>JTEE01000167.1:321861-332761 GCA_002896455.3 Chlorella sp. ArM0029B
GTGGGGGGCTTTGAGGGGGTGAGTCAGTTGGGGGGAGAGGAGGAGGCACAACGCGCCCGGTTGGTATCACCAAACGGGCGCCAAGCACGCGGCGAACTGAACTCGCCGTGGGCTAGCTATGCCAGCCCCCATCTCCTCGGCACCCTGATTCTCTGTTGAGTTCCCTTTTGCCCCTGCCCTCCCCACACCCCACCCCCCGGCACCCGCAGGGCATTGTTGACCAGCTGCACGGCAACGACAGCCTGTCTGTGGTGCTCTTCTCCAGCGGGGCCTGCACCCCACTGCCACTCGACTACCTCAACACCAGCGACGTGGCGGAGCTGAAGCGCCAGGTCAGCGGGGGTGCAGGGCGGGGGCAGTGGCTGGGGGGCAGGGCGAGCGAGACGTGGAGGGGCAGGACGAGTGTGGGGCTGCAGCAGCAGACGTTGATACCCAACAACCGTGCCCCGCGTCAACATCTTCTCGTAGCTACCTCCTCTTCCCTTGTTCGCAGATGGACCGTGAGATTGTGACCGTGGGCAGCACCAACCTGCAGTCGGGCATCGACGCAGGTGCGCCATGAACAGCATCCCTGCCTGCCCTGCGCCAACGTTTCATTTAGCTGAAGGCATGTGCCACGTGCATCTGATCCACTGAAGGGTGAAAGAGGCTGCTTGCCCCACCTGCACGCTGCGCCCGTAAGTACCGCCCCGTACCCCTGGCACCTGCCCTGCAGCCGTCAAGCAGCTGCAGGGTTGCCGCCGGTGCATGGAGGCCAGCAAGCAGGATGTGGAGAACAGGGTCATGATCATTACGGATGCACAGGTGGGGGGAGGGAGGGGGGCAAGGGTGGGTGGGGACTGCGGCCGGGGACAGGTGGGACCAGCTTCAGGCCCGGTGCTTGGGGGTTGGTGGCCCGTGGCGAATTCAGAAGGGGCAGCACAGTCATACAGCTTGCTGGAGGGAGGTCAAGGCAGGGGGGAGAGACACATGCCCGCCGTGGCAACGCTGCTTGAAGGAGCATTGCGGAAACACACACTGGTGCACTTGCTCCCAGTCACTTCCAATATGAAGTCGCCGCATCGTGTTATCGCGAAGACCCCTTCTTCCTCCCCTGCCTGTGCCACAGCCCAACGAGGGTGAGACGACTGAGGAGGCTCTGCTGGCCAGGCTCAAGGCTCTGGCATACGACGGCATCTACACAACAATCATAGGTGAGGCAGGGAGGGAGGGGGCCAAGCGCTTGGGCCAGGGGAGGGCACAGTGGTAGTGGAAGTTTGGCCGAGAATTGAGCTTAGCGCACATGCCTGTGACGGTTTGGCGCCCGCTTGGCTTCCACACCTGCCTGCCATGCGTGTGCAATTGCCGCCCACTCTTGTGGCCTCGACCCATGGCTGCCCATGGCTCCCTTTCTCGCTTCACCAAACCGATGCGCCCCTGACCCTCTCCCCACTGTCCCAGGCGTGGGCCTTGACTTCAACACTGTCCTGGTGGAGGAGATCAGCAAGGTGAAGGGCGCCCTGTACTTCAGCGTCCACTCACCCGGCGAGTTCCAGCGCCGCCTGGTGCAGGACTTTGACTACGCTGTCACGTGAGCAGGGGGTGGGGGCGAGGAGAGGCTGGGGCGAGGACAAGGCAGGATTGTGCCTGGGGGTGACTCAACATTGGTTATGCATATACGTTCATGTGAGTCCCGGGGGCAGGGGGAGGGACAAAGGCACGAGATGCTGCCTGGGGGCATATGCCACGGGAGATGTCTGGCCGGCACAGCGGGAAGGACTGCACACCCGGCAGTGCACGCACTTGTCAACCTGTGTCTTGTTTCGGCACCCACACCTCCCACGCCTCCTCACCCCTGCCTCCCGTGCATGCAGCCCCCTGGTGTTCGACCTGACCCTGGGCGTGGAGTCTGGCAGCCTAGCCGCCGACGGCGACGACAGCGGCTGGCGCATCCTGCACGTCTACGGCTCCCCCAACCCCAACGACACCGCCCTGTCCAGCGACGGCACCATACTGAGGGTGAGTGGGTGGGGTGGGGCAGGGGTGGGGCGTTGTCGTGCGGGTGGGGTGGGGACGCTGTGGTTGAGGGTGGTAGCATCAAAGATTCTCCTTGCAGGCAGCATGTGGCTGCCGTAGGCGACCGAGCGCATCAGAGTGCCTTTTTGCCTTCTGCCTGCCTGCCTGCCCCCTCACCTGCCCTCTCACCCTGTTCCGTCATCCATCCCCCTGCCCTCTCTCACCCCACCCCCTGCTCCTTCCAGATCCACACGCTGTTCCCCTCCCCCAAGACCGAGGAGGGCATCAAGGGAGGTGTGGTGCTGCTGCGCATGCGCCCGCCGCAGGGTGGCGGCCGCCCGCTGCAGCTGACCGCCGGGTACACCGACAGGGAGGGCAAGCAGTTCAGGTGAGGGCGGGGGCGGGACAGGGGACGGGGATGGAGTGTTGCTGTTTTGTGTTCCGGAGAGGGGCAGGGCTCTCGTTCCCGCTGGTGAGAGTGTGCAATGTAAAGTGGTACACAGCTGGTTGACCTTCCACAACTCCAGCTCCGCCCGTGCCTCCTCGCCTCCTTCCCCGCAGTTCCAAGCGCACCGTTGCCCTGCCTCAAGAAGCCTCCGCCGGCGGCGCCTTTTACGCATCGTCAGGGGTGCAGAAGGCGGTGCTGCTGGCCCGCTACACCGACGCATTGCAGGGCTGGTGAGCCTGGTGACGGGTGGCGGGGGAGGCAGGGGCAGGGCCGCCGGCTGGGGGGTTGTGGGGCCAGGAGAGCGATAGCGAGAGGCCTTGCAAATAGGAGCGTGCAACGTGTGCTCCATCCGAGCCCTTTGCTTCACCCTATCACTGGCAGTGCCGCCCTGCATGCTCCTCAATCAGCAAACAGTGTGTACTGTCCCCAACCCAACCCAACCCTGCCTCTTTTCCCCCACCCCTGCCCCCTCCAACCTTCCCCTCACAGGCTGCTTGATGAGTGGGAGGGTGTGGAGCGTGGCAGGGGCAGCGATCGCCCTGTGGCCCTCATCCCCGCCCCCTACTGCGCCCCCTTCCCCCGCTACTACTGCCCCCTGCCCCCCGAAACCTATGGCCTGCGTCCCGTCTCCGGAGGCTGCGTGCTGGACGCCGGCTGGCTGCTCCCCGACGCCTGCCTGCTGCCCTGCCCCCCGGCCGTGCTCACCCCGCTGCTGGGGCGGTGGGAGCGGCAGAGCGAGAAGCTGCGTGTGGGGGATGAGGCGCAGCAGGCCTTGTCCGACTTCCTGCCCTACTTTGAGGGGGAGTCGGGGGAGCTGGGGGATGCCACGCTGGGGCAGGAGGTTGACATTCTGAAGAAGCTGGTGGCCATGTGAGAGCAGGAGCCCAATACACAGAGAGACGTAAACACAGCCCGGCTGTTTTGGTGCCGCCCAAGAGCCGGATGCCCCCACTTGTGCTTGCTCGATATAAGAGGGGTCTACCTTTGCCGTATCTGCATGCATGCTTTGCATGATTAGGAGTGTTGACGAGATTGCACAGTCCTGGCCGTTCCCCCTCGCTGCCCTGTTGGAAGGCCCACGGCCCGTCTCACGCGGTGCACCGCAACGCCCGCCACGTTATATATATGCCTGCTAGTGGCAGCTGGCTAACAATGTGTGGGCTTGAAGTATCTTGTACATGATTTCCAACTTTGCGCACACCTTTAAACATGCATGAGGCTTCAAGGGGTTGGGCCAAATGAGTGGCACAGTAGTGGCACAGCGTGCGCTGCGGCGGTGCTCCTGCAGTATTCACCAAGATGCCCTCCCTTACCGTCCGTTCCGCCGCCCCGACACATCCGCTTGACACATACGAAGGTAAAACAGCAGCCAAAAGCGCCCGGATCTTTTCGGAAGGCTGTCCAAGGCCGGCCGCCTTGCCCTCGGAACCCTCTCCCTAAGCGCTCGGTGCCCACTCGCCTCCTAAGCCTGCGCGCAGTGCCGAAACCCATTTAAAGCTGCAGCCCAGCCACTTGCGCCCTCCCGCCCTCTCTCCGAAACCCTTCACCCCAGCAACACGCTTCTCCAGACCGCAGGCCAAAGAAGCCTTGGACCGCCACGCTCACCAACTGCAAGTCACAGAATGCCCAGTGAGTGGGGGGAGCGGGGCTGAAGTCGGGCAGCCTCGCACCGCCGCTGCGGTCCCGCCGGCAGCGCAGGCCCCCACTAGGGCCCCCCACTGGCCGCTCCGCTTCCCGCCTCCCTGCCAGTACCCACGTGCTTCCTTCACAGGCCCTCCTCTTTGCACGTCTTCCACTCGATTGCAGCAAAGAAGGACAAGCGGTCCGGGGACCCAGAGGAGGGTGGGCTGACCACAGGTGGGGGAGGGCGGGTGTGGGGTGGATCTAGGTGGGAGGCGTGTACCGGGGCAGAGATGGTCAAAGACCGTGTCAAAGAGGAGGGTGACCAGTTGGCACTGGCGGCTTGCCCAGCTGGCCCTGGTGTTTAAGGAACGTGTGCAGTGTAGCACTTCCCAATCTGTGTGCTTGCACAGCTGCCGTCTCAACGCGTTTCGCCCAGACTGGCCGCCCCCTGCTGTTTGGGGCTTTCACCCTCTGCCTACCCCGCCCCGCCCCAACTTGGCCCAAGCGCAGGCGAGAAGAGCGCCATCACTCGCGCCATCCACGAGGGGCGAGAGATCCACTTCACCGGTGAGCCTTTAAAGCATTTCAAACAGGGGTGTTTGCTGGGTGCCAGGATGGGTGCTGATGCTTAAGAAGCGCAGCCGGCACACGGCTTGGAGTGGGGGCCCACACACGGGTGATCCACTTGCCAGTATGGGTGCTTTCCCATGCATAGGAAGGGCAGCGTTCATTCAACTCTTCAATTTGCAGCGCTGCAGCAACACAACAGTGTGGAGCAGATGCGTAGTCCCAGCGCTTTGGGGAAGGGCAGTGTGCCTGCTCTCAACCAGAGGGGTGACCCCAGCCTCTGACCCCAGCCGAGTCCCGCTTTCCCCCGCAAATTTGCACGCGCCGCCCTCCGTCTGGCCGTCCTTTTCATGATCCTCCCTTTCCTGCCCCCTGTCTTTCCTCCTCTCACCGGCAGAGGACCACCCCGAGAAGAAGGAGGCGGCAGAGCGCTATGCAGAGGTGGGAGGGAGGGTGGAGTTCTGTGGAGGCTGGGCAGCGGCCTTGGCAGCTCAGCCAGCCCTTCTGGGTCATGCGTGCACCCACTGGGGCTGCTGGGGAGTTGCGGCATGCCGGCAGAGGGAGGTGCCGCCTGGGTCCACACAGAGACGGATGGTGGTGGATAAAGAATGTGGTTTACTGTGCTGGCGGCAGCGGTGCACCCATCGCCGCTGAGGGTTGTTGGGGGCAACAGCACACCCACCAGGGGTGCTGCACACCGGTAAGCCTGCTGGCTCCAGCGCTGCCCCTGCTCCCTACAGCCCTGCTCTCATGCGCCCGCTCACCTCCCTTCCTTCCCTTCCCCCTCGGACCCGCCCACAACAGGAGGTCAAGGCAAAGGAAGCGGTGAGCCTCGCTGCCCAGCCCTTGCCCTCAGCCGGCCAGAGCTTCCTGCCTGCACAGCTTGAAGGCACCATGGAGCCTGCCGGCGCTGGCAACTGCAGCGCCCTTGCATCCCGCCTGCCGTTTCCAGCACCCCCCTGCTTTGCGCCGCCCTGCCTGCCAGCTGGCACACTAGACTTGCTCATCAAACCTCACCACCTGCTTGCCTGCCTGCCTGATCCCCTTCCCTCCCTGCCCCCGGCCCCACTGCCTCAGGAGGGCGGTGGCTCCGGTTCGCCCAAGAGCCCCAAGAGCCCCCGCAGCAAGAAGAAGTGAGCGGACGCTTGACAAGGCCACACCCAGTGAAGCCGTACTGACAGTGGCCTACAAGTGGGTGTAAGGCCGGGACACCCGGCGGCCGACGGGGCACGGGAAATAAGCAAAAGCAGGGTTTGGATACACGTTCTGGGGGGATTCGGTTCTTCATCATGCAGGCGCCTTGTTGTGCGCCGCCTCCAGCTGCGTTGTTGTGCGGCGCCAGCTGTATGCTGCTGCTGCTGCTTCACCAGCGGAACCAGGGCTTCTTGGTATTGGACGTGTCCTTCTTCTGCCTGAATAGCTTGGCCATGGGCCCGTCGTACCTGCACAGCACAAGCACAGCACAGCTCAGCACGCGCAGCAGGGCGCTCGCGCGTGCCTGACGGGCGACAAGCCATCGCATGAACCACACTGCTGTAACATAGTGTAACATGAACAACCACCTTGCTGAGCAGAGGTGTTAACACTGCAGCAGATGTAGCGCAGCAAGCAGAGCAGGCCCCCTCACCCGCCCCCAGCCTGCGTGCGACCCCACCAGCTCTCTCGCCCAGCAGCCTCGCCAAGCACCCTGGCACCCCGCCCTACCCCCTCTCCATCCCCCATTCCCNGCAGCGTGTGGTGTGTGGCCAGGGGGCACTTGGGGTGGTGCAGGGAGATGTTGCATGGACAACATGTGGTATGAACATGTGGTATGAACATGTGGTATGAACATGTGGTATGAACATGTGGTATGAACATGTGGTATGAACATGTGGTATGAACATGTGGTATGAACTGCCCTGCCTGGCGCTCCTGCCTCTACACAACTGCCTGCGGGCCGCCTGACCTCACCTCACCTCACCTGTTGTGCCAATGGAACATTCAGATGGGCCTGGCTGGTCCATGCATGTGTGGGGGCGACACAATCATTCACCAGATCCGCATCTTCTTGGCGCCGTTCTCTGCATTTCGGGCGTCTGCTCCTCTCCTGTCTGCACCCCAGCACAAATGCCCCCCAAGCACCCCTGCCCGCTCCCCGCACCCCTCATCTCGCTGTCCTCGACCCTGTCCCCGCCCTCTGCTTCCCCCCGTTCCCGCCTCACATTCGCCCCTTGTCCCGGCCACACAAGTTTCCTGAAATTGCGTCGCTCTTCTGGTTCCCCCCCATCCCTGCCGCCCCACCCCCCGACTGAGCTCTCTCACTTTGAGAGCAGTTTGTCCAGCTCTGGCCCCTTCAGGGAGGCCAGGTCGGGGTCTGACCGAATTGATGCCACGTGGTCAAAGTCGTTCTCAAGAAGCGCATCCAGCACGGTCAGGGCGGACTGCAGGCGGCGGCAGAGGCAAGGGCAGGGGGAGCGGGAGGGGGAGGGGGTTCAGGTCAGGTGGCGGGGAAGGAGCAGGCTGGCAGGGTGCAGCACTCGGATTTCGTGGCACCTGCTGGCATCGATGTCCGTCGCAAAGGACGGCCCGTTGAGTAACATACATCTGCAAATTCTCCTCCGGTACGGTGGGTGTAAGGGACACGATGCAAGGGATCTTGCGCGAGCGGGAGCGTGCTTTGCCTGGCGGGCAGGCGGAGCTCACCTCAGTCTTGCCCAGCTTGGCCCAGCAGCAGGCCATGTTGTACCTGCAGGCAGGCAGAGCGGGTAGGCAGGCATCCACGCAGGCAAGTCAGAGAGGGTGTGGGGGAACGAACCAACTGCCGGCTTGAACTATGAACCTATGACAATTATGTAATTGAAGAGCCTGTCCTGAGTTGCCCCTTGCACCTGCCCCGCCCACCAGCCCACTCCTCAACGACACTCCGACACACTCCGCCCCCCACGTGCCCCCGCCAGCACTCACAGCGCCGCATTCTCCTCTCCGTCACTGGGGCAGCTGTATTCCTGCACGCTGCCAGACATGCGCATCAAGCCGCTGCCGGGGAGCTGCAGGGGCGGATGCGGAGGCAGGGAGGCGACTAGGTGTTCATTCATAAAAAGAGCGGGCTGCCGGTCCCAGGCTGCCGCGAAAGCTTTGGCAGCCGTGCACCACAACCGCTGCCTGCCGTTGTGCCGGCCTGCTGCACCCCACCCCACACACTGCAGCACACACCACACGGCAACGCGCTGCAACACGGCACAGCACAGCACAGCACGGCACGGCATGGCACAGCATGCCACATCAGCACAGCAGGCAGCGCACCTCCAGGCTGAGCTGGAACATGTCGATTGCCGCCTGGAACTCTCCCGCCTGAAACTTCTGGAGGCCCATGTCGATTGCTTCACGTGTGCGCGTCGGCATGCCCTCCTCCCCCCGCATCGTGTCGGCTCGCAGCGACGCGGGGCCGCGGCGTTTCAATACGGCATCCGCCTGCTGCTGCGCCGCCGCCTGCTGCTGCGCGCGCTGCTGGGCCTCTGCCGCCGCCTTGCCGCTGCCGGGCCCTGCTGCCATGTCGTCGGCGAATGCAACAAAGGCTTCGTCCTTGATCTCTGCCAGCAGCGCCCTGCACACAAATACGCAAGGGTAACAGGAAAGGTGGGCAGGCGCAGCAGAGGGCGTGAAGCAGCGGCACCGCCCTCTTGGGTGCAAGCCTGCACTGGTTCCTGTGCAGCATAGAGTTGAGTGAGATGCAAGGCCAGGGGCAGGAGCTGTCTGTGCCCAGGAGTGCATAGGAGCAAGGGCGGAGTGGAGCTTCAAACCCAAACTGTAGCTGTGAACCGTAGGTGGGTTGCGCCGCGCCGCAGGCGCCGTCACCGCCGGCGGCAGGCAGCAACTCCGCACGTCCCCAGGGCTTGCGCCCGCGTTCAATGAACGAAACAGAGCTCAAACTCAGCCGGCTGTCTATGCCAGACGGTGAGCGCCGCTTGCAAAGGCGAGAGACCGGGCTTGCCTGTTGTCGCGCTCCAGCAGGTTGGCGACACCCACTGTGTCTTCAAGCTCTTCTGGGTCAGCCATGCGGGCGATGCCAGCAGCCCGGCGCCGAGCAGCATAGGGAGCAGCGGGCCTGGCAAACCCGGCTGCAGCCGGGAGACGCACTGCGCAGGTCTGCATCGCGAGTTATAAACTGCAGTTGCTAGCACAAGGCTGAATTCGATCGCAGCAGCGTGAAAGGGGTGTAACTTGCAGGTTATCGAGATGGCCTCGTGAGCTGGCAAGAGGAGCTCGCAACAGCCATCCACGATTTAATTACATCCTGAAAACGTGGTAGACTGTCGAACAGATAGGCGCGAAGCCCCGCTCGCACACCTTATGCTGCACCTGTGTGCAGCCACCGGCCTGCAGCAGCTGCGTGCAGACGGCAGGCTCCTGGGTGGCAGGGCGTGTCGGTCGGTACTGCAGACCCTGCGGCGGTCGCTGTCAGCGGCAGGCCCGCCGCTGCCGCCGCTGCCGCCAGCGCTCCGCCTCTCCGACAGGCGAGCATTGCAGACGTGCCTCAGCAGCCGGCAGCAGGAGGGTGCCGATGGTCTAGGGCCTGCTGAGGAGCAGCATCAGCAGCAGCATCAGCAGCAGCGGCATGAGGCATCTGCAGAGGAAGCCCCTGCTGCCGGCGAGCCACCATCCATGCAGTGCAGCACCACGGCAGCAGTTGGGCAGGTGAGGAGGGTGGGCGCCTCATCGCCGGCTGTGCACCCCGCACCCTCCCATCACTCCTCAATTTGCACAGCTAGCAGGTCTGCAACTGTCTCACAAACCCTGTTGCCCAGGCGGTGGGCGTCCCTCATCTCTTGTGGTGCACCAGGCCCGTCACCCTCCACCCCTTTTCGCTCTCTCCCTCCTCTCCCACTCCCTCCCTGCTCCGCTCCTGCCAGCCCCACACCTCTCTCCTGCACGCCTTGCCCCTCCCTGCCCCGCCCGCCTCGCAGGTCCTCGCCGCCCAAGCCAACTTTGTGCGCATAAAAGTGGATGCTTTGGAGGGCGCTGCCTCCCCGGGCGAGGCGCCGCCGCGCCCCCGCCTGCTGTGCGTTGTGCGGGCCCTGCTGAAGAAGATGCGGCAGAATGTGTTGGTGGGGGACCGAGTCAAGGTGGTGGGCATCGACTGGACAGACGGCAGAGGTGCGCGCGTGTGTGTGTGGGTGGGGGCGGGGGCGGGTGCTGGGAAGGTTCCCACGGTTATGCTGCATGTTAGGGTTAGCAAGTTGATGGTAAGCTGGGGTGCTGGTGGTGGTCAGGGGCCCCAAGGGTGAGCTCGGGGTGCACTTTTGTACTGCCTACAAGCCAGCGCTCTTGCCGGCGCTAGGGCTGGGTACTGCCATTGGTGTGCAGTGGGGGCTGCGCTTGCCGGCAACGCCTCCGCTGCCACCTGGCCCACCCCTTCCCACACCTTGTCTTGCCTTCTCTTGCCTTCACTTCCTTACCTTCATTTCCTTTCCCTTCCCTGGCCCACCAGGCATGGTGGAGGAGGTGCTGCCCCGCACCAGCCGGCTGTTTGAGCCAGCAGTGGCAAATGTTGACCACGTGCTGCTGGTCTTCTCGGCGGCCCTGCCCGGCTTCCAGCCCTCCCCCGCCACCCGCTACCTGCTCAGCGCTGAGGCCGCCTGGCTGCCGGTGACCGTAGCAATCAACAAAGCTGACCTGATGACACCAGAGGAGGTGGACGCGGTGGTGGGGCAGGTGGGTGGGGCAGGGAAGGTGGTGACGCTGCTGTGCTGCGCTGCTGCTGTGCACTGGTGCTGTGTGCTGCTGCTGCTGCTGTGCTGCTGCTGCTGTGCTGCTGCTGCACTTCTGCTTCTGTGCGCTGGTGCTTCTGTGGTCTGGCCTGCTGCTACCTCGCTGCCACGCCTGTGCTGCTGCTGCGCTGCTGCTGTGCTGCTGCTGCCTGCCATTCTGCGCTGCTGCTCCAGTGGTCTGGCCTGCCGCTGCTGTGCTGCTGTGGTCTGCCCTGCCAGCCTGTGCTGCTGTGCCCTGTACCTGCCCCCTGTCCGTGCTGCGCCATGCGTGCTCTGCACCTCCGCCCTGCGCTGCGCTACGCCTCCAATCTGCTCAGCCACCCAACGTCCACCCAACATCCTCCCAATACTCTCTGGCGCAGGTTGCCAGCTGGGGTTACCGTGCTGTGGCTGTGAGCGTGGTGAGCGGCGAGGGTCTGGATGCGCTCACAGAGGTGCTGGCGGGGCGGGTGACGGTGGTGGCGGGGCCCTCGGGGGCCGGCAAATCCTCCATCATCAACGCCCTACGCATGCGCTCCCT
>JTEE01000168.1:9224-44025 GCA_002896455.3 Chlorella sp. ArM0029B
AGGGGGGTGAGTGGTTGAGAGGGTATGGGGTGAGCAGAGGGACGGCCAGGTGTGGCAGGGGAGGGGCAGGGCGGGGTTAGGTGCACGCAGGATGTGGGCGGACGGGCGCAGAGGGAGAGCAGGTAAGGGCGCAAGGCTCCAGGCAGGCATCCAATGGGACACAAGCTACACTGCGGGCACTTGTGTGGGCAGGCCGGGACACGAGGCAAGCAGGCAGGCAGGCAGCTGTTGCCAGCTGCTGGAACCCGCGCATGCCGCACGCGCAAAGCCCCGGCCGCACCGCCCCCTGCCCACACCTGTGCGCCCCGGCAGCTGCCGCGAGATCTCAGCCCAGCTGCTGCCGTGCTTATCCACCAGCTCCCCCAGCCGCAGGTCTTCCTCCTCGCTCCACTTCTCCCGAGAGATGTTTGGGTTGACACGGTGGCGCCAGCGCTGCGCGCACTGCTGCCCCGTCTTGCCCGAGATGTGCTTGGCCACCTCGCTCCACTTGTTGCCCACGCGCCCCTGCCACAGGGCCAGCAGCGTGTCCTCGTCGTCCGTCCACACGCCGGGCTGCAGGGGGCAAGGGGGGTGGGGAAGGCGGACGGGTGGGACGCGGCGCGGCAGGAGGGCGGAGGGGCGGGCGTGGCCGCTCAGGAGGCGGCCTGACCCTCGGGGCTCGTTGCCGCGCGCCCCAGTCCAGGATTGGCGAGATTGTATCATCGTGGAGCCACGACATGCGGCTGTTGGAGCTCTGCGGCGCAGCACGCGGCGGGGGAGGAGGTGCCCACCTTGTTCTGCTTCTGAGCGCTATCCATGCTCCTCAAGCCGACCCGCAACACTGCCTAAGGGCAATGGCCGGGCAGCAGTCTGTTCCGGCGCGCCCAAGGGGTGGGAGCAGGGGCCTCGATTCGAAAGTGTCACGCCGCCTTGCTGCTTGCCTCGGCGCCCGAGAGCCTCTTTTTGGCTTGGGTTACGGATGTTGTGGCTGGGAGGGCCGGGGAGGGGCTGGCGCTTCCTACGCCGCGCCAGGCGCGATTTGCATGCGGAGAAGCCAGCCCACTCTCGGCCGGCTTCTCGGACCTCCCGCGGACCGGCACTGATCACCTTCTGTCCATCAGCGATGCGCAAAACTGGACAGTTTCTGGCTCTCCTCGCTTGCCTGACTTTGGCGAGTGCAAGTATGCTCGGTGAGCGCTCTGTCCTGCTCGGTAGGGCTCGGGGATGTCGCAAAAGTCCTATTGGGCCGCGCCGACACCACAGACCTCGCTCCCGGGCCAAGCCCTGTGGCCCAGCAGGTTTTGCTGTGGGCTTAGGCGCCCGACCGCCCTCGCTTGCGCTACTTTATCATGGCGAGGCTCTCCAGCGAGCCGCGAGTGGCGCGAGGTTGTCGGGCGGCGTCCGGGTGGCACACCGCCCCCTCACACGGCCCCCTCACGGCCCGCCTCCCGCTCGCCTGCCGCCGTACCTGCCCGTGTGCCGCTCCCCCCGCTGCCTCTCACAGTGTTTCACTACCCTCCCTGCAGCAGGCGGCTTCAAGAAGGTGGACGTTGGGGAGAACGATGGGCGTGTAGAGAAGGCGCGCGGCGTGGCGGAGGCGGGTCTCGTCGAGAAGCTGGGTGCAGCACCCACCCACGTCGAGGTCCTTGCAGCCGAGACCCAAGTGGTTGCAGGTGGGCAGGGCAGGGCAGGGCACGTCACACAGTCAGCGTGGTTGGTAGTTCAGCAGGCAGCCGGTTTGCTGTGCGGGGGCAAAGGAAGGAGGCGCGCCACAGCGCCACCCGAGCCGCCGTCCCGCCGACATCCCTCCTCTGCCTGCCTCTGCCTGCCTGGTGCCCTGTCTCATCTGCTTCTCAACTCCCAATCTCACCTTGCCTACTCCACTTCAAAATCATTCCCAAACCCATCCCTGCGAGCGATACCCCGTACTCCAACACTCCCCCCAACCCATGCACCTGACCTCGAAGCGCACCACCCAATGCCACCCCTGTACTCCCGCCTTCCTCCCCAGCCCACTCTCTGCCACCCATCCCGGATGCTGCACAACCGTCTGTCTTCAAGCATGCCCCAAAGCGAACCACATGCTGGCGTGCTCGCCACCCCCCTCCCCATTCATCTTGTATTACAGGCGGTGCCGATTCCGAGGGGGGAAGAGGGAGCCTCACCTCAGAATCCACTTTGTCTGGCCCAACTGCCTGTTTGTAACTGCCTCCCCAACCATCTAGCAACCGCCTGCTCGTCTCTTTCCCTTCCCAAGGCCTCGGCTGACCCAGCGCCCGGGTGTGGGCTCGCAGCATCGAACAGGGCACGTACAGGGACGACACAAGGGGCAGCCTAGGCAGACCCTCCCCCTGCCTTTCCCGGTGCACATCACCTGCGTCTCCCACCACCACGTGCAGGCACAAACTTCAAGCTTACTCTCAAGGTGGATGTGGCGGGCTCGGGTGTGAAGTATTACGAGGCCAAGGTCTGGGGTGAGTCGCACCCGCCTGCAAGCAAGCTGGTGGGGAGGAGCTGGTGGGTGTCCCAGAGGCTCCTGTATAGGGCGAGCGGAGGTAGTGACTAAAGTTCTCTGAATGGGCGAGCGGGGATAGTGAGCGGGCCAGCTCCCCGCCTACGGCGGCGCAGGGAAGCTCTTCAGCGTGTGCCGTCTGTTGTCAGACTCCCTTCCCAACGTGACCACTGCTGCCTCACCTACGGTGCATGCTCTTCCTATTCCTTCCCTGCAGAGAAGCTGCCGGCCTACGGCGGCGCCATGGAGCTTTCCAGCCTCAACGAGATCCCGCCCGAACAGGTGCTCTGAGGCCGCTGATTCTGAGGCGCTGCGTCTGGCTGAGGCTGTTGCCCCTCTAAGACTGTTGCTCAGGCGCTGCGTCCGACTGAGGCTGTTGCCGCGAGGCATGCTGCCGGGGATCTGGGCTGCCTGCCTGCCTGGCTGCGTGGCTCTTCTGCCTGGCTGCGTGGCTCTTCTGCCTAGCTGCCCTGAGCTGCCTTAAGCTGAGCTGAGCTGGGAGTGCACTCTGCCCCACCCTGCCTGCCTGTGTGCTGGAGCCACGGCTGTTGGAGTGCCTTTAGGCCTTTTCCTCTTCACCACGATGGTTGTAGCCACATCTGTATGGAACTATTCATGCATTCTGCAATCCCGCCTCCCCTTGCACTCGTTTCCCATCTCCGCCTCTCCATCCCCTCTCCCTCTCTCCCTCTTCCGTTGGGCCGTTTTGTTTCCGCACGCCCGGCCTGCGCCTCGGACCCTCGCCCTGGCCCTGGCCCCGGCCTCCCTGTGTAAAACACGCTGCCAGGCCGCTCTGCCACGCTGGCTGCCAACGCGGCACAGGGGCCGGCAGGGTGTATTGCACACGGAGAGCTGGGCCAGCGGGGCCCAGCAGGGTGATCCCGTGAGCAGGCAGGCAGGGGCAGCCTCAAACTGGGAGTCCAGCCGCTGCTCCACAGCCCACGATGGCTGAGCCATGGCCAGCGCCGCTTGCATTGCATCACTCAGATCCGGCAGTGCTGGGGAGCGCTGTTTGCATTGCATCACCCTTGTCGGGCAGTGCTGGCAACGCTGTGCAATGCATAGTGTGGCCGGGCATCTAGGGAGCCCCGTTTGCATTGCATCGCTCGGATCGGGCAGTGCTGGGGAGCGTCAGTGGGCAGTGCCCGGCGCTGTTGCTTTAGCGCCCAAGGGTTCGTGCAGCCGCCCTCTCTTAAAACCGGTGTCCTCCAAGTTGCGCCCAGTCGCCCTCGCCCCAGCCTGGTGACGCAGCCCGCTGTATGAGGGATGGCTCTTGCTTGGCTTGGCCATTGCTCATGCCTGCATCCCGTCCCTCTTTGTACCGCTTGCCCCCTGCCTTGTCGGACCCCCACTCCAAACTGATGGTAATCCACGAATGCACTGGGCACTCTCATTCGTGGATTATCAACCTACTTGTGCCCCGCAACCCAGGGAGCCACTAATGCCTTACCACCACACCTGTTGTTTCCGCGTGAGGTTTATGTCCAGGCTCCTGCCGACTTTTCGTTGTGATTTGCCCAACGGCACGCAACAGTGTGCCCAGGGAGTTCCCTTCCCCTCCCTCCTGGAGGGACCACTGTCCACCGCCTCCTAGTCTAGCCTAGTCATTACAGGTTTCCAACTCCCCTGGAAGAGGTCTCCACGCTCCCAAGATTCTGACCCTCCTCTCCCAATTGCCGGGCCCTTTGTTCGCAGGCGGGCGTGGCGGGCGCAGCGGGCGGGGGTGCAGCCGACGAGTTTTTCCAGAACCCTGAGGTGGACGACGCCGCTGCGTACGCTGTGCAGCAGCTGAGCTCGCAGTCCAACAGCCTCTTCCCCTACACACTCAAGCGGGTGCGCTGCTGCACTGTGCCATGCCATGCTATGCTATGCTGTGCTGTGCTGCGCTGCGCTGTGCAGCAGCTGAGCTCGCTGTCCAACAGCCTCTTCCCCTACACACTCAAGCGGGTGCGCTGCTGCACTGTGCCATGCCATGCTATGCTGTGCTGTGCTGCGCTGCGCTGTCCAGCAGCTGAGCTAGCAGTTCAACAGAGGGGCGGGGCGATGTTTTGCTGTGCCGTGCTGTGCGGCGCCGCAGGCATACCACGCCCGACCAATCGTCGCAAGTGCCTGCCGATTGCCTGCGCTGCCCTGCCCCACACCGGCCCGCTTACCTCCGGCCCGCCGCCCCATCGCTTGTCTCCCTGCAGGTGCTCAGCGCCCGCGTCCAAAAGGGCTCTGACAGCGGCGTGACCCACCTGCTGAAGCTGCAGCTGTCTCACGGCACGATGCCAGACCAGGTCTATGAGGTGCGCATGCTTTGCACGCTGTGGCACGCTGGCCTCTACACGGTGGTGGCGTCGGCTCTGAACGCTGCCCATGCGCACTTCACGCTGCCGCCCTGTGCCGGGGGGGACCCCGTGGCAGCACGGGCGCATGCCGCTCTGCAGGTGCATGAATGTATGATGCGCATGCGTTGTAGATAGACAGCGCTGTGCCCTTTGGTGTTAAGCCACGGTTGTGTGTCTTTCTACGGCTGCTTTCTGCCCACACCGACATGCATTGTAGAGAGACAGCACTGTGCCTTTTGGTGTCTTGCCACCGTTGTGTGCCTTTCTACGCTTGCTGTCTGCCCACACATGCATATGCATTGCAGTAGGTCAGGGTTGTCTCTGTGGTGGGTGAGGTGGGTGGTTGTATAAAGGCGGGTGGGTGTGCGGGTTAGCGACCCGCTCACTGCTGATGCTGCATGTGCGGCATGGCGTCCTGCCCACTACAAACTCTCCTACAATCCAACATCTGTGCAGCCTCCCTCCGTCCCACGCTGCGCTGCGCTGCGCTGCGCTCTGCTGCGCTCTGCTGCGCTGCACCGCTCACCAACCCACCTCTTTTGATGCTCACCACACCCCACGCTGCGCTGTGCTGCGCTGCGCTGTGCTGCGCTGTGCTGTGGTGCAGGTGGAAGTGGACAACCCGGGCGGCAGCTATGCCCTGAAGAACAGCAAGCAGGTCATGAAGGATTGAGGGCCGGCCCGATGACCATTTTACTGTGCTGGCGCTGCCGGTCGATCAGCCCAGCCTGGGCCCTGCCTGAGCGTCCGCTGATGCCTCGAATCTGACTGGCACTCAGCCCAGCGCTGGCTGTGCCTGGCACTCAGGCCCGCTCAGCTCTTGATCATCAACAGCTGATTCCCTCAGGGCTAGCTAGCTAGGCTAGCTACAGGGAAAGATCGAACTGCATCCCCCCTTTTGCCTCCCATCACAAACACGGCCACAAGCGGGGACACTCGGCCCTCGCATGTACCATGCTGTGTGCTGCCTCTGCCCTGTTGTTTCAACCACTGTACCACATCAGCCCGCCATGCCGTGCTTTTCCTTTCCAGCATCAAGCACCAGAATCGCGCCTGTGCCAATCTGCCTGTAGCAGCACCTCTTCCATGCACCCACCCCACCTCTGCAGCTTCCTGCTCACTGCTCAGCACACGTGTGACCTCCCATCTCATACAACGGAAGACGTAAGAAAATAAACGGATGAATAAGACTCTCTGTCGCCCAGACATCAAGCGGTAGCGGGTGGGCGCAATGGGGGCGCTTGGCGGCGGCGGCAGGGCTGGCAGGACGGTGGGCCAAGGTGCTCGGGCGGGCCCAGACAAGCACAATATCATCCCTTGGTTGTGGACCAAACCCGGGCAGGTCTCACCTGCACTGCAGCCCCGCATCCACCAGGTGGATGCAGTGCAAGAGGGGGGCCGGGAGTCCCAGCGAGCGGCGTGGGCACCGTGCGAGGCGGGGCAGTGGAGTAGAAGGTGCATCCACCAGGTGGATGCATGTGTGCTGTGCCCACACGAAAGCCGAGCGCTACCAGCAAGTATGCCAGGCATACATGTGTTATCAGGTGGCGAGCCGCTGAAGTCGTCCTTGCATGCCTGCAGGCAGCACCTGGTGGGCTCCCTTGGCAGGGCTGCAGGCGGGGAGGCCAACAGGCACTCACTGGCAGGGTTGCAGGCGGGGAGGCCAACGGGCACTCGCTGGCAGGGCTGCAGGCGGGGAGGCCAACGGGCACTCACTGGCAGCGCCCATGCGTTCCGACGATGCCATAGGCACGGTTCTGGCTTGAGGGTGAGTACATCTGCCACAACCACCTTTCCCGATCTCCGCCCCTTCTCCAAGACCCACCGCTGTCCTACTCTACCCACTCCCACCCATGGGGCCCCAGACCCACCACACTCTCACCCCCACGACCTGTTCTATTCCCTAGACCCAACATTGCCTCATGTTGTCACGACCCACGTTCCCTAACACCCACCCCTCCACCGCATGCGTGTGCCGCCTTGGCCCGCGACTTGCACCCATTGCCAGCACACGCCTCCCGCCTGCGCCTCCTGCGGCCCCTTCTTTCCTTAGTGGCAAGCCTCCATTGCGCAGTGTTAACAGGCAGTGCGGGGACCACAGTACATCTGAAGTAAACTGGGGCAAGCCCCATGGTGATGCAAAGCAGGTGCACCCCAGCCCCCCAAACAGAGGACTAAAGAGGACCACAGGGCCGGGTCAGAACTTGAAGCGCTTGGAATCCTTGGCCCCGCCCTTCTCCGCTGCCTTGCGCTTCTGCTGCGCCGCCTTGGCCGCCGATTTCGGTGCAGAGGCCAGTGCCAGCGGTGCCCCGGCCCATGCCGGCGTCGCTGCCGCTGCCGCTGCTGCTGCCGCCGCTGCTGCCGCTGCATGCTGTGCGCTGAGGATGCCTGCAGCCTCAGGCTGGCCGTGGGTGGATGCGGCCTGCACAGAAACTACTGCGGAAAGTGCCTCAGCAGGTGCCGCCGCTGCCAGCTCAGCGCCGCTGTGCTGCCTGCCTGCCTGGGCGCAGGCATAGAAGATGCCGCTGCCAGTGCGCCCGATGGCGCTGCAAGCACAGCACTTGCCAGCTGCTCTGCACCGGCAAGGTGGGGAGCCGCTGCCTGCCCGGCGGGCGCCGGTGCGTCCCGCTCCTCTCTGTACAGCTCTGCCACGTCAGCAGGTGTACCGGCAGTCCCTGCTGCCGCCGCCAACCCTGCGACGCCCGCAGAACCAGCGCCCCGAGTGGCGCTCACACCCACCGAGCCCTGCGAGCTGCACTGTGCCTGCTGCAGCTGCAACACTGCCCTGAGGGCTGCCACCACTGCCGCCGGCACAGCCGGCACCACACGCCCATCAGCTGGTGCTGACTCAGCAGCTGCTGCAGCTGCTTCCTGAGCAGCAGCAGGTGTGCTGTTTGGGATGGCAACCCCGGGCAGGCGGCGGGCCAGGTGTGGCGGCGGCAGCATGTTGAGGACCTCGGGTGGGGGCGCGCGGTGGGCCACTGCAGCAGCCACTGGCTTGTACCACTGCAGGGGGTGGCAGGGCAGGCCAGCGGGCGGCGGGATTTCGCAGCTGCAAGTCTGAGCCAGGCCACTTAAATGCAACCAAACACATTACTTCCGTCATCCACAAGGTCAACACAAGGTGTGGAAAAGAAAAGTTGACTGACAGTTTCTGAAAGTTATGGGCCAGCAGAACACTGCCCTCGCCGCGCCCACCTCAGAAACTTGCCGACGCAGTGTTATGGTTGTAGATCAAAAACAGACGCTGCACCCACCTCGGCAAGTTCCCGCAGAAGCTGGGCGTCCTTCTCTGCCTGCTCCAGCTTGGCGCGCTGCTCTGCCAGCCGGCCACGGTGAAGGTGGATCAGGAGATCTAGTTCAGCGCGATTGGCGGCGTGACCAACGGCGCGCTGGGCACACTGCAGGGAGCACATCGGGCGGAGCAGCGGCTTGAGAGAGAGCGGCGGCGCTGAGTTTGCCAGTGGGCCTGCTGAATCAGTCAATCAAGTACATTTCAAGTCCAGGGGGAGCCAGCACGGTCTCATGGGACAGGGTGGGGGGTGAGTGTATCAGAATGCATACCCTTGCTGAACCGCATTGTTCAAGCTCAGGCATGCAAACCGTGGAGCCAAACACACGTGTGTCAACACAACGTTGTGCACAACAGCTGGCACGCGGGGTGGAAAGTGTACATCCAGCCCAAAGTGCACCTGGATCGCATGTTGGAAGCCCAACCGCGCATAGCCGGCTCTGAGCAGAGGCTGCGGATCCCCAACAGCCACCACACCCTGCGGAAGGAATGGAAGTGATGCACCAAGGGGTTGCAGGCGGGGCGGACGGCAGCCATCAGTGCGGGCGATGCATGCTGCCGGTTCACGGTGCAGAGGGTGTAAGGCGGAAGCTGCCCACTTGCCGGCTCAGCGCACGCATGTTCTTGCGCAGGGATGAGGCGGGGCAGCACAAGGTCCACACCAGCTGGTGCTTTTGTTGCTGATGCAGCGGCAGCTTTGGTTGAAACGGGTACATCACGTGCCACGCTCCATCTACGCTTTTCACGCCAAGAACCTCACCTGCGCCTTCATGGCCGCCACCAGCGGGTGCTCCTGCTGCACGAAGTTGGCCGCCAGCCAGGCCAGCTCCGGGTCCTGCACAATCAGTCATTCAATCAATTAAATTTCGTCCAGGGGGAGCCAGCAAAGGTCTCATGGGACAGAGTGGGGGGTGAGTGTGTCGGATTGTGCACAGCACACAAGGTGGGGCCACAAGTGTGCCGGATGTGACCATGTCATGCCCCAGCCTGCAGCTGCAGCATGCACGCTGGCCAACATCCAGTCCCTGTGCCTCTCTGCCTCACACCAGGGGCCCTCGCATGGGCCCGCTGCCGTGCAGGTCAGGCTGCCAGCAACCGTGCCCTCACAGCTGGCAGTAGCAGCTCACAGGTGGCACCCCAATGCCACCTTGGGGGCGCAGTGTATTCAACAGGGTTCGCATCGCGTTTGCTATCAGAAAGCCTTGAACCTACCTGCTGCTCCTTGTTGCCCAGCAAGCTGAGCTCCAGCAGGCGGCGGTGCATCTCCACCATGCTTGCAACAAGCGGCTGGCAGGCGGGCGCCTGCGCCTGCTCAGCTGACACGTCAAGCGGCACGCACTGAGGGCGGTGGGGGGAAGGGCAGAGGGGGCGGGCAGGGATGAGGCTCGAGGGATGCCAGGCAAGGGGATGACAGGTGTGACGGCACAGTACTGCCATTCTACCCAAGTGCGGTCTGCCGGAAGCACGACTTGCTGCTCGACTTCCTGCTTAATAAGTGTGCAGATTGCTGACCTGCTTGCCCTGGAGGGCGTGCAATGCAGTGCAACTGAGCAGCTGGGCAGCAGCAGCAGCGGCGAAGCAGTCCAACGCCGTGGCTCCCCCCCTGCCCACGCTCCCACCTGTGCGGCTTGGGTGATGCGATCCCACAGCCGGGCCAACTCCAGCATTTCCACCTCCTCAGGCCGCAGGCATGGCAGCTCCTGCTGCATATGCTGCGCAGTTGGGTAGTCTCGGCAGCCCAGCAGCAGGGCCCACGCCCCCAGCCATGACACCTGCATGCAGAGCACAGCACAGGGGGAGCGTGGGCGCGAGGGCCTTGGGTGGCAAGGCAGTCTGCCGCCTCATTCCCTGCCATGCGCCTACGCCCGTGCTGGCAGGGCGGGCTCACCGGCAGGTGGCGCTGGGCCCTGGGCTTCATGGCGCCACATTGCAGGTGCATCTTGAGCACCTCCACCACCAGGCGCCTCATGAACTGAACGCCCAAAGACCTGCGGGCAGGCGCACACGGTGGGGCAGGCGGGGAGGACGGAGGTGCTGAGCATGTGTGTGCCATGAGGGCATCTGTGCTGCTGTGCAGCCCACAGTCCGGCAGTGCATGTGCATCGCTGCAGCCTCACAGCCGCTGCCCCCCTCCCTCCCACCCGCAGGCCCCCAGCCTACTTGTCGGCATCCAG
The DNA here is from genome assembly GCA_002896455.3 of Chlorella sp. ArM0029B. NCBI lineage: Eukaryota > Viridiplantae > Chlorophyta > Trebouxiophyceae > Chlorellales > Chlorellaceae > Chlorella > Chlorella sp. ArM0029B. The sequence goes on from JTEE01000168.1 coordinate 19,512, forward strand.
GCCCATCAGCCGGATGAGCTCGGTTGACGTCATAGCCGCCCCCTCGGCCACCAACCACATCTGCAGGCGCACGCAGGCCGATGCAGTCATGATGCAATCAATCAATTACATTTCAAGTCCAGGGGAGCCAGCAAAGGTCTCATGGGACAGGGTGGGGGGTGAGTGTGTGTATCGGAACGTAGTTTGTAGCAAAGAAAAAGGAAATGTGCGATGCGGGCACTGGCAGGCTGCGCCAACCAGGCCGTGGGTGTGGAGATGGAGGGTGGGAAGAGGTCTGTGATTTGTGTGCGTAGGGTGGTGTAGAGGGTGGGCGGCTTGCATGCCTGCTGCAAGCATGGGGCCCGGCATCTGCACCACAAAGCGGGCACGGTCTGCACGCTAGGGCCGGCCTCAAATCCCACTTACATCTGCAAAGATGAAGGACAGGGAGTAGAGGTCGGCCTTGGGGTCGAAGCGTCCGCTGCGCACCGCCATGGAGCCCCACAGCCAGGTGCCCACCAGCTTCGAATTCGGCCTGTTTTTCAGGGGGCAAGGGAAGGGAGGGGCACGGCGCCGCAGCTTGTGAGCCAGGCAGGGCGCAGCAAAGTGAGGAGGCAGCAGGGCCAGCCGGGTGCCACGCACAGGCTCGGCACACACGCCCTGCACTGCCCCCACTGCTCTGCTCCCACAGAAGACGTGCCACACTTTCTGTTTCACTGCCCCCTCTACACCACCCTTCGTACACAGTTCACAGACCTCTTCCCACCCTCCATCTCCACACCCACGGCCTGGCTGGCGCAGCCCGACAGTGCCCGCATCGCACATTTCCTTTTTCTTTGCTACAAACTACATTCTGATACACTCACCCCCCACCCTGTCCCATGAGACCTTGCTGGCTCCCCCTGGACTTGAAATGTAATTGATTGATTGATTGAGCACAAGCCCAGCACACACACGACCGCCCTCGCTGTTCATCCGTACACGTTGTCACAGGAAGGAAGAAAGGAAGGCAGAACATGGTAAAACCAATCCACACTTCCGAGTGCCACTCCTCAGGAAGTTGGGCACAGCAGCAGCAGCTTCAAATATCATGTCTCATGAGACAATCACGCTGGCTCCCCGTGGACATTACGTGTAACGAACAAACAGCGGCGCAGCCACTCACGCTGGCTGGCTCTTGAGCAGGCTGATGGGCTCGGCCATGGCCGGGTCGGAGAACAGGAGGCGCAGGGAACCGTCGGGGGCGCTGTCGTCAACAAGCAGGTTGCCGGGGGTCTGCAGGGGGGAGGCGGCGCAGGGGCAGTTGTGGTGCATGCCTCGTCAAGCTCTCAGGATCCGATTCGTCCTGAAGTTGAATCCTCTTTCAGAGGATGTGAAAAGCTATAACGACTCGAGTAGACTAGGGGCACCGAGGGAGGCAGACAGCACGTACATCATCCTGGCGCCCGACACAGCACACAGCACGCAGCACACTCCTGTGTCGTGAGACCGCTCCTGGCTTTATATGGACAATGTAGCTAACTGACTGACTGCACACGCCACATGGCACGCAGGTGCGGCGGCAGCCTCACCTGAGAGGAAGCGCATGTCCGTGGCTGCCTGTGCCACAGGCTCTGGAGCGCACCTGCAGGAATGCTTTTGATGGCCAACATCAGCTGTCGTGCACCTACTGCTTCTGTGCTTGTGGGGTGCTACGCGGTGCTACATGTGCCGAGGACCGTCGGTGCCAAGGGGACTCCCCTGCCCTGCACTGTACTGCACCGCATTGCACAGCACTCCACTGTACTGCACTGCTCGGCTCGGCGTCAATCTGGGCGTGCTGTGAGATGCCCGGCAGCTCTCACCGGTGGCAGATGTCCTTGAGCATTGTTGACAGGGAGCCACGCTGGTAGGCGGGCATCACGTAGGCGTGCACGGGCTGCAAGGGGACAGTGAGAGGCAGGTGCGGTGGGTGCATTGACCTCTGGGAACTGCGTGTGAACCGCACCACGTGCGCAGCGCAGCAGGCAGGGGCATCAGCAGGTAAGACGGGTGCAATGTCATTCGCCTACTGTACATACCACAACACTACACAACGCATCAGCCAGGACATAAAAAGGCGTTCTGCCTCCCCTGCCCACCCTGAGAACCTCACTCACCGACCACCAACGCCGGGCGCGCTCGTCCGGGTCCTCGAACCACTCGCCGCCCCACCGCACCACCGCCAGCGGTCGGACCACGCGCGTGCCGCAGCCAGAGGCGTGCAGCTTGGCCAGGGCGGATATCTCGCAGCGCAGCGCCTGTTTGCCAAACTCATCTGCAGTGGACACACGGGGCATGCAGGTGAGCACAGGTGGTTTGGACGGGCGGCTGGCACGCCTAGGCGGGCAAACGGGTGGGTGGTTGGGCAGATGAGCAAAAGGTGACGGGTGTGGGCTGTTTAAGCAGGTGAGGAAAAGGTGACGGATGTGGGCTATTTAGGCAGGCCGGAGAGCGGATGATTTGGAGGGGGACCGGTGGAGGGCACATGGGTGCTTGCAGGATGGGGAGCAGGATCCTCCGGAGAGCAGGGTTGGGTGGGTGGGTGAGTGGGTGGGTGGACAGGGGTGGGCTGCCAGAGGAGCAGGTGAGCGATAAGAGGAGGGCCCTGCCCCAGCCTCCGGTGTTGGCCTGTTTGGTGTGTGTGGCGCTTGGTCAGCACAAATCCAGCACTGGGTGGTCCCTCACCTGCTTCCTTCATGTCTGAAAGTGTGCACATCAAGGAAGCGCCCGCCGCCGATGGGCCGCTGGCCAATCTTGATGGCCACGGGCATGCCCTCGGGGATGTGCGACGTCATGCCTGGAAAGTCCTTCCACTTGCACAACCACACCTGGAGGGAGGGAGGGAGAGAGGGGGTTGTCAGTTTCAGCAGAGGGCAGCGACACCAGTGCGTGGCCTTGGCTGTTCTGGAGGGCGCAGCACCCGCCTGCGCTGGCTCGGCCAGCACACACACCTCTGCCTGGCCCCCACGGTTTTGGCCATAGCTACGGTTCACGTTCCAAATCATATTCCTGACGTCAATGTCAGGCAGCTTGCTGGAGGCGAAGAGCTGCAGTTGGGCAGGGTAGGGAACGGCCAGCGGAAAAATGGCGGGCAGGTGGGCGGGGCGGCGCCGGCGCTGGTGGCGGAGAAGTGCGCTGCGGTGCCAATCGCGCAGCGCGCCGGGTGTGCTGGCTCTCACTCACAGAGCTGATGGTGCGGTCTGCACAGTCGAGGGCGGCCGCAGGCTCCTCCAGGTGCGAAGCGGCCGGAAGCGTGGCCATGGTGCCAGCACCCTTCCGATTCAATTGAAAGTACTGTGGCTATGCCCGAGGCAGTGGTGCGATTGATGGAAGAGAGAGAGAGAGAGAGAATCAGCAGGCAGCCACAGCAGCCACAGCAGCACCACTTCCTCGGTTCAATTGTTCCGTTTTCGGCGCATGCCCTCGACTTCTCCCCGACTTGTGCGCCAACTCAGCAAGCCCATTGCCCGCATCACGCTCAACCACCGGACCCCAACAGCCCGCGAAGCGGCCAGCAAGCTCGCCTCCCGCCATGGCCGGCCCAGATGCCATCACGGTGCGGGGAATTGGGATATTGCGCAGCCCCAGCGGCATTTCCGGGCTTCTTGGGCGGCCGCTGCCGACGCCTGTGCGCCCCGCCCACCGCCATCCCCAAACCTCTCCCCCCGCCCCTACCCTCCCTGCCCCCAACAGGCATCACACCCGCGGGTGGCTGCAGCTGCAGATTGCCCAGAGATGGCCCACCTGACCGCTGCACCCAGCACAGACGCAGGCACCTTCCCCGCCTGGCGGCCAGACGCCGCCGGCCCGCCTGGCGCGCCGGCGCCCGGGCCAAACGAGCGCCGGATGGCAGCTGATCTGGCAGAGAGCCTGGCGCGGGTGGGTGCTGCCACTCTGGAGGAGGCGGCGGACGAGAAGAAGCGGCAGAGCTGTGGCGTCAAGGCGGTCAACAGCAGCTCACAGGTGCGTGTTGAACGGGGGCTGGCGGTTGGTCGGAGCCTGCGCGGTAGTTGGGTGCACAAACGGTAGTTGGGTGCACAATCGGCAGGCAGGATTCCACACATGCTGCTGCCTTACTTCAAGGGTTGCTACCGTCGGACTCAAACCTGATGAACTTGCTTCTAGCCTCTGCAGACGCTGGCGCAGGCGCCCACCCCGGCGCTGTCAGAATGCGGCGGTGCAGTGCTGCCGCTGTCGGGGGCGGCGTCGCTGCAAGAGGAGCAGGCGGCGCAGGAGGGCGGCGAGGAGGACGAGGTGCAGGGGCCGTGCGCAGAGGCGGGAGAGGGCGGCGCCGGCGCACAGGTGAAGGAGGGCTGGGCGGAGATGGGCACGCACCGGTCGGCGATGCAAGAGGGGTGGTGGCGGCATGCCAGCGGCGGCAATCAGTCACTGAGTCCTTGTACTGTGCCTTGAGTCGCTGTACTGTGACTGCGGTCAAACACAGCAACAGCTGTGGCCAGCTGTGGGCACCGCGCCCAACAGGGCACCACCTCCCCCGCCTTGTTGGGTGCTGCACACCCCTCGCCCAGCCAGCTGTCCTCAGACATTTTAAATGCCAAGGTCCGACCCGCTGCGATTCCATGCACAACTTTCATGCCCACAGCCGCTCGCTGGCCAGCACCCACTACACACTTTGTGGTCCCCCTCCTGCGCGGGGGGACCGATAGGATAGGATTAGGGCCCCCTACACCCTACACCATAAACCCTAAACCCTACATCTCATCCCCCTGTGCAGGAGGACCGCATCCAGCAGGTGGTGGCCTGCAAGGCGATTGCACGTGATGCCATGCTGGATTCCGTGCTGCAGGAGGGGGCGTTCCACTGCATCAACACGCCAGGTGGGGCGCTTGGTCATGCTGCCTGCCTGCCCTGCCCGCCTGCCTGCCTTCCTGCCTGGCAGCTTGCCGCTCTGCCCGCCTGCCTGCCTGACTGCCTGGCAGCTTGCCTCTCTGCCCTCCTTTGCCTGCCTGCCAGCCTGCCCCTCCGCGCACCTCCTCACCTGCCTGCCTCTGTCCCTGTCCGCCTGCCAGCTCGTCTTCCCGCCTTGCATGCAGTTTGGCATGCAGGGGCGCGCAGCGCCCTGCGTTAACGGCCGCACTCCTACTAGCGTCTCACTTCCCGCGCCGCCCGCCCTCCCTCCCTCCCGATGTGCCTTGTGTGTGCAGACGACTTCCCCAAGATGCTGCGCTACCTGACCGGCGGCCAGCGCCCCTCCTTTGAGGTCATGGGCAAGCCCTTCCGCCCCTCCCCCCGCGCCTTCTACCTCGCCGCTCTGGCCGACCTGCTGCCGCCGTCGGCAGACAGCCCGGGGCAGCGGGAGGCGGCGGTGCTGGAGGCGCTGGCGGCGCTGCTGGCGGAGGAGGAGCAGGCACAGCAGGCACAGCAGGGCCCGCAGCAGGCACAGCAGGGCCAGCATGCGCAGCAGGAAGACGGGGAGCCCGAGGGCGACATGTTCCAGCAGCTGCTGGGCGAGGCGGGCACCCCTGCCGGCTACGGCGCTTGCAAGGTGAGGCGAGCAGGGCTGAGTGGGGGCCTGCTCTGTGGGTGGGCAGAGAGGGGCAGAGGGGCACGTGTGTCGCCATGGCGCTTGGCCTGCGGGGCGGGGCACCGCACTCTGCCTGTGCTTGGCCAGCTCACACGCCTGCTGCGTTCAAATCCGTGCTTCCCTGCACGCTGCCATGTGTGCTCGCTCTTTGCAGGGTGGCCTGGCGGGCATCGGCCTGTCTGCCAGCGACACCAGCGACAGCGAGCTCAACGAGTGGGAGCAGGGCGGCTGGGCAGACATCATCTGAGCGGGCGCCAGCTATCAGAGCAACCGAAGTGAAATGAACCTTTAACGAATTCATAATTTTTCTTATCAGTATTGTGCTTTTGGGGGCGCCCCATGAGTGGCGCCGCACAGAACGCTGTCGAGCTTTCTTCTACCTGCTCTTACAAACTGCCAAATGTTATCAAACTGCCTTGGGTGCTGCCTGCCCTATAATGCGTCCCACACCTGTCTTACCTTCCTGGCCCGGGCGCACACCCTATTCACATGGGCACATGTTTGTTTTCATACGTGCTCCTCCCGCGCTGGCCTGCCTTGCCTGAGCAAATGTACATGCCCGACTGCCCGCTGCCCACTCTCTCTGTTGCAGTACAGGCCAGACTCCTGATCTAGTTTTCGTCTTTTTTATGGCTCTGGCAACACTGATCGCAAGACATGTCTGCAAGGGATGCTCTTGAGCATTACAAGTATGGCAAGAGAACGGTTGAACAGACAAGCTTGAGGCCCACCAGTGTGGGTGAAAGCTGGGAGAGGGGCGGCCACCGTGCGGCCGTACCGCCTGGCTGCCTTGGGCAGCCAAGCCAGCCTGGTGCTGAGCACGGCGTGGTCTAAGTAGATACGTGTGCCCACAGCAGAAGGGCAGGAGGTTTGCGTCCCACCCCTACTCCCGTTGAGCACTGACATCCGTGCCAGCGCACCGCCGTGCCGCACCGCCCTCTGTCCTACCGGTCTGCTCTCCCGCCTGTAAGTGCGCTAGCTGTTGATTAGTTAGGGAGGTGGCAAGCAGTGAAGCACAGAGGAGCAGCGTGGCTGAGCCCGAGGCCAGGAGCCATGGCTGCGCATCCGCCCTACAGGGTGATTATACCATCCTGATCCAGAGCTGCTAAATGAGTAACAGAAGCGCTGTGAAACTGTACGGAATCAAACCAATAAGGTTTGAAATCATGAAGAAATGTGAACTGACCTCAAGCCTTGACTGGTGAGCGCTGGGAGGTCTTCCACATGTGGAGCACGTGCGGCAGCAGCCAAAAACAAGAGTTGCGGGCTGAGGGCAGGGGGGCTGAGTTTTGAAGGGCAGGCACAGAACGCATGCAGAGGGGAACAGAGGGGTAGGGGTGCAGGGCAGGTACAAAACGCACGCAGAGGGGAGGGGGGTCTTAGGACAATAGCAGTGCAGGGCAGGCACAAAATGCAAGCAGAGGAGAAGGGAGGGAAAGGAATGAATGAACACTTGTGGCTGAGGGAGGGGGCAAGGACAATAGCTGTGCAGGGCAGGTACATCTAGGAAAGCACTGCTAAGCGCTGCCGCAGCGCCGCGGCGGCAGGTCACTGGGCAAGGGCTGCCGGAGGGCACGGTTGGCTTGGCAGAGGCCTGCGTGAGAAGGGGCAGGGGCAAGGAGAACACCGTGGGTGCGAGGGGAGTAATGCGTGGTGGTGCCAGGGGTGGGCTGGGCGACGAGCACGATGCACAGGGGGCGCCGGGGAGGGTCAGCAACCTGGCAACCTGTGGTGTGGGGGGCAGGGAGGTGGAGAGGTGCACAGCGTCGGCGGGCGGCTGCCTCTTAGCCTCCCTCTTCCACTGCCGCCCTTGTCTCTCCCTCCACTATCCCTGCATCCCCCGCACCTCTCCTCCCTCTGCCGCCGTCCTCCCTCCCTCCCTCCCTCCCTCCCTCCACGATCCCTGCACCTCCTCACCTCTGCTCCCGCTGCCGCCCTCTTCCCTTCCTGCCTCCCTGCCTCCCTCCCTCCACTAACCCTGCATCCCCTCCCACTGCCGCTCTCCTCCCTCCCTCCCTCCACTACCCCTGCATCCCCCTCACCTTTCTTCCCGCTGCCGCCCTCCTCCCTCCCTCCCTCCACAATTCCTGCACCCCCCTCCCCTCTCCTCCCACTGCCGCTCTCCCTCCCTCCCTCCACTACCCTTGCATCCCCCTCACCTCTCAGGTTCAGGGGGCGGGCGCGGCGTCGGCGGGCGAGGCGCCGCTGCTGGGCACGTCTTTGACGGCGAGGCCCCACAGACGGTCTATCTCGTCGAAGCGCGTGTCTATCTTGTCGAACAACGTGTTCATCTCGGCGCGGAAGGAGGTGAGTTCGGTTTTGAACTCAGTGAGGGAGGCGTCCAGCTCGGTTTTTACCTCAGCACGGGAGGTCTCCAAATCGGAGTGGGCGAGTGCGAAGCCCGCAAGTGTGAGGCCGACCAAGCCCGCTGAAGCAAGGCAGAGTGCAAGTTCGACCCTGTGCTCGTCGTCATGTTGGCCCAGTTGAACCTGCGGCAGCAGCTCGGTGGGGCCGCCACCACCTGTGTGTGCTCGCCCCGGGCTGCACGGCCGCGCCACCTGCTGCACGCACTGGCAGCCTGCAGTTTCAGCATAGAAAGGAGGGCCGCCGGAGTAAAATTATCCGCGAGATTTTCTTGAGTGAGGTGCCCCATGCAGTTTCAGCATGGGGAGTGGCAGAGCTGGGCGACGGTGGCGAGCTGGGAAGCTGCTGGGAAGCCGCTGGGAAGCCTAAACGTGTGTCTAAAAGTGCGGCGCTTGGCGAAACTGTCGGGACAAAAAAATGGGGCCAGGAAGCGTGCAAGGGACCCGTGGCCGACCTGAAACTGCTAGCAGGCCCTCCCACGCCTCTTCACTTCAGAATCACGGCTCCATTTCAAGGCACGGCCCCCCCGCACCTTGCTGCATGTGGCGCAACCAGCCGGCTAAAGGGGCTCGACACAGGGCGTTGGGCCGGGCGAGAGGGCCTGCCCGGGTGCCATACTGGGCCTGCGCCATGGCCTGCATGTTCTCTGGGTGCTGCGGAGGAACAGTGGGGAAGCGGGCGGGTGGGGTGGGGCAACCGCCGGCGTTAGGTGGGGTCCCACATGCTTCCACTATGTCGTCACATCACCGGGCGCCGATCTCTCTCTTCTTCTTCTTTGCCGGGATGTGGGATATATACCCACAACCAAGCGATTGAGGGTGATAATGAGCGGCGGCGGCGGCGGCGGGTGAGCAGGCGGCAGGAGCGGGACTGGGAGGGAAGGAGCCCAGGAGGGTGGCACCGGTCCGTGTGTGCAGCACTGCAGGCAGCGAACAGGCTTGCGCGGGGCAACTGTGTGCTGCTGAAGAGCTCAGTCACCTGGGAGCAGGGAGTGTGGAGGCGGAGCTGGGCTGGGTGAGTGAGCGAGTGAGTGAGTGGGTGAGTGAGCTAAGTGAGTGAGCTAAGGCTGCGATGTTTATATGGGGGTGCGCGCGGGACCCGGTACCCAGAAGGGAAGGTTACAACGCGCTGGCTTTGTGTACCGCAAGCGGCAGGTACAAAGGGGGCAACGCGTTGCTGGTTCCCTTGGCTCCCAAAATACAAGGGAACGCGAAATGAGAGGGCATTATCCACCCGGATCGTGGGGATTTGGCTGCTACCCCGCCGCCGCTGCCGCCCGGCTGGCGCCGCCGCCTCCCAGGCCGCCGTCCCTGAAGTACCCTCTGTGTCCCTGGGCCGTTTGCTGAAGTGTCTCTTTTAGGCTAGGAGGAAGGCAGGGAGCGAGTCCGAAAGGCTGGCGGTGCAACATAGCGGAGGCACGCCGCATGTTTTGTTTTAGCCTGCCTGCCGGCCTGCCTGCCGGCCCGATGGCAGGTGCACACGAGATGCAAACTCTGTGCTGTGGGCACACCACATTTTGCGACCTGCTCCACCTTTGTGCAGCAGGGCGAGCAGGTGCGCGTGGGCGCTGCGAGCGGGCGTGTCTGCGGTGCAGTGGGTGGGTGCTCCAGTGACCCCGCATGGCAGGCCCTGCTGTACCGGGGCCGGACTGGGTGGGAGGCGGGCTGGGCCACATGCGCTGAGGTGCACACCACCTGCTCCACGTGTGTGAAGCAGGGCCAGCATGTGCGCTGCGTGCGGGCTGTGGGGGCGTTGGAGCAGGTTGGGAGTGGGTGAAGGAGGCGACGCTCGAGGCCCACCAGTGCGGGTGACGGCTGGGAGAGGGGCGGCCACGGTGCGGGTGCGGGCAGCCAGCACAGTGTGGCACAGCTGCAGGTGCCTGCCCACAGCAGAAAGACAGGAGGAGTGCACCTCTTGTGCGCAGGGCTCATGAAGGCAGGGACGCAGCAGGGGGACGCAATACGCTGCACCAACAGGTGCCCGACACCGCTTGTGCCACGCTGCCAACAGGCGCATGCATTCCTCTGTATCTCGAAGGGTGCCCAGCAGCACGCACAGCAGCACCCACACCGCAGGGCTGCCGCTGACGCCAGTACCGAAGGCGCATGAGGTGCACACAGGCCCATCCCACACCTGCCCTTTCTAGCGTCTAGTATTTGGACCCTGCTGGCGTCCTTCTTGATGAGCACGCACAGCATCTCACACCGCAGGGCCACCTGCCGGGCCGACGCTGGCGCAACTGCTGAAGCGGCCGCAGCAGTACTGCACACAGCCAATGCCCTTTCTAGCGTTTTGACCCTGCTGGCCTTTGTGCCTCCTTGCTTGACGAGCACGCGTGATTGCAGTCCTGTTGACACAGGTCAATGTGTGTACAAACGAATGCCGAGTGAGGGGGGTGGATGGTCCCAAAAACCGAGTGTGGGGCAGGATGTGCGGCGGGCGGAACAGGTGGTGCAGGGGCTACTGATACAGGGGTCCGTCGTGGTGGGGGAGGCGCATACGTTCGCAATGCGGCGTTTGCAGTGCGGTGCCGAGTGGAGGCGAGGAGGTGTTGGGATCAAGCAAGCAGGGGCCTCAACTCAAGTAATTGTGAGAAGGGTGCAGAGGGAGGCGAGTGTGCGTGCATGTTTCTCAACCATGACCAGTGCGGTTCGTGTCAAAACATAACAACATGTGGCCGGCCGGTTGGCGGGGCCATGTGGTCGGTCAGTCAGCTGGTCGGTTAGCCGGTGCTGCTGCTGCCCAGGGGAGTGAGACCTGCAGCAGCCCGAAGTCAGTCAGTCATGCTGCGTCAAGAGCAGCGCATGCCGCCGGCGGGATGCCAGCCTATGCCTTCTTGGGGGCTGCGGCCTTCTTCACCGCGGGCTTCTTGGCAGAAGCGGGCTGCAGGGGGGACGGGGAGGAGGCAGCAGCGGCGGGCAGGAAGGAGTCAGCACGAGTGCTGCCGGGCAGGGGCAGGCACAGACTCTCAAAACTGTCCTCTCAAGCTTGCCATACCTTACATGCCAGGCCCTGCCCACCACTGCCTCCGCCCTGCTGCCTCCCTGGCCCTCGACCGGTCCCCCCGCCACCACATCGCTCACCTTGGCCTTGGGTGCCGCCTTGGCCTTGGGTGCCGCCTTGGGCTTGGGGGCTGCCTTGACCTTGGGCGCTGCCTTGGCTGCCTTGGGCGTCTTTGCCTTGGTTGCGGTGACCTTGGTTGCGGTGGTCTTCTTCACCTGCAGGCAGGGAGGGCGGCAACACAAGGGGTTGAGCATCAGGTTGAGCATCAGTTAAGCAAGTTGAGCATCAGCCCACTGGCGTGCTTTGCCGCACGCCGCACGCCTTCCGCCTGCTGCTGCGGTCAAGGAAGACTGCCAGCGCTGCCTGCCTGGCCAGTGCTCCCAACAGCAGCTGCGTCCGTGGCGCACCTTGGGTGCTGCGGCCTTGGGCTTGGGGGTGGCCTTCTTGGCGGGGGTGGCCTTCTGCAGGGAACAGGGAAAAGAAAGGGGCAGAGGCAGGGGGGAGGGCGAGGCATGGAAGGTGAAGGGGGTGGGTGTGCAGGGAACGTGTTGGTGGCAGGGTGCAAGTTGGGCATGGGAGCAGGGGACGACTCCAAACGTGCGCAGGCGTGAGGTCCTCCCCCATGTACAGCTGCGTGTGTTACACAAGGCCGTATTGGACCGGGACAGGGGGTTGGCACCCAGCGGGGCTTCTCACCTTGACAGCCGCGGGCTTGGCAGCCTTGGGGGTCTTGGCCACAGCCGCCTTCTTCACAGCCGCGGCCTTCTTGGCCACCGGCTTCTTGGTGGGGCTCTTCTTGACGGGGGCAGCAGCCTGCCGGGGTGGGTTGGGGAGCGGGGTTTAAGGGGGTGTGGGGGAGGGAGGGCAGCGGGGAGAGAGGGCAGCGAGGAGCTAGCGGGGAGAGGAGGGAGCAGGTGCGGCTGCAATCAGCTTGGGCCTACGGTCACATTATTATGATGGAGCGGGTGAGAGAGGGTGGGAGTGGAAGGTGAGGAGCGGGGGGAGGAGGGAGCAGGTGCGCCACAAATCCGTTGCAACAACGGCAACACACGGTGGATGGGTGAAGGGTTGAGGGGGGGAGGGGGAAGGCTTGCGCTAGCCAGAGAGGGAGGGTGACTTCCCCGAGCTCCAGCCACAATCAGCTTGGGTCACCGATTTTTTAAAAAGGGGAGGGAGGGGGACGGGGGGCTAGAAGGTTGGCTAGCGGGAGGAGGGGAGGGTGGGGGAGGGGTACAAGGTGAGCTAGTGGCATGGCTAGTGGGAGGCGGGAGTGGGGAAAGGCCACATCAATCAGCCTGAGAAAGTTATGATGTTGAAGGGGAACATAGGAGGGATGAGGAGAGGAGAGGAGGGAGGTGAGACGCTGAGCTAGAGGAAGAGGCGAGGGCAGCCGGCCGCCAGCGCCGGGCGAGAGATCCTGAAAGACACATGTGGCGGGGCCCCTTGACCGCCCCGGCAGTGCCCTTTTCGAACGCCCCCATGGCCACCATAGATGTCCGCCAAGCCGCGGGGCGCGGGGCCTCCGCCCGAGCTGTTGTTGACACTCCTGCCGGCTGCTACCCCCGCCATTCAACGCTGCGCGCCTCCCGCTGCCCCGCCGCGGAGCTGAGAGCAGTCTTAAGGTTCATGGCTGCATGTGCAGGCCGGCGCAGTGCCGGCGAGCACGTGCAGAGAGGCGCGCACCTTGGGAGCCATGGCGAGTGGTTGCGGGGGCGAGTTGAAGAGGAGGTGGAGGGGGCGGGGGCAGGCGAGTGAGCGAGAGGAGACAGGTGCCTCAGCAGGGCCGGGCCGGGAACTTGGCCGGCAACCTCCACGCTGGGGGCAGCAGGCGCAGCGTGTGCGGTGGCAGCAGGCCAATGTGGTGCTCCCGGGCTTCTTTAAATGATGTGGCGCGGTTCCCTGCCTTAGGAAACCGACTACAGAACATAATTTGGGTCGACACGTCCTTAGGCCTAGGAAATTGACTGCACCCTCGGAGAAGCGTGCCAAGCCAGTCCCTCTCGGCACCGTCCGCCAAATGGTGGGCTACCCGCTACTGCCCATGCGTCGGTGCAGAGCAGGGCCTGCCAGGTGCCTGATGTTGCAATACATCCCAGTTATGCCACTATGGTCGTGTGCATGAGGGCCATCCTGCACGGCCAGTTTGTGCCGGCAGGGACCAGGGAGTGGCAAGCGGCCAAAGCAGCCTGCTGGCGGCCCGCAGACCCCCTCTTCTTCCACCCCTCCTCCCCAGCCACTGAGCCCGACCCAATCCCTGCGTCTGCGCCCCTAGCACTGTAAGAATACCGACGGCTCATGATGGTGCGTTTGCATGGACGGTTCACAAGCGCACTGTGCTTCTCGTGGGTGCATTGCGGGGCGACAGAAACACGCGGCACCGGGCGTGCACCGACGCAACGCTGTCACCCTCGCCTAGTGCCCACCTGCCTGCAGCAGGTACCACGTGCGACACGGTGATTTGTACAAGATGAGAAGTAAATAATGGACGCCGGCCGGTTGCAGCTGCAACATCGGGGGCGCCGTGCGCCTGGGTGGGTGGGTGGAACGGCACAGCCCGGCCGACTCCCGGCCTTGAGACGGGGCGGCGCCTTTCAAATTGAGGTCGGAGGCCCCGCAACGCCTGCTAGCATATGTTGTTGCACCGTTTATATGTACATGGATAAGTGCATCGCAAGGCAGGAAGCTTGCATGGCAGTGTATCGAGCAGAGGCGTGGCTGGTATTGCGGGGGGCGGAGGCGGGACGCCGCCAGGGGTCACATGCACGGAAGCGGCCCTGAGTCAAGCAGCGCTCCTGCAAGGTCTGCTGGACACTCTTACAGATAGTACATGACATGGATTGAGTGAGAAAACAGTTTCCTTGGCACCGCCTCCCGAATTTCTGGCACCCCAGGGCCCCACATCCGACTCCAACCAAGCACACCCGGGGGACACAGCGAGGGGCGGGTAAGCGGTACCAATTGAATGCTGCCTTCGCCTTTGCTGTGAGCCCGATTTACTGCCATGTTGACACAGCTCAACAATACAAAGGGTAGGATCAGGCGGGCAGGGGTGATGAGCGGGGGTTGAAGGCGGGCCAGCGCGTCTGCCGCGCCCCCGGGTGGGACAGGGGGCGCCGCCCGGCCGGCCTGCCATGCGGGCCTTTCAAAGGCTCGATGCTCGTGGTTCCATCTCCTTGCCTTATAAAGAGATGTATCAGACGAATGACACCTATAACAAGCCCTCCCGTCGCATGCATGTTGAACAGCGTGGGTGTGAATCTCTCCAACCAAACACGGCAGCCAAACACGAGCCTTGGGTCATGGTGGCCAGCGGCCCCCGGCACGGCTGCGGAACGGTGCATAATGTCGCAAGTTGCCTCAAAATGTTATTTTGACAGTTTGGGATGGCGCAAGGTAGAGCCGTGGCACTGCACAGCCCTCCAGAGGCGGTGCAGGTTGCGTGGAGCAGGGGTAACGGCCCTGGCGGGCGGGGGGTGCCCGCTGGGTGGCACGAGCATTGCCGGCCCCTTGCAGGTCGGATTTGTCGTCCCAGCCGCTTCAACCGCCAACATTAGAGTATGATATGCCTGCCGCTGGCATGATACTGACAAACATCCCCATTTTCGTCGACCGTTGGCCAGGCGGTGCGAGCCCGACCGCGTGCTTCCTCCGGATCGGCGGCACTGGGCAGGTTGGCTGGCGGGGGTGCTGAAAGGCCGATGCATGCTCGTAGAACGCGCACAAGGGTATTGTATCGGACTAAGAGCAATCCCGGGAGCCCAGATGCACGAGGGGCACGCTGCAGGCCCACCCTTGGACACCTTGCGCCACGGCGGCGGGAGCGGCGCCACGGGCGGCATGCCGCAGGCGGGGAGGCACCCCATGCCTCCTCCGCTCCCCCCTTCTCGGCCCGAAACTAGGCCTACAGGGCCTGAATTGAGCTCCTGGGCCGCTGAGGGGGCGCGGGAGGGGCGGGGAAGGGCGGGGTGGTGAGGCGCTCACCTATCCGGGGGTCCACCCTTGCCGGCCTCTGGCTGGATGGCAGCAGCCCACAGCAGTTGGCGCCAGGCGCCTGGTATTTGTTGCGCCCTAGCCGAACCCCTGGCTTTACCTCTCCCAGCACCCACCTCCCTCACTCCCTCAGCACCCACAAGCCACCATGTCCGCTGTCGCCAAGGCCCCCCCGGCTCACCCGCCGTATGTCACCATGATCGCGGCCGCCGTCAAGGCGCTGAAGGAGCGCACCGGCTCCTCCTCTGTGGCCATCGGCAAGTACATCGGCGCCACCTACAAGGTGCCCGCGGGCTTCGAGAAGACCCTCAGCCAGCAGCTCAAGCGCCTGGCCGCCGGCGGCAAGCTGGTCCGCGTCAAGGCCTCCTTCAAGCTCAGCGAGGAGCTGAAAAAGGTCCCCAAGGTGGGTTGAAGTGGAGGTGGGGGACGCACCGGGCGAGATGGGGAGGGGGGGCTTGCACGCGGCAGGCGGGTGGGCGACGGCGACAGGTGGGGCGCCGGCGCTGAGACGCGTTCCTGCCTCTGACCTCAGCACCACACCTCTGCCTGCCGCTGCTGCAGGTGAAGCCTGCCGCCAAGAAGACTGTGAAGGCAACCAAGCCGGCTGCTGCCAAGGTGTGTACGAAGGGTGGGGCCAGGTTGTTTTGAAAGGGGCGGGCCACATCGGCACTGCAGCACCATGGGGCCCTGCTTTGCACATCGCTGCCCCAAGAAGGGGAGGGTGTGAATTGAAAGTGGGGGACCTGCTCGGCCCAGGAGCACCATGGAGGTCTGGCCTGCACAGCGCTGGACGGCACGCTTGACACCTGCGGCACCTCCTTTTTGCATGCCTGCACCCACCCTCATCACGCCCCCTTGCACGCTGCCCCCTTCCCCCCCTCGACAGAAGCCCGCCTCCACCAAGCCCAAGGCCCCCAAGGCGGACGGCGAGAAGAAGAAGGCTGCGGCGAAGGTGAGCGCTGGGTGGCGGCAGTGCGTGGGAAGTTTCCGGGGGCCCTTCTGCGGGTTGGGCACGGGCGGGGAGGGCGGTTGGAGGAGGGAGGGAGGGGAGGAGGCACGGCCATTTTAGAGCGTGGCTTTGGAGGGAGGGGAGGGAGATGGGCGGGGACAATAGAGGGGATGGGGCGGGGCGAAGCGGGTGGATGGGGCATCAGAGGAGGCCCCCGACAGCCACGCCCACCGTTGGCCTGGCCCACCCACCTGCGCCTCCCTGCACCTCGCCCCCTCCCCCGCCCCCCTCGCATCTGGTCAGCAAACCCACACCTCGTTTGCCCTGCGCCTGGCGCCGGTGTTGCCTGGGAGAAAATCCTCCACCCATGCAAGCATCCACACTGCTCTGCGTGACATTTGAGTAATGTGCACTGCGTTGCCGCCATCACGATGCACCCTTCCCTCTCCCCAACCCACCCCTCCCCGATTTAGCCAATACTGTCACTCCCAACCGCCACCCCACGCCACGCAACCAAGCACTTTGCTGCCAGCCCCCACGACCCTCCACCCCTCCCTCCTCTGCCCCTCCTCCCCCCTTCCCCCCAGCAGAAGCCAGCGGCCAAGAAGGCGGCCAGTGACAAGAAGGCGAAGCCTGCCAAGGCCAAGACCGCGGTGAAGAAGACCACCACCACCAAGAAGGCCGCAGCACCCAAGGCCAAGGCCCCCGCAGCCAAGAAGGCGGCGCCCAAGCCTAAGAAGGCTGCCCCCGCCAAGAAGGCTTGAAGCGTCCCCTCTGCGGCGCCAGCCTCCCCCTCCCCTCGCCCCCCACCCGACGCAACCCCGACTCCTGACGCCCGACTGGCCTTGACCGACCACATGACGACCTGGCCACCGCACCAGCCCTCCCCCGCCCGCCACCTCCCATCAAAAAATTCTTCCAAAAACAATCGGTGTTATTCAACACCAACCCCACGCTGGAACCAACCGAAGGACCCACACTGCCTCTGCCCTGTGCCTGCCCGCCTTCCCTCTGCCCGGTCCTGCGAATGCTGCCCTTGCTGCGCATCCTTTCTTCCGGCAAAGCGGCCTCCTGTCCTCCTCCCGCTTCTTTCCCTCTTTCGCCTGCTGTGCTTCCTGTTTTCTAGGGGCACCACCCACTCTGTCGCGCCCTCCTGCGCTGCCGTGCCGTGGGGCGTGCGTGCCCCATGCACAGCAGCCGCCTGTCGCCGTACTGTCCCCATCGGTCGCTGCACTGTGATCCTTGAACCTCCCTTGGTGCCCTGCGCTGCGCCTGCCACACCTTGGTGTTCGCGCTCTTATTCGCCTGCCCACGCCATCGCACCCGCCTGCCCTGCCTCTCCACCCATTTTGCCCCTCGTTACATCTTGCCCTCCCTTTCCCGTCCTCCCTTGCGTGCTGCCTTGCTCCTGCAGTCCGGCCAGAGGGTGGCGCCAGGCCCCACCAGCGCCCTGCCCACCTCCCCGCCTTGAAGCGGTCTTTGGAAGGGCTTCAGGTGCGTGCGGATGGAAGGGGTGCCCGTTCTTCTGCCTGGGTACGGCTTCTCCCTGAGGGACCTTTCTTCCCGCAATCCGCCCCTCCCTGCCCTGCACATCTCCCCCCTCCCTTCCTTTCACTGCCCTGCACCCCCCACCCCGATTACAGCGGTCTTTGGAAGGGCTTCAGGTGCGTGCGGTTTAAGAATCCCCTGGTCCCACCTTTTCCCCTTTCTTACGTAGGCCAACCCTATCCTCGGAATCCTGGGCGACGTGCCTGGGCGCCGCGGGTGCTTCAGGATCCTTTCATCCCCTGCCCACCACTTTCAACCCTTTACCTGAGCACGCGCTCTGCTGCAGCACCCTGCTCCCCTTGCACGCCCCGCAGGCAGCCCTCGCCGGTATTCGTGCCGGCAAGGACGTCATCGCGCACGGTGCCCACGCATCCCCGTCGCCCAGCGTCCTGAGGCACGCGTTGACCTGGCGCTGACCTGGCCTTGGGTGCACGCCAAATGGGCGTTGCCGTGGGCCCTGAACGACCCACCCTGCCCTCCCCCGCACCCCCGCCGCCCACCTCAGCCGAATCACGTCTAGCCCGAGAAGGCGAGCAGGCACCGCCGTTGCACGGCGCACTGTACATGAATGCAGGGTAAAGTTGTGGTTTCAAGTTGTGGTTTGGAAGCACAGTGCGCAGGGTGGTCCGACCCAGTCCGGTTTGAAATCCCTGCCCAGGATGCGAGCGCACTTGAGGCCTGTGTTTGTCCAGTGCCTACGCATGGTACGGTTACAGTGAGAGGCTCAACCACAGCAATTTGCCCCTTCTCGGGCCCACCGCACAGGCACCTGTGGGGCCGGGCACCGCTCCAATGAGATCGGACCGAAAGAGGGGTCGGCCCGTGGGTGGTCAGACCAGCAGACGGCGTGTGTGTGTGTGCGGGCGGTGATGCATGGGTGATGCACAGCTTCGGGGTTGGCACCAGCGAGTGCCATTCGCTCCTTTGCTAGCTGACCTCAGGCACTCAGTTTAAAATGCACAGTGCAGGACAGCAAGCGGCAGCTGTACCGCCATACTCAACTCACATTCATGGCAGGGCATCCGGCGGCGAGGCCCTGTTCGTTGCCGAATTGTGGTGCATACAATGGCAGGCATGACCTTCAAGGCAGCAGCCTGCGTGCTGCTGGCCATGGCGCTCCTGAGCGTGGGCAAATCCAGAGGGTTGGTGACCTACGCTGCGCCTGTTGCACGCGCATTCGGGTTGTAGATACGCTGCTAGAAAGTAATGAAGGGCCCCGGCCCGCCGCTCTGACCACTGGCACAGGACAAGCACTGCGCCGCCCCGCATGTCCCTCCCTTGGTGCCACGCAGTGATCGCCAACGAAAACGATGGCTATAGATTGCTGCTCCAGGCCCTGCAGGTGAGCGCGCTTTGTGGTGTGTTGTGGCTGGCAGGGTACCCGAGACTGGCCGGCCGCAGGCACCGCACGGCAGGCACGTCACGTGGTGCCTGGGGCTCCGGCTTGTGAAGAGGGGCCGCTGGCCTGCACACACTGCCTGCACATAGACAACATTGGTTTGATATAGCGGCATTGATCCCTCGACGTTTGATGCAACAGCACCCCCTCCCCCACAAAAGACAAAACTGAAAGAAATAGAAAAGAAAAGAGGCTGTCTGTCTGGCGGGGGTTGTGACCACTCATCCGGCGTCAAGCACCACACTTTCAGCGCCCTTGCCTGCAGCCCCTCTTCAGGCACCCATCCGAAAACCCTGCCTCCATTCTCACCCCCACCCACCCATGCCACCCTCTGCACACACCTCCCTCCCTCCAACACACCCACACACAAAGAAGTTAGTACTTTGTCAACAAATTCAGATTTAGTTGGGGCTCCCGAAGCGCTAGCTGAATTACAGAGAATTCCTGGTTTTGTTTCCCTAACACCATGCAAACCGCGCCCTTCTGCCCCCCGCCCACGACCGCAGGCCGCTGACCCCTCCATCCTGAAGACCCTCAAGAATCCGAACCTGAAAGCCACCGTCTTTGCCCCCACAAGTGAGCCGGCATGAGGTGCAAGCAGCCCGGTTTGCGTGCTGTCAGTGTGTTGCGCGCCTCACTGCCTGCCTGCTTCCGTTCATTCGTCCCCTTTCGCAGCGCAGCACACAAAGCGGTCGGCGGCAGGGCCGGGCCGTCGCTGCTGGCTGCAGCTGCCCGTTGCACTCGCTTTTTCCCTCACTGCTGTCCCACACGACTTCGGTTGTACATACAGCGACATTGATCTCCCGACGATTGATGTAGCAAGCGACTTCCAAACAAACAAACAAAAAAAAAAAAAAAAAAAAAACCTGCTGCCCCTTCCTTGCGGGTGCTGCCTTGGGTGCCTTGAAACGCCCGCTCAGAAGGCCACCAGTCACCTGTTCTGCTCCTGCCTTTCGCCCTGTCCTGCAGGCGACGCCCGTTGTGCCCTGTGTGCCGCCTTGAAGATCGCCGGCCGCCCCACTTTGCTTTTCTCACTGGTGGCCCCGGCCTTTCTTTCTTTTTTGCATCAATCGTCGGGAGATCAATGTCGCTGTATGTGCAACCGAAGTCGTGTGGGTGTGGCCCTGGCCTGCAGATGAAGCCTTTTATGCCCTGATAATCGCCCAGGTTATTAGTTTCATCTATCTCCCGCCGGCCACCCCACTTTGCTTTCTCACCAACTGGTGGCCCTGGCCTGCAGATGAAGCTTTTTATGCTCTGATGGAGGCACAGATTATCAACATCCCCGATCTCCTGGGCAACAAGGGCCTGCTAAACAACCTTCTGAAGGTGAGGATGCTCAAACAATCAATCATTCAAGAAGAAGAAGAAGAAGGTTACAGCCCGAGGGCGTGGTGTTGAGGAAAGCGACAGGAAATCAAGCCAGAGGCACCAGTCGGCCACCATGCTCAATCACGCAATCAATTGCACTTCAAGTGTGTTCAAGGGGAGCCAGCAACGGTGTCATGGGGCAGGGTGGCACAAAAAGAGCACATGGCATGGCAAGGCAAGGCGTGTCAGATAGGAATGGGGGTCATGGTGACAAGAAGAGCACATGGCATGGCAAGGCAAGGCGTGTCAGATAGGAATGGGGCTCATGGTGACAAGAAGAGCACATGGCAAGGCAAGGCGTGGCAGATAGGGTTAGGGGTCCCAGTGACAAAAGAGCACATGGCAAGGCAAGGCAAGAAGAGCCAGGCAACCTTGAATCCTCCACAACCTCTGCCTTGAATTCCTGTTTACTTCTCCCCCGGCCTGCAGAAGCGGTTGCGATTTGATGCATCCCCCTGCTCACATCGCATGCTGCGTCATGCTGTGCCCCCGCTCACATCGCATGTCACGTCATGCTGTGCCTGCTGTGCAGTACCACGTCATCCCCTCCGTCATCCCCACCACCGCCATCAAGCGCTGGCCTGGCATGGTACGTGCAGCTCGGCCGCCCACCCCCACAGCAAACACCTGTCGCCGCTGCTGCTCTCGTGCTACGCTGCCGCTGCACTGTGGGTTGCTGCACTCCCTTGCTGCCCTGACGCTGCGCTGGGCGTGCCACAGCCTGTGGCCGGCTCTTTTGCGGCAGCCCAAGCGCAAGGGCAGCAGCTTCATTGATTGATTGATGAATTGCCCAAGCCAATTGGACCCTTGTACTGCACATGGTTTGAAGGCCGTGTGTGCCAGAAGGCTAGCTGGGGCGGCATGTGCGTGGGGTTGCGCAGATGCAGCTGCTGCCAGTGCTGCAGCTGTGCACAACACGGATGCCAGCTGGCAGCCCACAGCCGCGCAGCACAGCACAGCACAGCACACCAAACCACAGCCTGCAAGGCAGCTCGCCCCCTGCCGGCCACACCCACCGACCCCCGACCTACCACCCATCTCACACCTGCCCTGCCCTGCCCTTCTTCCTGCTCTGCCTGCTGTGGTGGCGCAGAAGGCCCAGACGCTGCTGGCTGGCACCAACGGCACCCTGCGTGCCTGGAAGGCGGCAAGCCCCCCTGGCGCGGTTCGCCTGAGGACCACCTCCAGCCCCAAGGGGATTCAAACCTCCCACACCAACGAAGTTAATGTGAGCTTCTTCTAAAACTTCCTCAGTCCCCCTTTGCAAGCGGCCCGGGCGGGTTTTGAGGCAACTTGGCTCGGCTGGTGGGCTCCAAAGTAGTGGGATGACGCATCTGCGGCACACTCTTGTGTTGCTATGGCTGCGTTGGCGTGGCTGGCTGTGCATGGCTTGGCTGCGCAAGGGCAGGGAGGTGGCCGGTGGCCGGGTGAAGTGCGGCCCGAATTCGAGGGCCCAAAATTGCTGTGCTTTTCGCAACGCTGTGTGACAAGTGTGACTGAAGTCAAACAGTGGCCGCACTGGCTGGGTGTGGCGGGTGGCTGAGGGCACTGCGTGCATCCCCTGCCCACCACCTCTCACCCTGAACGCCACGCCGCGCTTTGCCTGCTCTGCTGCCCCACTGCCCGCCATCTGCCTTCCCAGTCCAGTCGAGCCGTTACAGCTTTCCACATCCCCTGAAAGAGGATTCAACTTCAGGATGAACCAAATCCTGAGAGTTTGACGAGGCATGCACCACCACCTGCCTTCCCACCCTCACGCCCTGCACGCCAACTCAGATGTGTTCAACTCTCCAATCAAAGAGAATCTCTCCCTTCTCCGTCCCACGACTCCTGCTGGCTCCATGGACCCAAAATGTAATTGATTTATTGATTGGTTGAGTTTGCTATGTGTGCCCCGCAGGTGACGCTCCCAAATGTGCGCGCCGGCAGGCACGCCATCGTGCACGCGCACGCGCACGTGCACATCAATGCTGTGCTGGTGCCCAAGAACTGCGATCGCTTTTGGGGCACATACACTCCACGCGCGGGGAGCACCTCATCGTCGTGGTCCCTACGACACTGCTGATGTGGCGTCTTGGCTGCACACGCAGCTGGGAAGTGCTGCAAGGGCACCGGCAGCGGCCCGCCCGGCTTGCTAGCACAGCACAGCACCCCAGACACACGCCCAGCTGGAACAAGCCTTCCCGGAAGCTGAGCAGGCACCACCTCATGTGGTCGCAAAAGCAGGTGCACAGCGGTTGCAGGCCGGCCGTGCAGGGACTTGCGTTGCCAACACTTTCAGCTGCCAATGCCTCGAATCCCCAACCCCGTTCGCTGCCCTTCTGGCCCCTCGTTTTTGCCCGCCCGGAACTCCATCATCTGTCACCAAACATCCTGCGCAGCTGACCACCCCTCCCTCTCATATGCCTCCAGTCTGACGCCACCCTTCCCTTCCTTTCACCCGCCAGCCCGTGCCCTCCTTCCATACTTCCTTTCACCCACCAGCCCGTGCCCTCCTTCCATCCTTCCATCCTTCCTGTTACACCGTGTACGTCTCAGCAGGGGGGACGGTTCCGGGCTCCACCCCCTTCCACTGCCTGGCCTGCCACTTGCACCTTCAATCCGACCCGCCACACCCACATTCACAAGCGTGCCTGGACGAGTGGCCCGGTGTAACAGACGTCACCCACACAGACCACACCCACACAGCAGGCACAGCGGGCCGAGGGGAGAGCGATGCCAATGGGGTCAGTACATTCCGATACACTCACCCCCCACCCTGTCCCACGAGGCCTTGGCCAGCACCCCCTGGACTTGAAATGTAATTGATTGCTTGATTGAGTACCTGCCACTGCCGATGCTGGGGGCGGAGCATGCCCATTCGTATGGCTGGTGTGCCCCACAGCAAGCCGCCGCCCTGCCCGCTCATCTCCCCAGCTGGCACAAGATACCCCCTCCGGCAGCCGCCCGGAAGCCGCCTGCTGCGCTTTGAGCCGAAGGTGAGGTGCTGACTGGCTGCTGTGGGAGGTGCGTTATTACATGTTTGATGCACGAACTTCTTGTCATACAGAGCGAGGAGGGCGGGCCAGCCAGACACAGCCGCATTCGTGCTGACCAGCCAAGGCAGCTGGCCGGCACCATCGCATGCCGCTTAGGCTGCTGCCGCCAGCGCCGTGGTCCTGGCAGCTGCCTGCCAACTGGCTGGCACCAGCGCATGCCGCGTAGGCTGCTGCCGCCAGCGCCGTGGTCCTGGCAGCTGCCTGGCAGCTGCCGGCCGACGTGTGGCGGTGCCAGCATCAGTCACGCCACTTGAGCACCAGCATTGCGCCGCTCAGACCTGCGGCCTCCAGGGTCTGCTGCTGGTCCTCCAGGGGAGGGGCGCCTGCAGGAATGGGATGGCATGAGCCGAGCACACGATTTCAGGGCAAAACAGGCACACAGGGTCTGCTGCTGGTCCTCCCCAAGGCCCCTGCAGGTTCAGTGACCCCAGTACGTTGTAATTCGATTTCAAGAGGCATGGGCACACAGGGTCTGCTGCTGGTCCTCCAGGGGAGGGGCGCCTGCAGGGATAGGGGGGGGCACGAGCCGATCAGACGATTTCATGGCAAAACTCAACATCACCGGCACACAGGGCCTGCTGCTGGTTCTCTAGGGGCGGGGCCCGTCATGCAAGACCCCGGCGCCTGCAGGGGTCAGGGGGGCATAACCCCAACAGGTAGTATTTTCATGATAAGGCCTGTGGGGCTGCAGAGCGGTCCTCCAGGGCGAGGGGCGCCTGCAGGTTGAGTGACCCCAGAATGTTGTGAAATTTAAGTGGCATAGGCAAACAGGGTCTGCCGCTGGTCTTCCAGGGCGGGGGCGCCTGCAGCAATCAGGGGGGCAAAATCCCAGCAGGTGATATTCTCACGATGGGGACTTGTGGTGCTGCAGAGCGGGCTCCTGCTTGCACACGCCGGTGCTCAGGATGTCAGTGTTGTTGTGGCAGCAGCCCAGGGCAGGGCCGCCTGCAGAGAGGCGGAGGGGGGAAGGGCGTGGCCCCATCGGGTTGCACCACACTTGACCAGGCAGCATGCTGCCCCCCCACACGCTCTCCACATGCACTGGCACAGTCATCTTGCTTACATAACAACAATGATCTACAAGTTTATTCCCCCTGAACACCCCCAACTTCTTTCTTTGCCCACCCACCACCCACCCACCCGGGAAGCCTTGTGACAGCATGAACGCCCTTCCCCCTGCCGCTTCGTCGCTCTGTGAGAGGCACAGGTCGTAGAGGAGAGACACCGGGGAAGACGCCGGGAAGCGCCGCTGGCAGCGCCGGCCGTCGGGCAGGCGAACCGCTGCAGGGGGTAGGCAGGGGGGCAGG
>JTEE01000168.1:50707-62663 GCA_002896455.3 Chlorella sp. ArM0029B
AGGCAGGCGGGGCATGAGTTTGAGAACATGAGAACAGCCAGGCAAGCATGAAATAGAGAGCGAGACCATGCGCACAGGCAGGCGAAGGGGTGATCGCGAGCGAGGACGTGAGCACAGGCAGGCGGCATGAAGGACAGTCTTTGGACTCCTCTTGTTGCCTTCATTTGCCTTCGAAAGAATCCACAAAAAGAACAAAGAATAGACAAAAAAGGTTGCAAATTTCCATTACAAAAGATGAAGAAAGAGCGGGGCAGGGCGCACACCTGTGACTGGGTCGATGACTAGGACCGCGGGCAACTCCAGCACGCGGTAAAAGTGCAGCAGCTTCTGCCCCTCCTCCACCATCTCGTATGCCTGGGGAGACACAGGAGGGAAGGGCATGGTACTGGCAACATCGAGCAGCAGGCAATTCAGAGGCTTCTGACCTTCAATACGTTTTGAAGTTTTTTTTTTTTTTTTTGCCTGAGGGGCGTGTGAGACAGGAGGGGATGAGTTGGTACTGACAACAGCAAGCAGTACACAGTTGACATGCAGCAGCTTCTGCCCCTCCTCCACCATCGCATACGCCTGGGGGGGAGACACAGCAAGAGGAGGGAATGAGCGAAGGCACAACACTAGGAGAGGATTGCGTGACGTGTGCCAGTTGGCGTGCCGCAGCGTCTAGCGCGTGGTAAAAGTGCAGCAGCTTCTGCCCCTCCTGCACCATCTCATACGCCTGAGAAACAGGAGGGAATGGCATGGTACCGACAACATTGAGCAGCAGGTAATTCAGATGCAGAGGCTTCTGACCTTCAGTTCGTTAGCCTGAGGGGCGTGTGAGACAGGAGGGGACGAGTGGATACTGACACACAGCAAGCAGTACACAGTTGACATGCAGCAGCTGTTTCTGTTTCCTTTCTTCTTTCCGGCCTACCTGGAACAGCACAAAGTTGTTTTCCACCACGCTGGCCACCATTTCGTTGCGCCACGTGTCACGATTCAGCTGGTGGCTCGCAAACTGGCTGGTGCTCTGCAGGTTGACGATCTGCGGGGTGGAGGCAACACAACAAAAAGGGGGGCGCGGTCTGCGGGTTGGCTATGCGGGTTGAGTGCGTGCGGGTTCAGAAGAGGGGGTGCTCTGCAGGTTGACGATCTGCGGGGTGGCGGCAACACAAGCAAAAGGGGCGCGGTCTGCGGGTTGAATAACATGCGGGCGAAGTATACGCAGGTTGAGACACAGGGGTGCTTTTCAGGTTGACAATCTCGGGTTGGCGTTCTGCGGGGCCAACACTTTGCGATTTGGCAACAAAAGGGCAATTCTGCAAAGTCACGATTGCGGGCTGGCAACACACCCGCAAGGGTGGGGGGAACGGGGATGCCTGGAGGCAGTCAACGCATGTGTCAAGTGTGATACTGTGGCAGCTGGCTTGGTGCTCGGCAGGTAAAAACTGGGGCCATCCCCCCGCCCGCTCACCAGCCAGCACCCCTTCTCCCGCGCCGCCTGCTTTGCCAGCTCAAACCGCACAGCATGCCACGTCAGCACGAGGCTGTCCGGCTGGCGCCCGCCCTGCCCCGCCCTGCCCGCTCACCAGCCAGCGCCCCTTCTCCTGCGCCGCCTGCTTTGCCTCCTCAAAAGTGCCGTGGAACAGCATGCCACGCGGCGGCTCAAACATGGCTGCCAGGCTGGCGCCGCTGCCAGAGCCGCTCGCGCCGCCTGCCTCGGCCCTGGGGGCAGCGGGAGGGGCAGAAAAGGTGGGGAGACGGGAGTCGGGGACCAACCTCTAAGGCTCCCTGCCGGCAGCCTTCCCACCCCAAACCACCTCCCTGCCTGCTTGAAGTTCCACACGCGTCCAACACATTCTAAGGCACCCTCCGGAACCCTTCCCACCCCCAAAACCGTCTCCCTGCCCCACTTGAAAGTCCCTGAACGCACCCACCACAGTCAGAGGCAGTCAGAGACATTCAGAGGTCTGCCGCCAGCCCCACCACAAAGTGCGGCACCCTGCTGGCTGCCCTCTCGCCTGCACACCCTTTCAATTTAAAACCATTCCAAACCACCTGTCTGCTCACCTGAAGTCCCTGCACGCACTCACCAAAAATCTGCGGCACCCTGCTCGCCGTCGCCCACCCTTTCCTTAACCCCAAACCGGGCCCCTGCTCACTTGAAGTCCCTGAAAGCATGCACCACATTCTGAGGCACCCTTCCGGCACCGTCTCCCTGCCCCATTTGAAAGGTCCCTGTACGCACCCAACGCATGCAGAGGCATTCACACGGCTGGCCACCCTCTCATCTCCATGCCCACCCCAACAACCGCCTCCCTGCTCACTTGAAGTCCCTGAAAGCATCCACCACGTTCTGAGGCACCGGGTTGGCGGCGCGGCGAGGCGCCGGGCGGTACGCTTCATCGCCGTACAGACGCTCTGTGCGCACCGGCAGAGGGGCCCGCACCTGCAGGTGTCAGGGATGCGGGGCAGGCAGGTGGGTCAGGGATGCGGGGCAGGGGAATGTGTGCAGGGAAGCAGGGCAGGGAGGCGGGGCAGGGTAGCGGGGCAGGGAGGCGGGGCAGGGAGGTTGGGCAGGGAGGCGGGGCAGGGAGGCGGCAAGGCGCCACGAGGGGTGCGGGCGGCAGCAAAGCGGGGAGGCGCTGGAGCAAATAACAAATGAAAAACACACAAAAGCAAGCAAGCGCATGATGCAGAGCTAGCGTGGTACAAGCACGGGGAGGCAGGGCGGGGAATTGAGGCGGCATGGAAATGAAGTTCCACTGTCATACAGAAACAGGCGGTACACCTGCCCACCACCACACCATGCCACCCCCACATGTGCCCACAACGGTCAGCTCTTCAACATTGACCCCAGCTTGCCAGCTCATCAAGACATACAGGCAGCTGCACGCTGCAACCCACCTCCTCCTCCATTGCCGCGGGTGCCGCTGCCCGCGCCTCCCTGCAGGGTGCAGGGTGCAAGTGCAGGCACATGAGCAGGCAAGGTGAGAGAGCAGGACGGGGGCGGGAACGTGTGCGCAGGCCGGAGGCTGGTCTGTCTACAGCAGACTGCCCCAATAAGCCCACTTAGCCCTAAGAAACACACACTTTTTCCTCTGTAGAAGCGGGATGTTGTCCCTGACGTCATACAGAGTTAGCATGGTGGAAGCCAGGGAAAGTGAGGCATTGCCTTGGGGTTGGGGTGCATGAATGCATGGGGTGAGGCTAGTGAGGGCAGTCTAGTGCATCTGTGGGTGGGTTACACGAGCGTTCAGCACACACCTGTGCTGCTCAACGAGTCGACCAAACCCAATGGTTGGGCAAGAGCGGGCGGTTGAGGGGCGGGCACATGCGCAGGCCGGCGGCGGCGGGCGGGCAGCTGAGAGGCGAGCACAGCACGGAAATGAGGGTCGGGGATGCGTCAGAGCTTCACGCCTGTTGCCACACCCGGTACTGGCGCCCGCCTGGCCAGATGGATGCAAGGCCGCACCCTCGGTGCCCGCAGCACCCCCTGCTGTGTGCCCGGCTGTGCTGCGCAGCCGCCCTGCACGGGCGGCCACAAGGTGCCACCACACCCCAGCAAATCGTGGCCGGCTCCCAAGCACAGCTCACGAGCCAACGGAACCGCCAGTGCATCTCCTCGCTCGCTCTTCTAAGCATGGCGCACGAGCCAACAGAACCACTACCTGCAGCTCCCTTGCATACTGTGCTATGCATGGTGCACGAGCCAACCGAACCACTAATTGCACCTCCCTTGTACACTCTGCTCACGATGATGCACGAGCCATCAGAACCACCCGTGCACTTGATGCATCTCCTAAGCACAGCCCACGCGCAGCTCCGCGTTGACTCTGCTCATCCTGACACACGAGCAGCCAGTGCCACCCACCAACCGAGCGGCACTGCAATCTGCGGCCTCTGGCTGAGCCAAGCACCTGCCGTGAGGCGTGGACGGCACGCAGAGGACAGCGTGCAGAGCGCGCTGCCAGTGCTGGCACCACCAACCACCCCCCTCACCTGCTGCAATCCCAGAGCATACAGAAGGGGGATGGTGGCCGGCAGGGTGGGCACACAGGAAGGCAGGCTGGCATAGCCTAAACACCCCCTGCCCAGGTCTCTTAGAGGCCAATGAAGCAGGGCGATTATAACACACATTAATAGTGCAGCACCCAACTCACTCGTGCAGGCGTCGTGCCAGCGCCTCGTCGTCTTCCAGGCCCGGCATGCCGCCGCCCCCCGCCCCGTCAGCACCCATGTCGTCAGCACCCACGTCACCGCTGGCAAAGAACAGGTTGACGGCTGCCTCCAGCTGGAAGTTGGTGGCTTCCAGCATGGAAAGTGCAGCCGCCTCGTCAGCACCCGTGATGGCACAAAAGTTGGCCACCGCCTCGGAAGGGTCCTCCATGGCTGCCGCCAGGCTGCGGCCAGCTGTCGTGTGCGGGGAGAAAGTGGAGGCTGCTGGGTGGCAGGGGCGAAGAGGGCGGGGCGCGGCAGGCGGGGGCGAACGGGCTGTCAGCACGGGCAAAGGGCAAAGGGCGGAGGGCGGAGCCCAGGCNGGGTGGCGGGCAGGAGGCCCAGGCGGGCGTGCTTGGCGCTGCTGGCGGCACGGTGCTGCTCTTCCCGGAGGAAGCAGCCCCCGAGACAGGCTCGCAGTTGGCAGCTGTGTGATCGAGGACCGGCGAGGACCGGCGAGCACCGACCTGGTTGATTGCTGCAGTGCTCCGTCACTTGATGCGCCTGGTCGAGGCAGAGGGATCACACGGAAGGGCCGGCAGACGCTGTCGACTCATGTTTGCGTGCTCAGCACAGCATGACACTGAATTGTTGCGTTTCGTGCCCAACCTGCTTGCTTTCGCGCTCACAAGCTGCACATGTGCTTTTGAACATCGCCGATACCTGCTGGACGCCAGCAGAGTTGCAGCCACCGCCGCCCCAGCGGGCCGCCTGCCCGGCCAGACCCCACGGCACCGCGATTTCTGACGTTGTTCTTCCTCCAAACTCATCCCGTTCTCCTCGTCGCGCCGTAGGAGCAGGTGCTGCCTCCCGCCGGGCCGGGTCATATTTGCCGCTGACAGCGCGTAGGGCGCCCCGTTGCCACTCACAATTGCTCCACATGCAGCGGAGGCCGCCGCAGCGGTACGAGCGCCGGCCCAGCCACCGCCTACAGCCGCTACGGCGCCCTGCCGATGCTGCCGCCCGCTTAAGCTGGTGCCTTGTTTGCCTTGCCTGCCGTGCTACCCGTGCAACGTCCAACCGAATTGCTCACACACGCCGCACATACACCCCGTCATGTGCAGCCAGGCGACACCTGCAGCCTGGGCGCAGCCATCAGCCCCTGCTGACGGCCTTCCCAAGCGGTGACGTGGCGTACGCTGCTGCCGCCGTGGGGCCGCAGCCGCAGCAGCCTGAGGGGGAGCAGAGGCTGCAGCCGCCAGCAGAATGCCGGCATCGCTACCATGGACGCAGGAGGTGGGTGGCAATGGGGTGGTCCAGCGGGGCGCGGGGGGGGGGCCCGCTGGCAGGGGGGAAGCTGCGCCCACGTGTGCTGCTGCCCGTGCCGTCACTGATGCTTGCCATTGTCACAGCTGTGCTGCTGCGCCGTCTGCTGCTGTTTCCAAGGATCACTGTCTGCAGGAGCGCATCGGGCCATCAAGGCCCTCTGTTCCCATTGCAAAGGACGTATGCCAGGATCGCCACCCTGCCCACATGCACAAACGAGCACCCGATTCGAATGCATGCTTTTCTCCGCCCTTGTTTTCCTTCCAACAGGGGGGATGAGCAGCCGAGGGAACTGGTGGCTGAGCACACGGCATTAAGGCGCAACCACACAATGCCACCCTGCTTGCATGCATAAACAAAAGCTTATGTTGTGTGTTCCTGGCCCCTTGTCCCTTTCCTTGTTTTTAAACAGGAGGATGAGCAGCTGAGGGAGCTGGTGGCTGAACACGGCACCATGGCGCGGACCACACAATGCCACCCTGCTCGCATGCACACACAAGAGCTGATGTAGTGTGTTCCTGGTCCCTTGTTCCTTTCCTTGTTCCGAGCAGGAGGATGAGCAGCTGAGGGAGCTGGTGGCTGAGCACACGGCATTAAGGCGCAAACCACACAATGCCACCCTGCTCGCATGCGAAAACAAGAGCAGATGTTGTGTGTTCCTGGTCCCTTGTTCCTTTCCCTTGTTTTCAAACAGGAGGATGAGCAGCTGAGGGAGCTGGTGGCTGAGCACGGCACCAAGGCGTGGGCCAAAATTGCCAGCACGATCCGCACCAAGGGCTCCAAGCAGTGCCGCCGCCGCTGGAAAAACTTCCTCAACATGAGCGCCAAAACGTGCAGCTGGAGCGCAGAGGTGGGTGGATGGCTGCTGTGTGCTGCTGCTGGGATGGGGGCGTGCAGATGTGCTATACACAGCAAGGTTGACATGAGGATGTTAGGACAAAACAGGCAGCTGGAGCGCAGACGTGGGTCGGGGGCTGGGGTGCTGCTGGTGGGATGGGGGCTGGCAGGGGTGGGTGCAAAAGCTTCCTCACCACCAGCGCCAAGACGTGCAGCTGGAGCGCAGAGGTGGGCAGGACGGGTGGGGTGCCGCTGCTGGGATGGGGGCTGGCAGAGGTGTGTGGCACTGCCCTGCCACGAGCGTCAGAGACATGTGGCTGGAGTGCAGAGGGGGCCGGGATGGCTGTTGTGCTGCTGTTGGGTTGGGGGTGTGCGTCGTTGGGTGCATGCATGGGCTGGCGGGGCTGTTGTGCTGTGGCTGGGATGCGGGCTGGCACAGGCGGGGGAACAGCATTCCTGACAGCCGCGCCAAGGCGTGCAGCTGGAGTGCATGCACGGCGGGGATGCTCTGGCTGGTTTGTGGGCATGGCACTACTGGGACACTTGCACGCTAAGGTATGCAGCTGGAGCTTATCCGGCGGGCAAAAAGCCAACTGTTGTGTGGGCTGCTGGGTTGCTGCTTTACCTTTCTCCCTAAGTGGGGCTGCTGGAAGGGTGCAGCAGCAGCAGCCCTGCTATTACCCTGCCCTGCCTGCCGGGGAATCTATCCATTGGTTTTCTTACCTTTAAACACCTCGCCGCCACTGCTTCTTTTCAGGAGGATGCCACTTTGATTGATGCACACCGCCGCCTGGGCAACCGATGGACGGAGATCAGCAAGATCTTTGGGGACAGGTCAGCAAGCCCGGGTACCCGCGGGTGTAATTCGGAAGTCCACTCATGCATTCGTTGCACAGGGCTGCAGCAACACAACAGTGTGCCGCTTGTGCGGTGTCCCAGCATCTTGGCAAAGGCCGCTTGTGGCCGCTTGTGCGGTGTCCCAGCATCTTGGCAAAGCAAGACTTTGGGGTTTTCCGTACTATGGGGAGAGAGGCACAGAGGGAATTCTGGAAGTCCTCGGGGTGTATACGTTATACGTTGCCTGGCAACCGTGGCAGGTTTGGGCACCCTCACAAGCCTCACCACCCACCCTGCTCCGTTCCTACCGCCCTACCCGGCCCCTGCTCTTGATGCATTGCACGCGCCTAGCGCTGCGCGCGATTTGCTGCCATCTCTTGCATGCCCCGGCTGCTAGCCCACCCGTGTGCCACCCCGACGCCTGCTGTGGTGTGGTGCCAGGCCACCTTCCCTTGCTGGCAAGTTTTGTTTGATTGCCCAGGGTGTCTGACACGTGCCGTGCTTCCCGTGGGCGGACGCGCTGTGTGCAGGACGGACAATGCGGTGAAGAACCGGTGGCATGCGCTGATTCGCAAGCACCCCGACTTGGACCGGGATGGAGGGGGCTCGGACGGTGAGACAACAAACAACTGTCTTTTTGAACTCATGCTTTTTTTTATAATTCTCAAATTGTTAGGAGTTGAGATGGCAACAAGATACAGCAGGCCGATGGGCGAGCACTGGGTGTGCAGGCTGCACATGCGTGGTGCCGCGTAAGCATTGGGACCAGGGCTGGCCGGCCGCCCGGCCCCGGCCTGGTGCTGCCTCCGCCGCCTGCCGCCGCTGCCTGCCAGCCGCTCGCCAGCCGCTGGTATGGGGTCACAAGTGGAGGCGTCGTGTTGGCTGAATGGTTCCCTTGTCTTGACTTCCCTCCATGCACGTCGCCACACATCTCACTGCCGCTGCCCGCCCACACCCCTGCTCCCCCGCCCCCGCAGCAAGCGCGCCGCGGGCCAAGCGGCGGCGTGTGACGCGTGGTGCCACCACTGCAGCCACAACTAGCACGGATGTGGACTCAGATTTGCTGGATTCTGCGCGGTACAACAACTCTGGGTACAACACCTCCGGGCTGCAGCAGTATGGCAGCGGCGGGGTGAGCGGTGACGCCACACACTCTGCAGGCATCTCTGCAGCCACCCTGCCCACGCCCTTCAACCAGCAGGCTGCGGCACCCGCGCCGGTGATGGGAAACGGCATGGCGCTGCACCGCCAGCAGCAGCAGCAGCAGCAGCAGCAGCAGCAGGACGATGCAGATGCAGCTTTGGCGGCGCAGTACGTTGCCGCGCAGCAGCAGTATGCAGCGGCCCAGCAGCAGATGGTGCAGCAGCAGTGGGCGGCAGCGGCGGCGGCTGCGGCGGCCAGCGGGGTGCAGTTTGCGGGGGCGGGGCAGTACTTCCAGCAGCCGCAGCAGCAACACCCTGGGCAACCGGCGCCGCTTCAAATCATGGTCACAAAGGTGCGTGTCTTATGACAGGTTCCTAGGTGATGTTCTGTTCGAGGTTGGATCAGGCCGGATGGGGTTGGCAGTGTATTGTGCATGACGAGAGTGTTTCGTGGGTGGTCAGCGCCGCTTCAATTAATGGTCACAAGGAGATTCGCTGTTATGTTCAATTTTGACAAGGCCGGGTGGAGTTGGCAGGGGGTCAGTCAGGGAGGCTGGCAAGGCCTCAGCCGCCCCTCCCGCTGCCCTGGTCACTCATGCGTGTACTGCCTCCTCACCCCAACTTTGGGTGCGGGATGGTGCCCCTCGGAACACGTTATTTGCTTTTTTGCTTTTCTGTCCCGAGCTCCTTCCCAGCACCCTTGAGACGGCCAAGATTGAATAGAACCATCTTTCTGGGCATCTCTGTGTCCACGTCTCAACACTCCTGATCGACTTTCGTGCACCTATTTCCACTTTACTTCCCCCCCGGCCCTGCCCCTCTCGGAAAAAACGGAACCCTTGGGAGCGCCAGCTGGCGGGCAAAACCAAGGCCCTGCCCCTGCCCCTCCCGCCCTCTCACCCCAACTCTCTTCCCCCCTGCCCCGCCCCCCTGCCTCCCATTCAGAACTTCCTGACCGCCTGGGAGCGCCAGCTGGCGGGCGAAATCAACTCCATGCACCTGCCGGTACACGTGGAGGTGGCCAAGGCGCCGCTGCCGCCCGACGCCTCCCTGCTGCCCGGCGGCATGGGCGACTCGCTGCTGCCCTTGGCGCCCGAAATGGTGAGGGAAGGGGAGGGAAGGAAAGGGAGGCGAGGGAGGGAGGGAGGGGAGGGTGGAAGGTTGTCCTTCCTGCCCAGCATGGGGGACTCGCGCTGCCCTTGGCGCTCGAGATGGTGAGGGGAGGAAGGGGAGGGAGGGCTGAAAGCGAGGGAGGGAGGGCAGGCAGGCAGGGAGGGAAGCAAGAGACAGCGAGGGCAGGAGGGGAGGAAGTGAGGGAGGGCTGACTGCTAGCTGCTGCTTGAGGCGCGCAAACCGGCGAGGGGAGGAGGGGGAGGGAGGGCGGAATGCGAGGGGGTGAGGGGAGGGAGGAAAGGATGGCTGACTGCGAAGTGCTGCTTGGGCCAGTCGGGCTGGCGAGGGGAGGAAGGGAGGGAAGGGATGGGAGGGAGGGCTTGGCCAGCTGCTGACCGTTTGGAGTCGTGGTTGCAGGTGCGCAGAGCGTCTCCACTGACAGGGAAAGGGGGAGGCCCAAATGTTGCTGACTGACTGTGGCTTTGCTGTGGCCTCTGCTGGTGTGGCCGCTACGTGGTGTGTGCGCTCTTGGGTCACTCCTGCCCCCGCCCGCCTCGAAAGTGCGCCTTCCTGCCCGTGCAGCCGGCCCCGCGCAGCAGCTGACGAGCAGCAAGCTGACGAGCCTGCACCTCGTTTTGTTCTCGTCCGCTCACGTGTCCTGTCCTGCCACCCCTGCATGTGCCCCTGCAGCTGGGCGCGCGCAGCAGTTGGCGGCAGTGTGTGGACAAGCTGGAGGAGCCAGGAGACTCACGGGGGCTGCAGGTGTGCCATTGCTGCCGCTGCCGCCGCTGACACCACTGCTGCTGCTACCAGTCCCTGTTCTGCTGCTGCTGCTGCTGCTGCGGCTGCTGCCGCCTCTGCTGCCGCTGCAGCG
Source organism: Chlorella sp. ArM0029B (assembly GCA_002896455.3). Lineage (NCBI taxonomy): Eukaryota > Viridiplantae > Chlorophyta > Trebouxiophyceae > Chlorellales > Chlorellaceae > Chlorella > Chlorella sp. ArM0029B. The sequence goes on from JTEE01000168.1 coordinate 60,974, forward strand.
GCTGCTGCGGCTGCTGCCAATCCCTTTTCTGCTCCTATTGGTGCTGCTAATCATATTGCCGCTCTGCTGCTGCCGCTGCTACTGCTAGTCCTCTTCTTGCTGCTGCTGCTGCTGCTGCCAATTACGTTTTTGGTGGTGCTGCTGCTGCTGCTGCTGCTGCTGAAACCGTACTGTTGCTGCTGCTCCCGCTGCTGTAACTGCTGCTGGAACCGCGTTGTTGCTGCTGCATATTCCTGTTGCTGCTGCTGCTGCTGCTGCTGCTGCTCAGCATGCTGCCTGCAGTGCTCATCATGCTGCACGGCGGCCTGGTGCACACACACTGCTTGCACTGCACCCACACTTGACGCACGGAGGCGTGGTGCACAGCACTGCCCGCACCGCACCAAGCGGCACGGGTGCACATGCGTTGCTGGCCCCGCACCAATGCTGCGTGCGGTGCTTCAAATCGGCGCCCGCTGCCTTTGCATGACCCAAATTACTTTGAAGCCAGCCCCTTTACCAGGTTTTAAGAATGTCAAATGCAATTGCAGGAGCTTTTGGATTGGTTTGGAAACAGCAACAGCCAGCTGCCCCCCGGCTCGGCCATGCCGCAGCAGCACGGCAAGGGCTCGTGGCCCCGCACACAGAACAGCACAGGTGCGTGCCCCAGCGTGCGGCACAGGGACAGCACAGAGGGGTGTGCGTCGCAGGGGTGTGTTGCGTGGGGGCGTGCACGTGCACGGAGGGGTGTGCGGCTGCGCGTGCGGCACAGCACGCACAGCACGGGTGCATGCCGTGTAGCGCATGTGCATGCAGGCGGCAAGGCGTGACGTGACTGCTTGCTTGCAAGGCCGCCCACCCATGGCTGCTGCGCCTGCACCCTGCAAGCCTCGCTCTGCCTGGTGCTCTTCCCTCCCCTTTCCCTTTCCCTGTCTCATCCCCATGCCCGACTGCCCACCCATCCCTCCCTGTGTCTCCCGCCGCCCACGTCATACCCGCACATGTGCCCATCCTCTCCATCTGCCGCACTGCAACCGCCTGTCTCCCCTTGCGCTCACCTCCCCCGGCCCCAGCCCCACTCCGCCTCTCCTCCCTTCCGCCCCACTGTAACCGCCGCCTCTCCTCCCTTCCGCCCAACTGCAACCGCCTCTCCCCCCTTCCGCTCACAGACCCAGCTCCCCACCCCGGCCCACCTCATCTTAACCCTCACCACCCCACCGCACTGTCACCCTCACCGCCCACCGCTCTGTCACCCTCACCGCCGCCCACCTCACATTCACCCTCACAGCCCACCTCACTTTCACTCTCACCTGCACCTGCAGAGCTGCCGGCCACGGGCAGCCGCCGCCTCACACGCTCCCTCAGCAAGAGCTCCAGCGGCGGCAGCGGCAGCCTGCCCGTGGACCACCGGCAGCTACTTGTGAAGCTGGTCAGCCGGGGGCTGGAGGCTCGGTCAGAGAGCGAGGAAGCTATGGCGGCAGCTGCCGCGGCGGCCGCCGCAAACAACGGCAACGGCAACGGGTTGGGACCCATGCTGGCCCCCGCCCCCTCCATGCCCCCACCCGTGCGCGTCGACCCCCTGAAGCGCACGCGCAGCAGCCAAGGGGTGGCCCGCCGCAGCAGCGACTTGGAGCGGGCAGCGGCGGCGGTGGTGCAGCAGTCGGGCCTGGCGGCTGCGGCGGCTGCGGGCTACACCTTTGGCAGCGGCGGG
>JTEE01000168.1:64758-89591 GCA_002896455.3 Chlorella sp. ArM0029B
GATTGCCCAGGACTTCAAGACCGACCTGCGCTTCCAGTCCAGCGCCGTGCTGGCGCTGCAGGAGGCCGCCGAGGCCTACCTGGTGGGCCTGTTTGAGGACACCAACCTGTGCGCCATCCACGCCAAGCGTGTCACCATCATGCCCAAGGACATCCAGCTGGCGCGCCGCATCCGTGGCGAGCGCGCGTGAAGCGGCTGCCTAGGCGCAGGGTGCACTCCCCCCACACACAGCAACCCACCCCTGGTGTTATTCAACACCACCCCTCCTTGGAAAGAGCCGTTCGAAGCTGCTATGCCTTGCACTGTTGCGGCTGCACCTTCGATGCCCTTGTGCCTGTTCGCTGCTGCTGCTCTCCGTGCTGCCTGCCTACCTGCCTTTCTTCCCCAACACTGACTGGCACACGAAGGGCACAGTTGCCACACCAGCGCTAGCAGTGCTTACATGCTGTTGTGTGCTGGAAAGGCGCACTTGCCTACGCCTGGTTCACCGAGGTTGGAGGAAAGCATCAGGCGAGGTGGCAGGAACCGGGTCGTAACCGCAGTAGGCAAAGAACTTGTGGCCTGACCACGAATTTTCAAGAACATGGCAATCAAAGTCAACGTCGGGGTGCTGGCGTTGCGCATGCAGCAAAGTACGCATGTTGCTGCTGGAGGCATCTTTGGCAGCAAAGTACACCAAATGGCGCAGCGCAGGTGCACGCAGCGCAGAGTGCAAAACGCAATCTAGCGATGGAGCAGGTGGAGACTCGAGGCACAATACACCCACAAACTCGAGCCGGGGCGCTGCAGCAAGCGCAGCAGCACTGCCAACTAATGCGTCTCCGCTCATGGCAAGCCGCTGCAGGCTGGACAGCCAGGGGCCGACGGGCAGCGGGCCGCTTGACCCCAGCCAGAAGAAGGAGCGCAGGCGGGTGAGGCTGGCCAGCTCGGGGGGCGGCGCTGGCATACCTGGTGCAGCATCGAGCACCAGCGATGTGAGGCAGGGCAGCTGCGGAAGCGCCGCCATGACACTTTCAGCAGCAGCACCCTCAGGTGGTGCACCCACTGCCTCAGCCAGCCTTCCTGAGGCGTGATCAAGCGCCAGCGCGTCCAACCCTGTCAGCTGGCTGAGGCAGGAGGGCCAGTGATCGCAGTCACGGATCTCGAGGCGGCGCAGGCTGAGCAGGCGCGTGAGAATGTCATAGTTGCCGCCGAAGCAGGATGCATTAGCCAAGCTGAGGGTGTGCAGCCGGGTAAGGGAGGCCAGCTGCATGGGGCAAGCAAGGATAGAAGCTGGCATGTAAATCAGAGGGAGTTGTAATTAGTTGTAATTTCCAAGAAGGTCCCCATGACATCACATGGCGCAGCATGCACGGCATGGCACAGCACTCTCCCTGCGCGCTGCACAAAACCGCAACGCTCCACAGGGAAAGCACTGCGAAATGCTTCCTATTAGGTTACACCATCCCTGCCAACTGAATTCCCAATCATTATAGGTAAGGCGACACACCCGCCATCCCTGAGATAATTCCCGCCCAGCCATCCCACCTGGGGCGGTAAATCGGCGGTGCTGATATGATCAAGGTGCAGCTTGGTGAGCGAGGGCGGCAAGCGGGCGGAGGGTGGCAGCTCAAGCGGATAGCCCACCAGCTCCAGCTCCTCCAGTGCTGGCAGCGCCGCCGGCGGGGGGTCCCAAGTCAGGCAAACGTCTTCAGGAACCTCGAGGATGAGACGCCGCAGGCTGCGCAGGCCGCCCGCCCAGATGTACCGCCCAACATTGCCGGCCTCAAGCCGCAGTCCGAGCAGCGCACCTGCCATGCCGCATCCCACCAGGGCCGCTGTCAGGGCTGTTGCAAGATCCTGCGAGGTGCCGGGGGCATCGTGTGCGTCGCAATTCACTTGCAAGCTGAGCTGCTGGATGTGCTGCGCTGCGTGTGCCAGCACCCACGTGCTAAACGCAGCCAGGCGGCGTGCCGCCTGCTCGTCGCCGCTGGTGAATGCGGCGCTAACCACCCGCAGCAGCTGTGGCGCCGAGTTGGCCACCTGCCTCCAGTGGCGGCACACTAGGGAGGCTGAGCTGTGACTGCATAAGGGAAAACACAGGTCCTTGAACGGACGCACTCGAGCGGAGTAAGCGGTGGCGGCAGCAGCAGCGGCGGCGGCGGCCTGGCCCCGTGTGGAAGAAGAGACGGCGATAGGACCGTCGCTCACCGTTCATGCAGGGTCAGCCGGCCCAATATGGACACGAGAACTTCGTCCGGCAGGCTGGAGAACGATGGGGCGACGGGCATCGGGATGGAAGTGGCGTTGGTCGGGAGCAGGCTGAAGTCAGCAAAGTGCGACGCAGGATGAACGATCGGAAACGTCGCTGAGAGGCGCAGCAGGAGCCGAGCAGGTGCTTCGCCCGGCTGCCGCCGCCAGCTGTGTGCGGCGGAAAGCGGCCCGCCAAGCGGCCAGGTCCCCTGCGAGCTGCACAGCCTGCAATTACCATTACCAGTAACACGACGTGGTACCAGTGTGCCGGCATGTCACCATGTCCAGCACCCACGGGAGCCCGGCATGCCGCCGACGCCTGTGCTTGGGTGCTGCACGCTTTGCCCTCGTTGCTGTTTGAGTGCCTCCGCTTGCCGTTTGCGTATCTCTTGCGGCTCTGTGCCTCTCCCCGCCTTGATGTAAACCTCTGCAGTGCCCAAAGTTATCGAATCCCTCGCACGCTGCTGCTCATGCTGGGGGCTGTCAGTCAATCAGTCGGGCAATGAATTGTTGGAGTCCCGGAGAAAGAATGAGACCTAAGGTCTCATGTGTGAGGGGAGAGCGTGAAGCGGCTGCCTAGGCGCAGTGTGCGCTCCGCCCCACACAACAACACACAGTGGTTTTATTCAACACCCCTTTATGGAAAGAGCCGCTCAAAGCTTCTATGCCATGCCCTGTTGCTGCACCAATGATGCCTGCCTGCGTGTGCTCCTCCCGTGCTGCCTCCCTTTTCCCCTCACCGCTGATCTGATGCCCTGCGCTGCTGCCTGTCCGTAGTCTCTGCTGCTCTACTGCCGATGTCTGCCTGGTATGCATGCCTGTGCCTGCTGGGCTCCCTCAGCCGCAGCCGATGCAATTGGGCACACCAGGCAAGCAGGCCCTAGACAGCGCATATGCCGCAGAGCAGGACCATTTACAAAGCTAACACAAAGCAAACCCTGCAAGCTGCTAAATGTTGGTGATCGTAAATGCTATTTTTTGTTGGTAAACTTACATGCTCTTGTGTGCAGGTGAAGTTGCTTGCACCTGGCTCACCGAACAGGCACATGGGGGCAGACCCACAGGCTCAGGCATTGGGTTGAAGGAAAGCATCAAGCGAGGTGGCGGCAGCTGGGTCATAGCCGCAGCAAGCCAAAAAAGGGTCCCAATTCCGTCCAATCAACATGCAGTCGAGGACAACAGAAGGGTGGAGCTGCTGTGCACGCAGTACGGCCTGCAGTTCGCTGCAGATCGCCTCTTTCGTGGCGCAACAGACCAGGCGCACACAGGGCAGCTCGCAGAATGTGGCTCAACGGCGGATAGGCGCACATCACACCCACGAACTCGAGCTGAGGAGCTGCAACAAGCGGAGCAGTACTGCCTACTAATGCGTCTCCGCTCATGGCAAGCCGCTGCAGGCGAGACAGCCAGGGGCCAGCAGGCAGCGGGCCGAGTGCGCCCAGCCAGAAGAAGGAGCGCAGGCGGGTGAGGCCGGCCAGCTCGGGGGGCGGGGCATCCATGCCTGGCGCATTGCTAAGTGCCAGGAAAGTAAGGCGGGTCAGGTGGGGAAGCGCCGCCGTGACGGCTTCAGGAGCTGCACCTTCAGCAGCAGCACCCTCACCCCCTGCCAAATCCAGCATTCCCTCGCCGTCATCAAGCGCCAGCGCCTCCAAGCCTGTCAGCTGGCTGAGGCAGGAGGGCCAGTGGTGGCAGTCTCGCAGCTCCAGGCGGCGCAGGCTGGGCAGGCGTGTGAGCACGTCATAGCCGGCGCTGGTGCAGGAGGCCCACCGCAGTCTCAGGGAGTGCAGACGGGTGAGGGCAGCCACCTGTAAAGGGCGGCAGGTCGGGGCGCAAATTGTCATGCTCGTGAGGCGTGGCACAGCGTGGCAGCAGCGTGGCAGCAGCACCTGCCCCAGTTGAGGTATGCGCAAAGCAGCGCCAGATGTGCCCACCTGGGACGGCAGAGTCTCCGGGTCGATTGCCTCCAGATGCAGCTTGGTGAGCGAGGGCGGCAAGCGGGCGGAGGGTGGCAGCTCAAGCGGATAGCCCACCAGCTCCAGCTCCTCCAGTGCTGGCAGCGCCGACGCTGGGGGATCCCAGGTCAAGGGGCAGTCTACAGGAGCCTCCAGAATGAGACGCCGCAGGCTGCGCAGGCCGCCCGCCCAGACGTAGCGCTCAACATCGCCGGCCTCAAGCCGCAGCACGCGCAGCGCACCTGCCATGCCGCATCCCACCAGGGCCGCTGTCAAGGCTGTTGCAAGCTTCTGCGAGGTGTCGGGAGCATCGTGTGCTTCGCAATTCACTTGCAAGCTGAGCTGCTGGATGTGCTGCGCTGCGTGTGCCAGCACCCACGTGCTAAACGCAGCCAGGCGGCGTGCCGCCTGCTCGTCACCGCTTGTGAATGCGCCGCTGACCACCCGCAGCAGGTCGGGTGTCGAGTTGGCCAGCTGCCTCCAGTGGCGGCACACTAGGGAGGCTGAGCTGTGACTGCACAAGGGAAAGGGCGGGTCCGTTGGCCATTGGACGAACGCACACAAGCGGGGTACGCGGTGGCGGCAGCAGCGGCGGCGGCCTGGCTGTGGGAAGAAGAAACGGCGATAGGCCCGCCGCTCACCGTTCCTGCAGGGTCAGCCGGTCCAGTATGGACACTAGGACTTCGTCCGGCAGGCTGGAGAACGACGGGGCGACGGGCATCGGGAATGGAAGTGGCGTTGGTCGGGAGCTGGGCCGGGCTGAAGTCAAAGTGCGACGCAGGCTGAACGTTCGGAACGACGTTTGAGAAGCGCGGCAGCAGCCGAGCAGGTGCCGCCCCGGCTGCCGCCACCAGCTGCCGCCGCCAGCTGTGCGCGGCGGTGAGCACTCAGTGCCCGCCAAGCGGCCAGGTCCCCTGCGAGCTGCATAGCCTGCAATTACCATAATCAGATTCATGACCTGGTACCAGTGTGCCGGCATGGCACCATGTCCAGCACCAACAAGAGCCCGGCATGCTGCCAATGCCTGCGCCCGGTGCCAGGGCCTGGGTGCTGGCCGCTCGTCTGTGCAAAGAACCGTGCAGTGGGGTGCCATATTCGCACCATGCAGTGGGCTGCCCAACCGCACAGAGAAGTGGTATGCAACAGTCAACTCTCCTGTGAGCAGCTGCACAATCAACTGCGTATCCCAGTCCGGCACACGCTCCTGCACGTCAGCAGGCTTCGGGGGGCAGTCGGGTGGTGGTGGTATGCGCCTCGTGCAGCTGCTGCGCATACACTGCCCATGGAAGCTCCCTTGTTCAGAGTCAACAAGGCTTCTATTGAAGGCTTCGATTCTAGGTATAGAGAGAGTACTCGCATTTCCTGATGAAACAGGCAAAAGGTGCAAGCAAGTGCAGAATGCGGTCGATGCTTTGCCAGCCAGGAACGTCTCCGGCACAACGGGAGGTTCCGGGAAGTTGCTGGCAGCAAGCACAGATCGGTTTGTGAAACAGCCGTGGTCGTATATGATGCAGCATGCCTGCTTTGCTCAATAACCACTGCGGCGGCGGCGCGAGTCAGCAGCCATGAATTGCAGCAGCAGTAGCGCCGCCGGTCAGCGTTTGGCACCAGCATCCTCACTACCATTGCACCTGTTTCGGCTCCTCTTGCCGTGCGGCGATTCTTGTAACCCTCTGCGTGTGTGTGGCGTGGCCAGCAATGACCACAACACTCTCGGCACTTCTGGGGCGCGCCGCTCCCCGTGCCTTGGCACACCTGTCGCCTGGCGGCCCTGGTTTCGCCTGCGCGGACACCACCGCATGCCCGCCTGTGGCGCCGTCGGCAGCGGCAGCCTCTGCAGCTGCCGCCGGCGGCAGCGGCGCTGGCGGCGGCCCGGCACCCACCAACGGGGGCGCCCCGCCGCCAGCTGGCGTTGACCTCTCGGATGCCTTTGACAAACTGCGTGGCCAGCAGGTGTACCTGGTCTCCACGCAGCAGCCAATGGACATCACCTCTCTCTGGGGACCTGAACAGCGCGCGGTTTTGGTGTTTGGACGGCACATGGGTGAGAGCCTGCCACATGGGTGGGGATGGCCACCCCCCACATGGCCCAGTTTTGCGGCCAGCTTTGTGCCCTGCCAGGCCCAGCCAGGCCCTGGGGGTGAGGCAGCACTTGTGACTCCAGGTTGAAATACAGGGATCCTGTGCGTGCAAGAAGCGCACACCCGCACCTGCTCGCAAGCAGGGCCGCTGCTTCTGGACAGGCGGAAGCACTGCAGGCTAGCCGGTGGGGTGTACTGCCTACGAATGCATGACGTGGCGTTCAGCCTGCTGCTTCCGCACGCACGCACTGAACATACACAAGCACCGAACATACACAACAACATGCTCCTGTGCACCCAATGATCTGTACATACATCCATCTCATGTGCAGGCTGACTGTGGTGCTGGGAGCTGGCACGGCAGTTGCACCGCGACGTCATGCCTGCTCTCGATGCAGCAGCAGTGCACCCCTACCTAGTCACGATTGGCAAGCCAGAGGTGAGTTACCAGAATCAGTCCTTGCTCGGCACATTACGTCCCTGCCTTCCTTTCAAGAGCCTGCAGCTTGAGGGGCAATGGCGTCGCGTTCAGATTCCATAATCAATAGTCAAATTCATCTGGGTTTGCAGCTTGGGGGGCGATTGGGTCCCGCTCAAATTCTGATGCAAACTTAAACCGAGTTGTGTGAGTGGGGGGGTGTGCTATGTGCATGTTTCCCCCCTGCCAACCCGGGTGCTGTCCCGCCCTTGCAGATCCACAGGTGCTCGCTCTGCAAGGCTCCAGCCAGCCAGCTTTCCTGTGCCCCACCTCCGCCCCTTCCCTTCCCTCCTGGGCCCCCGCCCGCCCGCAGTCGGGTGTCACGTTTGCCCAAAAGACCGGCTTCCCCGCCGACCGCCTGCTCGCAGACCCACAAAGCGCCTGCTACGAAGCTCTGGCATTCAGGTAGGAACACCAGCCTCGAAGCCGAACGGCGCGCTCATCCCTCCTTCCTTCCTCTCGCCAGCCTCGAAGCCGAAGGGCGCGCTCATCCCTCCTTCCTTCTTCTCGCCAGCCTCGAAGCCGAAGGGCGCGCTCATCCCTCCTTCCTTCCTCTCGCCAGCCTCGAAGCCGAAGGGCGCGCTCATCCCTCCTTCCTTCCTGTTACACCGTGTGCGTCTCAGCAGAGTCGGCGGTTCCCGGTGCGGCACACAGCCGGGAATGAATAAGAGCCGCAAGGCAAAACGTGGGGGAGAGAGAATTTGCGGTCATGTGCGCTCATGCATTCCATTCACAGCGCTGCAGCAGCACCAGAGTGTGCCGCAGATGCATCGTCCCAGCATTGAAGGAGCAGCAACAGTTGGGGATACTCGTGTGCACTCTCACACAAACCGTGTGTGCAGCACCGCCAAGCGTGGCAGCACACATCGGCCAACCGTCTGTTGTCTGATCGGCAGCACGCGTGTTGCTAGTTACCCTCTTACAGCGGGGCCCGCAGGCGGTACAGTTGCAGACATGTGCCAGCTAGTTTCCAGAACAGCAGGCGAGGAAAGGCCGCCGCAAGCGTGTACAAAGTGATCCTTCCACCCTCAAAGTGATCCTGCCCCCCTGCATCCGCCGCCGCTCCTCCTCCCACACGTGCCTGCCCCACTTGTTCCTCCCCTGTGCATCCCCGCTTTCTTCCTGCCCAGGCGTGGCGTCAAGGCCACCTTCTTTGATGCCGCCAGCAGGGACGCCATGAGGCAGCGCAAGGAGAAGCCGGGGGGCAACGATGATGTCAAAGAGTTGCTGAAGGTACGTCAGTGGGTGAGGTGGGCAGTGCATGGAGTGTGGGCAAACAGGTGCTGCCTGCAAGCGTGTGCTGCCACACAAGGTGCTGGCCACATAATTTGAATGACCAAATAAGAACATCCAAGCCCATGTTGGGGATCCCTCCTTCCTGTTACACCGTGTGCGTCTCAACAGAGGCGACGGTTCCCGGTGATGCGGCGGCCCGTTTGGGGATGCGGCCGTGCCTGGCCGGCACGCGGACGAGCGCAAGTGTGCATGTGAAGCAGGGGGGCGGGGGCTGGCAGGTTGTTAAGCAGCTGGCAGGGTGTGCAGGACAAAAAGCAGTACTCAAGGCGAGTCATTCTGTGGTCACCCCTCTGCCTCGCCCCCTTGTCTGCCGGCCTGCAACCCTGCTGCCGTATCCAGCAAGCACTTTTTATGCAGGGTTTAGGTTGCTATGGCTGCCTCCCTCCTTCTCAAGCCTGTCTTGGTTCAACAGCTTGACCCTGCCAACTCCACCCACCCCCACCCCCTTCCTCCACCTCCTTCCGCAGTGCTGTGCTGTGCCTCCTATCCCCTGTGCCTCCCAGCACCTGGCTTTCTCTTCCTGGCTGGCCCTCCCCATCCAGCCTGCATGTACTCCCACACCCATTCTTCCTTCCTGCAGTCCTATAACCCCCTGAAGTTTGTGCCCCCACGCCTCAAGCAAGTGCTGATCCAGGGAGGGGCGCTGGTGTTTGAGGGGAACCGCCTGCTGTGGGCCCATTATGACCCTGCCGCCTCAGCACACGCCGACCTGGACCGACTGGTGCAGGTGCGTTCTGCCTTGTGGGCGTCAGTGACGTTGGAATCATTGTAAGACAGCTGTGGACAGCATTACAGCTGTGGACAGCACTGCAGCGTTGTCAAAAACATTGCAGCTGCGGGAGGGTCCGGCAACCGCAGCTTGCGTCTGTGACTGTGAAGCAATAGTGCACGCCCTCGGGCTGTGATCCTCGTCTTCTAGAACGAACAGATCTTCTTCGTTCTGCCTTCCTGTTTGGTTGCAGCTGCCCTCCCGGCAACGCTGCAAAGACCTCAGCTTGCCAGTTGTGGCGGGGTGGCGGTGGGCGGGCGCGCGTGGGCGGGCGTTAGGGGCCAGCACCCGCAGTTGCGTCTGTGACTGTGAAACAACAGTGCGTTTCTGCATCCCTGTGCAGGTGGCAACGGAGGGCAGATAGGAGCGCTGCTGTGGTCATGCTGTGGTCGTGCTGTGGTGCCGGCCATCCTGCCTCCTCCAAGTTGCAAGCACAAGCCGACCTGCCGACGCCAAGGGCGCTGCTGAGCCTGCTGTGGTCCGGCTGCTGCTGCGCACCCACCACGGCCTGCCACCTCAGCGCAATCCCAGCTGGACCGCCTGGTACAGGTAGCGCCAGCAGGGCGCTGCGGGCGCCAGGCCATTTGCCGCCAGTGGGCTGCACAGCGGGTGGCACAGATGGGTGGCGTGGGTGGTGGGTGCGCCCCCGCTAGCGCTGCCGGTTTGGCTATTCTGTGCTTGGTCACTTGTTTTGACAACATCCCAACAACAGCCACACTTCTTGAGTAGCATGCACTGTTTTTTTTTTGTTCCAAGCACTCTGCAGTGCAGCAGGCCTTTGCGGCAGCGCCGCCCGCTATGACGCTGCCAGCCGAAAGGCGCAGGGCACAACTGCCCTCGCCAGGCTGGCAGCCGACCCCTTCGGGCGCTGCTGCTGCGTGCTATGCTGCTCTCACAGGCTGTGTGCTTCTGCATGTCCCTCCTCTCGTGTTCCAATTCAACAAGTGTAATTATAGTGACACTGGCTTACAGTGAGTTCACAGCTTGCCCATTATGATGTGGCGGCGGGCAGGGCGAAAGCGGCGGCGCTGGCAGCCGCGGAGCAGCGGCGGCAGCAAGGGGGGCCGCGTTGTATCTACCAGTGCCTGGGCAAGTACAGCCAGCGGTGCCCGGCAGAGGTGCCTGGCATGCCGTTATGGCGGAACAGCTGAAATTTAGCAAGGGACTAGCCTAAGGGACTGCCGCCGCTTACCTGGCGGCGGCTGAGGCGCTCTTATCGCCAAGGCGGCGATAAGAGCGCTTCGCGACCGCTTCTAGACCTTTAGTACATTCATCCCACCTGAATCGTCTCGAAAGCCCGCCAAGCCCCTCAAAAGCAGGGCGCAAGCGCACCAGTCCACTCCCGTCTTCTCGACACTCGGACGCCCGCCACGTTTTGTGGCACGTTGTGAGCAAACACACGGATTTTGGCGCGCGATGGCTTTCGCCCGCTGCCTTCCGACGGCGGGAACCCACTGCCCACCTGAGCTCTTGCTCTCTTCCTCGCAGCTGCACAAAACGTCGCAACAGAGGCGCTTCATCGCCGGGCGGGAAGGCGACACAGAGCTCCAGCAATTTGGCGCGGCAGCGGCGGCGCCCGCGGCGGCACAGCGCTGCATGGAAGTCCACCGGTCAGAATCTTCTGGAAGCTGTGTCCAGATGCGGCAAACAGCCGAGCAACCATCCCCAAAAGGCAGTGAGGCAAGTCGGAGGCTCTTTCAAGCTCACATTGCATTTCCGCAGAGGCTACTGCTCCTGCCCCACTGCCCGCCCCTCTGCCAGCCACCGCCCTGCCGCCCTGAACTCACTTCCCACCTGCTGTGGTCGCCACCCTCTCCTGCAGGCCTGCAGAAACTGTGGCTTGTTTGGCGCCTGGATAGGTCGCTCCTATTGGCGGCAGCACCCACGCACCCACGAGCCCCTCTGCCTGCCCTGCTACGGTTACAGCGCGGCGCACGCCGGCGCCTCCCGCCCGCCTTTGCTGTGGGCACGGCAGCGGCAGCGCCTTTCTGAAATGGCCCGCCCCCACGACCGCGGCCTGCGCAGGTGCTGCCACTGCGGCAGGCTGCCCAAAGGTGGGTGGCTGGGTTCTGGGTGGCCTGGCTTGTCAGGGGCCGGTGACAACCGTAATCTAGGATCACGATGGGCAGGGATGACAACAAAATGTGTAGGGCTGGGGCTGGGGGGAGGGGACTGGCCAAAGGATTGCCTTTGTTTGCACAACCCTTCCGGTAAAATGCGCGGGTTCTCCTCACACCTGCGTAGCTTCCGTCCCTCATGCCTGGCACAACCGAGCAGCCCTGCCTCCAAACCAAGCCTGCCCTCGCCCCTCCCACGCGCCTGCCTCCCATCCACCCTGCCCCGCCCCACCGGCCCCTCGGCCCACCCCACCCTGCCTCACCCTTCTCCTCACGATTTCTATACCACCCATTTTCCCTCCACACACTGCAGCCGGCCAGGACGTGCACCCCCTCCTCCACCCTCGCACCAACCAGCGCATGTGCACCACCTGCCACTGGTACGCATGGCGCCACGGCGGCCGCATGAGGCCATGGGAGCGTGTGGCGGCGCAGTGGGCTCGTCGTGACCAGGCTGCAGCTGCAGCCCCAACCAGGCCTAGGCCTGCCGAGCAGCAAGCCATGCTGCCGACGCAGCCAACAGATGCGGGCACGACCAGGCAGGGCGGCGCCAGGTGGACCGCATGCCAGCGGGCAGAGCGGGGGACGGCAGAGGAGCAGGCTGCTGCTCGTGCGCACTGGGAGCTGCCCGCCGGGTGGGGCCTGCTGATGTGCTCAGCGGGCAAGTTCGGTCACCAAGATGACGAGTCATCTTTCCACGACACCATGATGCATACAACTACAGATGTCCCAAACGACGCACAGCCTGAGCAGCGCTGGCACGGCCCGCCGGCTGCGGGCACAGCTGGTTGCCAGAGCCGGCGCGGCGGCAGCAGAGCTCTGCGGGAGCAGCACGAGGGGGAAGGGGAGGGGGAGGAGATGGAGAGGCAGCGACAGCTGTGGCGGGAGGTGCTGCGGTGGGACGGCGAGGGGCGGCTTGGAGAGGGGCTGGCAGCCGCCACGGCTCGGCCTGTCGTGGCGCCTGAAGGTGAGACCAGAAGCAGAAAGGGAGGCCAGGAAGGGTGCTGGGGACCTATTCAAGACGCGGGTGCTGCAGTGCACGGGTGCTGCAAGGGGCGTGCTGCATGTATCGCACATACGGCTGTTGTATGGAGGGGCGGCCCTTGCTGGCTGGCTGGCCAGGCACCGTTGCGTGGGAGAAGAGCAGGAGCTGATAAAAAAACAAACTGGCAGGCATGGCCTGGCAGCCTGACCGCTTGCTGCCTGGCGTATGGTGCCGCCTCTCACGTCCCACCTCTGGCTTGCTCTAAGATTTGAATCGCCTGCCCCCGCATGCGCCCCAACCCCTCTTGTTTCCGCAGGCTGGCAGGACCCGCAGCACGGACCGCGCTGGGAGGCGCCCCGCCCGCACTGCTGCGCCCAGCGCAAGCGCCGGCAGCCACCCGCAGCGCAGGCGGGCGATACCGCGGTGGTGGAGGCCGCCCCTCAGCAGCAGGGAGAACAGCAGCAGCCGCAGGAGCAGCAGGAGCAGGAGCAGGAGCAGCAGGAGCAGCAGCAGCGGCGGCGGCGCCTGTGGCGAGGCATTGTCGAGTACCAGCAGCTGATGCAGCAGAGCCAACGGCGGCAGGAGGAAGAAGAGCGCCACCGGCAGCAGAGGCTTGAACAGAGGCTAGTGGAGCCAGCGCAGGAGAAGGGGAAGCAGCCCCCACAACAATCGGTACTACTGCGGAAGAGGCAGCGAGAGCGGGAGGTGGCAGTGCAGCAGCGGCCGACAACCCCGAAGGTGCAGCCGTGGCATCAAGAAGGAGCAGTGCAGCCGAGGCAATTGCTCAAGCGACAGAGGGAGGAGGAGGTGCAGGAGCAGCGGTTGCGCCTGCTTTGCAAGCTAGAGGAGGGTGAGCAGCGGTGGCGGTGCAAGCGGCTGTCACAGGAGGATAAGAATGCGCAGCGTCTGCACTGCAAGCGGCAGAGGGAGGAGAAGGACGAGCCTCAGCCTTGGCGGCTGACCCAGCTCCAAAAGCAAGAGGAGGAAGAAGCGCAGCCTCGGCGGTGCAACCGTGGGGCACAAGAGGAGGTGGCGGAGGTGGAGGAGGACCTGCACATGCGGCGGCGCCTGTGCCAGGTGCAGCAGCAGCAGCAGGAGCCTGAGCGGGCACAGCAGCGTGCTGAGCAGCAGTTGGCATGCGCGCCGCTGTATGCGCCCCCAGCACCGGCTGCAGACTGTGACTGGCGCTGGGACGAGGAGCGCCAGCAGTGGGTGCCGTGGTTGGCCCGGGTGGCGCTGGAGCACCGCCGGCTTGAGCGTCTCTTTTTATTGGAGCAAGACATAGAGTTGGAGCAAGACTTAGATTTGAAGCAGACACAGATTTGGAGCAGTACATAGATTTAGAGCAAGAGAGAGGGCTGGAAGAAGCGGCATATCTGGAGCAAGAGAGAGAGAGCTGGAGCAAGGGCGAAAGTTGAAGGACAAAGAGACGCAGGTGCAGGAGCTGGGGAGGCATGGGACGCCTGAAGCTGAGAGGAAGCTGGCGCCAGCACAACGATACCGGCACCAGCAGGAAGACGTGTGCGGCGCAAGGGAGGAGGCGAAGGGAGAGGAGGCCTGCGTGCCTCTGTATGCGCCCCCTGCGCCCGCCGCAGATTGTGACTGGCGCTGGGACGAGGAGCGGCAACGGTGGGTGCGGCGCAGCCACGGTTGCGGCGTGACAGATGGGCTGTGGCGCGCGCTGTGGCCAGTGCACGGCTGTGGCTACTGGGACTGAGAGGTTCCATCTAGCAGCTGTCTGGCCATGAAATCATGCTACAGTCTCTGGGCGTCAAACGCCACACTCACCGAGTTGGAACTTGTTTGAACTTGGCACGGCAGGGATTTTACAGGAGCGCCAGCTGTGCTGCTTCTGCACACTGCCGAATTCTATGAAAAGTCTGTGTGTATGGTACGGGACAGAACACACCTACTTGTAAGCATGGAAACGGAGCGGGGAAGAGGTGAAGCCAACGAGGGAACGACGGCTAGGGTTTTGCCCGCTGGCGTGCCGCTATGGAATGCATGCTGTGCCTCATCCAACCTCTCGGCGGGTGTTAAGCCTGCTCGCGCCCACTGCGTAACTTGCTTCACCCCCCTAATTGTTTACTGGCGGTACCGGACCAGCCTTGGAAGTGGGTGCATGCCCAGGCGCGCGCGGGGTTGTTTCCGGCATACCACGGCGTCCACCTGCGGAGTTTGAAAGCGTCCTCGCCATGCCAAGCAGCGGGTTTTGCGAGCGGGGGGAGCGCGCGCCGCCGGCCACACCGCCCCTCGCGGCGCCGCTGCTTGCGCTGCCACCCCCGCCCACGCCGCCCCAGACGCCGCCCCAGGCGCCGCCTCTGCCTCGCGTTCATGCCCCACCACCTGCCGTCACAGCTGGCACCAGCCTGTTCGACCTGCCTGAGCCCCTGATTGACATCATATTCAGCCGCCTGGGGCTGTGCCACCTGGCCACTGGCAGCTGTGCCAGCTCAGCATTCCACGACCTCTGCCAGGTGAGTGGGGCAGTGCTAAGAAGAAGAACAAGTACTTCAACAAGAGGGTGGATGTGGGAACTTGTGGGCAGTGCTATGCCTGGCATGCCATGGCAGCACCGAATGTTGCCTGGTTCCCAAACACGAGTGCATGGGCCGACCTCAGGAGGCCACCACACTACACTCTTCAGCACCCACGTATCGTGCTGCTTCTACTTTTTTCTCTCTCTTTGCTACGAACTTCATTCTAGTACACTGTCCCCCCACCCTGTCCCATGAGACTGTCGCCAGCTCCCCGTGGACTTGAAATGCAGATAATTGATTGATTGCTGCCCAGCCTGCCAACTGTGCTAGCCAATCCTGTATCATGTCGAGCACTTTTGCGCACTGCAAATCTTGAACTGCAATGCCCTCTTGCCTCATCCTGCAGCGTGCGCTGGGCCTGAAGCAGGAACTGACGGCTGAGCAGGACCTCTCTCTGCTGCCACGTCAGCACAACTTCCTGCTCCTGCTGGCGCCAGGAAGCGGTGCCAGCAGCGGCGGCAGCGGCGGCGGCGCTGGCAGTGGAACCGACGGCAGCGGCGCCGACGACAGCGGCCTCTCCCTGCGACGCCGTGTGCTGGGATACCTGCCCGCCGCGCTGCACTATGCCAGGTGTGCACTGCACTGCGGCATGGCCTGCCACGTCAGCATTCAGCCATGCAGTGAGGCAGGTGAAAGTAATCTTTGAACTGGAGGGCAGCTGCAGGCCAGCTGCATTGAACAATTCAATGCAGCAAATGCAGGGATGCGGAGCAAGGGAGGCAGGCAACTGTGCACAACATGGGTCGCGCTATCAGCTTGACTGTGGCAGCTCAGAGTTTGTCTGCCCCTCACGTGCAGCTTACCTCCCTGTGCTCTTCCTCAGCCTTTCTTACTACAACTTCACCCTCCCCAGCCTCTCTCACTACAGTACCTGCTCCCCCTGCCCACCCTCTCTCGCAGGCTGCTCTCCCTGTTCAGCCTCCCCCAACAACTGCTCTCCCCCTCCCCAGCCTCACTCACTACTGCTCCCCCTCCCCACCCTCTCTCGCATTGCTGCTCTCCCTGCCCAGCCTCTCTCACAACTGCTCCCTCCCTCCCCAGCCTCTCAAGCACTATTGCTTCCCCTGCCCAGGCTCCCTCACTATTCCTCTCTTCCCTTCCCAGCCTCACTCACTAGTGCTCTCCCTCCCCACCCTCTCTTACTACTGCTCTCCTTGCCCAGCGTCTCTCACAACTCCACTCTCTCTGCTGCGGACCCCCCGCGACCCCCTGCCCCCGGCCACTGCCCCCCCCCGCAGCATGCACTGCCATGCCCTGCGCCGGCTGCACCTGGAGCTGCCTCCCCCGCAGCTGCCGCTGTCGGCGGCGGCAGAGGCTGTGGAGCGAGCGGTGGCCGGAGAGCCCTGGCAGCCCGCAGCGGCACTCATGTGGGGGGATGCACTGGACAGCGAATGCCCGCCTGTGGACGGCTACCTGCTCAAGCTGCTGGCACAGGTGCTGCGCTGTGCCACGCTGTGCCTGCGCTGTGCTGTGCTTTGTGATGCTGCGACAGGCTGTGCTGTGCCGAGGTGTGCTGTGGTGCTTGACGCGGACGGGTATTTTACCATGGCGCTGCGATGTGCCGCACTGCGCTGCATTGCGCCGTGGTGTGCCTTGTGCTGCTGTGCTGTGCTGTGCTGCGCTGTGCTAAGCTTTGGGCTGCTACGCTGTGCTGTGCTGTGCTGTGCTGTGCTGTGCTGTGCTGTGCTGCGCTATGCTGTGCCGTGCTGTGCCGTGCTTTGTCTGTCCTGTGGGCCAATGCTCTGGACACTGTCCAGCTTGCAGCTGCTGCCGCTTGCTGGCCGGCCTGTGGCTGGGGTGCCTGGCACAGGGCCTGTGCTGCGCCGCGCTGTGCCGTGCTGCGCTGCGCTGCGCTGTCCCGGCCCATGCCATCCGTGAGGACCCACGTGCTTCTGCTGGTCAAATTCGTGCTGTTGTTTTAAAAGGAGGGTCCGTCCTTCATGCTGTGCACTGCCACAGGGGCTTGAATCTGCGGGCGGCATTTCCTGCTGTTTCCCACTGAGCGGCGTTGTGCGTGCTGTGCGCTGCCACATGGGCCTGCCCCAGCTGGTCTCCCCGGTGCCCCCTAGTCTAGTCTAGTCTTTACAGCTTATCACATCCCCTGAAAGAGGATTCAACTTCAGGACGAACCAAATCCTGAGAGGTTGACGAGGCATGCACCACGGTGCCCTCTGCACTCCCCTACCCACCTACCCGCCTGCCCCTCTGCCTGCAGTGCTGCCCAGAGCTGCGATCCCTGCGCCTCGTCAACATCACAAACAACGCCACTTGCAACCGGCTGGTGAGGAGTGCCTGCCTGCCTGCCTGCCTGCCTGGTGTAGGCACGATTTCGAAGAACAAATTGTTTGCACTTCAATGCCACATGCAACCGGCTGGTGAGGAGTGCCTGCCTACCTACTTGCCTGCCTGCCTGTTGTAGTTTAGGCTGACATGGCAACCATGCGTGTGCCATAGTCGAGTCTAGTCTAGTCGTTACAGCTTTTCACAATCCCTGAAAGAGGATTGATCTTCAGGACGAACCAGTTCCTGAGAGGCTGACGAGGCATGCACCACAAGGCATTGTGTGCCATGCCCAATGTCGGGACCCTAATACCCTAATACCTAAATACCTAATACCCCAACACCTTAAACCCTAAACCCTTCCTGCTCCAGACCCTCCCGCCCACCCCCCCTTCCGCCCGCCCCACATATCTCCCTGCCTCCCTGCCGCCCGCTGCCCGCAGATCCGACCCAAGGACAGCTGCCTGGCACTGCTGGCCCGCAGCTGCCCGCTGCTGGAGGAGCTGGTACTGGGTGAGTACGAGGCAGATTCCCACCAGATGCCTGTGCTGTGTTTTCCATGGCCTCGTCATACTTGTGGTCAAATGTTTGTGCTGTGAAAAGTTTGATTTTAACAGTCCCAAGCGTTTCGGTGGTTTGGTTTGCACCCTTGGTGCAGGCCAACGCGGCGGCCAGGACGTAGGGCGCTGCTGAGCCACGCTCGACAGTGGCAGGGCAACGGGTACTGCAGGGACTGCCGATTTCAATCGTCCCCCCACTTGTACCTGCCTCACCCCACCCTGACTGCAGGTCACCCCGGCGGCCAGGACTGCTCGCTTCCCAAACTTGAATCGAACACTTGGGTTGCAACCACCCCATACTTTTCAGTGCACCCTGGGTGCAGGCCACCGTGGCAGCAGCCAAGACTGCATGTTTGACCCCTCCTCCCCTTTCTACCCTTGGTGCAGGCCACCGTGGCGGCCAGGACTGCATGTTTGACCCTTCCTCCCCTTTCTACCTAGAGGACGTAAGGGATGCCGGGCTGAGGGCGGTGGCACAGCACTGCAGCCGCCTGAGGTGAGCTTGACTTGCTGCCAATCGTAATACGCACAGCACCAGCAGCAGCACCAGCAGCACCAGTAGCACCAGCAGCAGCAGCAGTTCATGGCAGCACCAGCAGCAGCAGCAGCAGCAGTTCATGGCAGCACCAGCAGCACCAGCAGCTGCAGGAGCCGGAAGGGGACAGGGACAGCAACGCACGCAGTTGCATGCAGCTGCAAGCAATTGCACGGGGCTGGGGACTGTTGTGGGCGTGAACCTGCTTTGCGTATACATGCCAGCGCCACGACACGTGCCTCCCTTCCTTGCCTGTGCCTTTGCCTGCCCAGCGTGTGTCCACCCTCGTCTAGCCCAACAGCTTTCACATCCCCTGAAACAGTCTTCTGCTTCAGGACGAACCAATTCCCGAGACGTTGGCGAGGCATGCACCACAAGGCATGTGTCGGCCCCATCCCCCAGTGCCTCTGCCCCCTGAATGCCCCGCAGGCGCTTGGCCCTGCTGCGCTGCTCCCGTGTGGGCGACCAAGGCCTGGCGGCCGTGGCACGGGTGAGGGGCAGGGGGTTTAGGGTTTAGGGTTTAGGGTTTAGGGTTTAGGGCTGCTGACGCTGGGGGCTTGCGTTACGGTGCCTGCACAAGTAACCAACTACACCCATTCTTCGTGTGCACACAACCGTTAAGATGCTAGACTAAACTAAGACTATTGTTGCCGGTGGCCAGGGGCTCACCCACACCCGGGCATGCACCGGAGCCGCTGGTATGCCTATGGCTGTACGCCATGCTTGCTGCATTTGAGCTCTGCGAAGCAGCACAGGTCCTGCCTCGCAGTCAAATGAATACTTGTACCCATATATATATATAGGTATTAGGGTTTTTAGGGTTATATATATATGCCTCGCAATCAAATGAATACTTGTACCCTCTGCACACCACAAGAGCCGCCGCTGCCGCTGCCTCTGCCTCTGACTGTGACTTGCCGCCCTGATTCGAGCATCTGAACTGTGCGCACCACAAGCCCTGGCTTCGTGTATAAGTTCTTACCCCGACCCTCTGCGTATCACACATCCGCTGCTGCCGCTGCCGCTGTCTGCGACTTGCCGCCCTGCGTCAAGCATGTCCCTCTGCGCACCACAAGCCCTGCTTCCCGCATGCCCCCTGAACTGCGCCGCGCCAAAACCCCTGCTTCGTGTGTATCACTCCTGACCCCTGCCCACTGCCCTCTGCTCCTCTCCCACCCCCATCAAATTCGAGATGATCAACTCCCCCCGCCCCCGCCCCCCCCCGCGTGTGCAGCACTGCCGCCAGCTGACGGCTCTGACGCTGCACGACTGCCCCGGCATCTCAGAGCGGGGGCTTGTGGAGGTAAGGCCTATGTATTTCTTGGCAGCCAGCCGTACTTTCTTTTGTTTATACATCACTTGTTTTTAGTGCTGTTTGGCATCTCTGAGCGCCACCTTGAGGAGGCGCGACCCATGACTGGCCAAGTAGGGTTAGGTCGCCTTCTTGTTTACCGTGTGTGCTTGATGGTTCTTTGATGCTGCCCAGGCATTGCTGAGGAGGGAGGGCATAGCTGAAGAGGGAGCAAGGGAGGCTGCTGCCACCTCATTCCTGCCTGCCTGTCTGCCAGCAGGGCAGTTGGGGGGCTTTCCTCACGCTTCCCGCCATCCCCCCACCTTCCCCCCAGTCGTGTGCAGTGCCGACACCCCCCTGCCTCAAACTTGCCCTTCCCTGCCCGCCTTCCCTGCCTCCCCTGCCTTCCTGCCTGCCTCCCTCCCTCCCTCCCCTGCCTGAATGCCTGCCTGCCTGTGGTAGCTGACTGGTGCCTTTGGCGTTCTGTCCTGTCAGTCTCCTCAACCTGCGCCCTCGGGCTGTAATTGCCCTCTTCTTCTTCTTTTTCGTCTCCCCTGCCTGCCTCCCCTGCCTGCCAGGTGGGCAAGCGCTGCACCCCGCTTCTCTCCACAGCCCCGGACACATTTTGGTGTCAAATATCTGCATTAGCCGTGCCTGTAGAACAACCTCCCGCCTGCCTCCCTCCCCTGCCTCTCTCCCCTGCCTGCCTGCCCGCTCCCCACTTCCCGCCACCCCCCCAGACGCGTGCAGTGCCTATACTGTA
Source organism: Chlorella sp. ArM0029B (assembly GCA_002896455.3). Classification (NCBI taxonomy): domain Eukaryota; kingdom Viridiplantae; phylum Chlorophyta; class Trebouxiophyceae; order Chlorellales; family Chlorellaceae; genus Chlorella; species Chlorella sp. ArM0029B. The sequence goes on from JTEE01000168.1 coordinate 84,638, forward strand.
TGTACCATCTCAACTGCGCCCGCCTCTGCCTCCCCTGCCTGCCTGCCAGGTGGGCGAGCGCTGCACCCAGCTGCAAGCCCTGGACGTCACCGTGGCGCGCCGGGCGGGGGGGCTGTTGATGGGAGAGGATGGGGAGCAGGTGGGTGGGTTCAGGCAGCGGGGTTTTGTTACACGTGCCCTCCCGATAGCCCCAGGTACCCACTTTGAACGCCGGGCGGGAGAGAATGGGCAGCAGGCGAGTGTCAGTTCCTGAGGAAGTAAATAGCTAGCGGGGGCAGGTGGGCATGGGTGTTTTGTGGTGCGAACGGAGGAGGTGCACACTGCTGATTGCATGCCCCAACGACACACGGGGCGAGAGCAGTTGGGGGAGGATGGGGACCAGGCGGGTGACAGGTGCTTCCGCAGGGAAAGCAGGTTAGCAAAGGTCTCCTTGGATGAAGAACAGCAGGTGTACAGTGCTGGTTGTGTGCCTCTGGAGTCCGGTCGGGGCAGCAGTAGATGGGGAGGAGACGAGTTGCCTGCTTGCTCGGCCCCCGCCCATGCAATGAGGCTGTCACGGCGCAAGGCAAGGCGCTGCCGCATTGCTGGCATTCCTAGCATGGATGGCACGTCTGCCGCAAGTGCCCAGGGTCCCTCTTAGCGCTACTCCAACACTCCTCTTTGCGCCGCTTTCCCTTGCCCTTCCTGCTCGCCCGCCTGCAGCTTGGCTTCCGAGCGCTCTTCACCATTGCCGCCAACTGCCCACGCCTGGAGGTGAGGCGCCCGCCCGCCTGCCGACCTGCCGGCCTGCTGGCCTGCCTGCCCGCCTGCCTGCTGGCCCACTGAAGCAGCGGGGAGGCTTTGCTTGCAAAGCTGCCTGCCTGCCTGTCCGCGTGCCCGCTTGCCGGCTGATGCAGTCGGGAGGTTTTGCTAGGGCAAAGCTGCCCGCCCGCCTGCCCGCCTGCCCGCCTGCCCGCCTGCCGGCTGATGCAGCGGGCAGGTTTCGCTTGCCGACCTGCTCATTGATGTACCTTCTGCGGCTTCCCTGCTGTGTGGTTGAGTTCAGTGGTTGGGAGCTCATGGCTGAGATTGGTTGCCTGATTGATTAAGAGGCACTTGAGACGTTTGCTGGCTCCCCCTGGACTTGAAATGTATACTTGATTTATTTGATCGACACGAAGTCCTGCCTGTATCTCAGCAGTGAGAAGAAGCCTGCTCCTGCCCGTCCCTGGAGTCCTGCTGGCTCCGTGGACCCTAAATGTAATTGAATGATTGATTGCCCGCCCGCCCGCCGGCACTTGCCAAGGTGCAAGCACTTGCCCACCTAACCTGGCAGGGCCCTGCCACCTCCCACTCTTCTCTCTTTCCCCTTCCTCTCCCCTCCCCTGCCACGTCCCCCTTTGCTCTCTCTCCCATCCCCTTGCCCCAACCTTGCCCGCCTGCCTGCCCCCCTGCCAGGAGCTCACCATTTCTGAGGAGGGTCTGGAAGCGGCGGTGGTGCGGGACGACAGCCTCCTCTGCATCGCCCAGGTGGGGTGTGCTGCCCACTTTGCATGCTTTGAGTTGTGCTGACGTGGCGGCGGCACCACGATGGTGCTGTGACCAATCAGGTGCTGTGACCAATCAATCAGATAGGGGTTTAGGGTTTAGGGTTTAGAGTTTAGAGTTTCTATCTTGATCAATCAATCACATCCACAGGTGTGCTGCCCACGCTGCGTGCTTTGAGCTGTGCCGATGTGGCAGCGGCACCACGTGCTGTGTGGTGCCTGTGTGTGCATGTGCTGTGACCCATCAATCAATCACATCGACAGCCCGCTGGGAGCCAGCAGCTGTCCCTTGGGACTGGGTGGGGGGAGAGCGTCTTGCATCGAAATGTGCTTGGCAAGGAACAACACGTGCACCCCTGCCCCTCCACCAACCTCGAGATGCCTCCCCGCCTCGCCTTGCCTCACGCTCCACCCCCCGACGGCGCCCCCTCACACCCCGCTCGTGGGCGTGCATGCACGTTTGCTGTGCATCGCCCTGGTGGGGCGCACCCACACTGCCTGCACTGCCAGGTGTGGGGTGACCACTGTGCAACACAGGGCTGCCTGCCATCTGCGCCCCTGCCCCTTCACCAGCCTCACAATGCCACCCACCCCCGCCCCGCCCCTCCCCACCACACCCCCGCAGGGCTGCCCCCGCCTGCGCCGCCTGGCTCTGCGACACTGTGGCGGCGTGACGGACGCGGGCCTGCAGTCGGTGTCCACCCGCTGCAAGCAGCTGCAGGCAAGCTGCCGCGGGGGGCTGTTGTGCCGTGCCTTCCTGGCACAGGGCTGCAGTATGCACTGCTTCATCCTTTCTCTTAGGTGTCGTCCCGTCAAAGTATGGTCTCCGAGAGAAGCAGTTTATAAAGTTTATATAGGGTTTGGCTGCTTTGGGGGGCACTGCCAGAGGCGGGGCAGGGGTGAGACACAGACCCCTGCACTGGAAAGGAACGAGGGCCTCCAGTCGGTGTCCGCCCGCTGCAGGCACACACACACGCACACACACGCCCACCCACCTCCATGCACGCCCCTTCCCCCTGCCCCCATCCATTCAGGAGCTTTCGATAAAGAAAATAATAAGAAAAAACATTGAATTCACAAGCATTCCTAGATTCTTGCACACCCCCACACCCACTTACCTCCATGCATGCCCCTTCCCCCCCTGCCCCCCCCCCACCCATTCAGGAGCTCTCCTTGGAACACACCGGGGTGGGGGATGCTGGGGTGCAGGCCGCGGTGCGCGCGCTGCCCGCGCTGCGCCACCTCACCCTCTCCACCTACAGCTCATCGCTGGGCCTCCCTTTCTTCCCCGGCGGGGCGCTGCGCACGAGGTGAGCTGCCGCCTGTGTGTGTGTGTATGTGTGTAGGGGGGGTGCACGTCCTTTCAGCACATACCCGTGCTGCTCACCGTGCTGCTCACCGTCCTTTCAGCACATGCTCAGCGGGGCGCTGCGCACGAGGTGAGCAATCAATCAAGTAATGAATCAGTTCCACAATACTCTAGTCCACGGGAAGCCTACACCGGTCTCATGGGACAGGGTGGAGGGAGGGCGCTGCGCACGAGATGGGCAGCCACCTGTCTGCCTGCCTGTCTGTAAGTGTCTTTTGTTTTTTGACCCGTGAGCAGCCGCCTGTTTGTCTGCCTGTATGTGTCTTTTGAACAGATAGTTCTTAGGACCCCCCCCTAGTAGTAGGCGTGCGAGCCGAAGCTGCTCAGCAGCTGACCTCTAATCATTGTATGTGTGTGGGGGGTGGCTGCACGTCCTGTCAGCACAAGCCTGTGCTGCTCATCGAGTGCTCTTGCGGTGAGCAGCCGTGCCGCGGCACATGCCTGATGCGCAACAGCCAGCGGCGGCAGCTTCCTTGGGAGAAGGTTGGTTGGCCAGACACTATTTGTGCTGGCAGCAGGAGCAGAGGTTGAGGAAACCGAGCGACTTTCCTGTGCCCTCGAAGAGCTGTGCCAGCCAGCTGGCACGCGCCATGCTGGCACACGCCAGGCTGGCTGGACTTGCTCCATGCCTGCTGACCGCCCACCCTTCTGTGTGCTCCCCTTGCCGGTGCCCAACTGGTGTGACTGGTCCTTTGGCTTGATTTTCTGGCGCTTTCCTCAATGGCTGTTGTGGAGTTCAAACTCTGGAATTCAGTGAATGTTGTTCCTCCTCAACCACATCGCCCCCTGAGGCTGCAACCGTCTTCTTCTTCTTCCTCCTCTTCTTCCTCCTTCTCCGTGCTGGTGCAGGGGAGTGAGCGATGCCGCCCTGTGCCACATCGCCGAGCACTGCACCGCCCTGCGCCAGCTGGCGCTCACAGGTGGGGCACAGACGTGTGTGTTTTTACGCACCAATATACATTTTGTTGGATTTGGCAGGCCTTGTGCGGTATCACAACGGGGTACCGCTGGCGCTCACAGGTGGGGCACAGACGTGTGTGTTTTTATGCACCTTATATAACATTTTTTGTTGGAATTGGCAGGCCTTGCGTGGCCTCACAACAGGGTACCGCTGGCGCTCGCAGGTTGGGCTTAGATGCTTTTAATTTCATGTCACATATTGTTTGGTTGGAAGGCCTTGTGTGCCCTCACAACAGGTCACCGCCTGCGCTTGCGGGCGGGGCTGGGCCCCCCAATGGGAGAGCATGCTCCAGGGATGGGCGCGCTTTTGGCGTTTGGCTGGCAGGAGAGCGGCAGCAATGGTAGGGTGCCCTTCCCACAATGGCACTGCACCGCCCTGCGCCAGCTGGCGCTCACAGGTGTGAATATGTGCCATACATATGTTGTTGGAGTTGGGGCTCAGACGTGTGTTGTCAGTTGTCATTCATGCTTTTTGGAGTTGGAAGCCCTTGTGTGGCCTCACAACGGGGTACCGCTGGCGCTCGCGGGTGGGGCCTAGATGATTTCGGTTATCATGTTAAGTATGTTTCGGTTGGAAGGCCTTGCGTGGCCTCACAACGGGGTACCGCTGGCGCTCGCGGGTGGGGCTTAGATTTTTTGAATTTAATGTCACATCTTGTTTGGTTGGAAGCCCTTGTGTGGCCTCCCAACAGGGCACCGCTGGCGCGCGCAGGTGGGAGGGAGAGTCCCAATGGGAGGGGAGCTTCAGGGGCGGGTACGCTTTTGGCTTTGGGCTGGCAGGAGAGCGGCAGAAATGGTGGGGTCCCCCCCCACACACACAATGGCACAGCCAGCACGGCAGCGTGGCACTCGCCTCACCCTTCAGTCAGCCCGGCCCTCTCTGTTTTGTCAGTCACAAACAGCCCCGCCCCCTTACCACACACGCCGCAACACCCCACTGCCTTCCTCTGTTCTCATCACACTTAGCAAAGCTACCCCCGCGTCCCTCCCTTGCCCTCGCACAGGCTACCGCCGCGTCACCGACGCCGGGCACTGTCTCATACCAGCATCTCCCCCAACTCACACCTCTCCCACCATTCTTCCCCTCCCTACCCCCCAT
>JTEE01000168.1:126788-146933 GCA_002896455.3 Chlorella sp. ArM0029B
TGAAGAAGCCCCACCGCTACAGGCCCGGTACCGTGGCGCTGCGCGAGATCCGCAAGTACCAAAAGTCCACGGAGCTGCTCATCCGCAAGCTGCCCTTCCAGCGCCTGGTGCGTGAGATTGCCCAGGACTTCAAGACCGACCTGCGCTTCCAGTCCAGCGCGGTGCTGGCGCTGCAGGAGGCCGCCGAGGCCTACCTGGTGGGCCTGTTTGAGGACACCAACCTGTGCGCCATCCACGCCAAGCGCGTCACCATCATGCCCAAGGACATCCAGCTGGCGCGCCGCATCCGTGGCGAGCGTGCGTGAAGCGGCTGCCTAGATACAAGGTGCACTTCTCCCCACACAGCAACAACCCACCCCTGGTGTTATTCAACACCACCCCTCCTTGGAAAGAGCCATTCGAGCTGCTGTGCCATGCACTGTTGCTGCACCAATGGTGCCTGCCCACTTGTGCAGCTCCCGTGCTGCCTCCCTTTCCCCCCCACCGCTGCTCTGATGCCCTGCGCTGCTGCCTGTACGCTGCCCTCTGCTGCTGTACAGCTGCTATTCGCGCTGCCCGCCTGGTGGCGAGCCTGTGCCTGCTGGGCTCCCTCAGCTGCACTCCCAAGCACCTGTGCAGCAGCTGGCAGGTAGGCCCCCCTAGGACGCATAACACAACACTGTCACACGAAGGGCACAGTTGCCACACCAGCGCTAGCAGTGCTTACATGCTGTTTTGTGTGTTGGAAAGGCGCACTTCCTGCGCCTGGTTCACCGAGGTTGAAGGAAAGCATCAAGCGAGGTGGCAGCATCCGGGTCGTAACCGCAGTAGGCAAAGAACTTGTGGCCTGACCACGAATTTTCAAGAACATGGCAATCCAAGTCAACGGCGGGGTGCTGGCGTTGCGCATGCAGCAAAGTACGCATGTTGCTGCTGGAGGCATCTTTGGCAGCAAAGTACACCAAATGGCGCAGCGCAGGTGCACGCAGTGCAGCGCGCGAAACGCATTCTAGCGATGGAGCAGATGAATACTTGAGGCACAGAACACCCACAAACTCGAGCCGGGGCGCTGAAACAAGCGCAGCAGCACTGCCAACTATTGTTTCTGCCTTTGCGGCAAGTCGCTGCAGGCTAGACAGCCAGGGGCCGGTGGGCAGCGGGCCGCTTGACCCCAGCCAGAAGAAGGAGTGCAGCTGCACTCCTTCTGCAGGCGGGTGAGGCTGGCCAGCTCGGCGGGCGGCGCTGCCATGCCTGGCGAAGCACTGAGCACCAGCGACGTGAGGCAGGCCAGCTGGGAAAGCGCCGCCGTGACGGCTTCAGCAGCAGCACCCTCACCCCCTGCCGCAGCCAGCCTTCCTGCGGTGTCATCAAGCACCAGCGCCTCTAAACCCGTCAGCTGGCTGAGGCAGGAGGGCCAGTGATCGCAATGTTGCAGCTCCAGGCGGCGCAGGCTGGGCAGGCGTGTGAGCATGTCATAGCCGGCGATGGTGCAGCTGGCGACTTCCAAGCTCAGGGTGTGCAGCCGGGTGAGGGCGGCCACCTGCGATGGGTGCCAGGTTGGGATCGAAATCTAGGCGGCGTGCTTGCAGCGTGGCAGCGTGGCAGCAAGCAAGGCAGCAGCGTGGCAACAGCCCCTGCGCAATGGATGCACGCACGATGAAGCGGTATAGAACTCCCACCTGGGGCGGCAGATTGTCATTGTCGATAAAACGTAGGTGCAGCCTTGGTGAGCGAGGGCGGCAGGCGGGCAGAGGGTGGCAGCTCAACCGGAGTGCCCACCAGCGCCAGCTCCTCCAGCACTGGCAGCGCCGACGCTGGGGGGTCCCAGGTCAGGCAAACGTCTTCAGGAACCTCGAGGGTGAGACGCCGCAGGCTGCGCAGGCCGCCCGCCCAGATGTACCGCCCAACGTTGCCGGCCTCAAGCCGCAGCCCGAGTAGCCCGCCTGCCATGCCGCATCCCACCAGGGCCGCTGTCAGGGCTGATTCAAGCTTCGGTGAGGGCATCGTGTGCATCCAGGCACACTTGCAAGCTGAGCTGCTCGATGTGCTGCGCTGCGTGTGCCAGCACCCACGTGCTAAACGCAGCCAGGCGGCCGGCCTCCTGCTCGTCGCCGCCGGTGAATGCGGCACTGACCACCCGCAGCAGCTGTGGCGTGGAGTTGGCCAGCTGCCTCCAGTGGCGGCACACTAGGGAGGCTGAGCTGTGACTGCACAAGGGAAAGGGCGGGACCGTTGGCCATCGGACGGACGCACAAAGGGGTACGCGGTGGCGGCAGCAGCGGCTGCGGCGGCGGCCGGGCGGTGGGAAGAAGAAACGGCGACAGGCCCGCCGCTCACCGCTCCTGCAGGGTCAGCCGGTCCAGTATGGACATGAGAACTTCGTCCGGCAGGCTGGAGAATGATGGTGCGACGGGCATCGGGAATGGAAGAGCGTTGGCCGGGAGCTGGGCCGGCGGGCTGAAGTCCCAGGATGAAAGAGGAAGACAGCCGGGATGCGCTACAAGTCGCGCCCGAAACAGCAATGAGCCGAGCAGGTGCTTCGCCCAAGCTTCCGCCGCCAGGTGTGCACGGCAGCGCTACAGTTGGCATGCGGAGGGGCCCGCCACGTGCCCAGGACCTGGGCCAGGTCCCCTGCGACCTGCACAGCCTGCAATAACACAATTTTATAAACATGGTACCAGTGTGTCCGCATGGCATAAAGTCCAGCACCCACGGGAGCCCGGCATGCCGCTGGCGCATGCGCTTTGGGTGCCGCTCTGCTCTCGTCTGGCCTCGTTGACTTTGTCTCTGCTCTGTCCTTGCGTACCTTGGGTCCACCAATGCCTCTGCGACCGCACACATACCCAGGTAAGCCGGGGCGGTGGCAGCGGTGTGAAGGGAGATGCCTTGTCCAGCCCGCTGGCAGCGCAAGACAGCCTGCTGGGTGCGTAGGCACCCTGGGGGGCGGCAGCGGTGTGATGCGTGCACCCCTTTCTTAACCAGGCCTCTGTGGAAGAAGACAAAATGCAAACGCAGAGCAGGCTGCTGCCCCAAGAAAGGGCAAGGAAGGCTGGGCTTCCAGGGAGGGGTTGGTGTTGAGTAACACTGATTGACTGGGAGGCCAGCAGGCGCCCAGCAGCCAGCACAGAGACCAGCAGCTGTGCGTAGCAGAAGCAGGGTGTTTCCACAGGGAGGGGTGGTGTTGAATAACACCAGTTGGGGTTTTGGGGGGGTGGGAGCCGTGGAGGACGAAGCGGGGCGCTTAGGCCTCGGCCTTCTTGCCGGTCTTCTTGGGCAGCAGCACGGAGTGGATGTTGGGCAGCACGCCGCCCTCGGCGATGGTTACGCCTGCCAGCAGCTTGGACAGCTCCTCATCGTTGCGCACCGCCAGCTGGATGTGGCGGGGGACGATGCGGGTCTTCTTGTTGTCGCGGGCAGCGTTGCCTGCCAGCTCCAGCACCTCRGCGCACAGGTACTCCAGCACCGCCGCCAGGTAGACGGGCGCGCCGGCACCGATGCGCTCAGCGTAGCGGCCCTTCTTCAGGTAGCGGGCGATGCGGCCCACGGGGAACTGCAGCCCCGCCTTGGAGGACTTGCTCACGGCCTTCTTGCCGGCAGTCTTGCCCTTGCCACGTCCAGACATGGTTGCAGAGTGTTCGGTGGGGGAGGTGGGAAGGTGATCTGAGGGTGGGAGTGATGAAAGAGGCCGCTTGCTGGGGCCTTTTGTAGGGGGAGAGGCGGCAGGGAGCGGCGGCAGCGGGCCAGCCAGGAACGCTAGCTGGGCGGCGCCCGGATGGGTGAGCGCCGTTACCCATCCGGGCCCCTCAGTGTCCGGCCCTTTCCCTGGCCCGCTGCCGCCGCTCCCTGCCGCCGCTCGCGCGCCACAAAAGCGGCGCAGGCACGCTGCTGATGGCACACTCCCTCCCATCTACCCACCTCACACCGACACCCAGCAGCCATGGCTCCCACCTCCGGCAAGAAGGCGGCCCCCGCCAAGAAGGAGGCCAAGCCCGCCGTCGCCAAGGGCGACAAGAAGAAGGCCAAGAAGACCAAGGGCACYGAGAGCTACAAGCTCTACATCTTCAAGGTGCTCAAGCAGGTGCACCCCGACACCGGCATCTCCTCCAAGTCCATGGCCATCCTCAACTCCTTCATCGCCGACCAGTTTGAGAAGATCGCTGCCGCCGCCGCCCAGCTGAGCCGCGTGAACAAGAAGCCCACCCTGACCTCCCGCGAGATCCAGACCGCCGTGCGCCTGGTGCTGCCCGGGGAGCTGGCCAAGCACGCTGTGAGCGAGGGCACCAAGGCCGTCACCAAGTTCACCTCTGCCTAAGCGCTGAACAGGTCCCCACCCGCAACGCCCAACCAAACAAAAACAAATGGTGTTATTCAACACCACCCCCTCCCTTGGAACCTGATCCTTCCACACATGTGGCATGCATTGAGACCACACCGCTGCCCTGGCCAGTGCCTGCTGCTGTGCTAGGTGCCTGCTGGCCTCCCTTGGCAGAGGGGGGCGTTGTGAGGACGGGGCCGGGTGGGGAGGTGGGGGAGGACCAGGTGCAAGCAGTGGACAGCCTGGGGAGGCCGGCAACACTCCAGGGTGGCCCAGCACTTGGAACAGATGAGGGCATGGCACGTGCGTCAAGCAAGTGCAGCGGCGTGACGAGCGAAGCAGGCGGGACGGGTGCAGCAGCCGGCCGGTGGCAACTGGGCACAGCCTTGTGTCATGTGTCTGCCACACAAGGAGGTGGATGCATATCTTAAGATGTGCCCATGGTGGCTTAGTCGGCTGGGCTGTGTGTGACATACACCTGCTGCATACACCTGCTGGGCTGCTTGCACGGTGCAGCCGTTGTCTTGGTGCGGCCGTGCCCCCCGCTGCACATCAGCCGTACTCCTCCGCTGTTCCTTGTTTTGACCCATGTGCAAGAGTGAAAGGTAGCAGTCAGCTGTGATTACAGGCAACCAATGCTAGAATGGAGCGACAAAGGCATGTGACACCATGCAAGCGCTCACGCGTCGCCGGCCAGGAAAGCATCCAGCGAGGTGGCAGCAGACGGGTCATACCCACAGTACGCAAAGAAAGAATTGGTTTCCCAGATGATATCAAGGTGGCAATCAAGGTCGATTGCGGGGTGCTGGCGCTGTGCGCGCAGCAGTGTGCGCCAGTCGCTGCTTGAGGTGCCTGTGTGAGAAGAGTACACCAGATGGCGCAGCGCAGGCACACGTAGCGCAGCGCACAGAATGTCAGTTACCGAAGCGATATCGTACCAGCGCAGCACGCCCAAGAACTCGAGTCTGACGGCTGTGGCAAGTGCACCCGCACTGGCCGCTACCACGTCTGCCTGTGTGGCAAGCCGCTGCAGGCTGGACAGCCAGGGGCCGGCGGGCAGCGGGCCGAATGCGCCCAGCCAGAAGAAGGAGCGCAGGCGGGTGAGGCTGGCCAGCTCAGGGGGCGGCGCTTGCATGCCTGGCGCGTTGCTGAGTGCCAGGAAATTAAGGCGGGTCAGCTGCGGGAGCGCATGCCGCATGACTTCAGCCTGCCCTCCTTCGAGCATGTTCTCGCAGTCATCAAGCGCCAGCGCCTCCAAGCCCGTCAGCTGGCCGAGGCAGGAGGGCCAGTAATAGCAATCACGCAGCTCCAGGCGGCGCAGGCTGGGCAAGCCTGCGAGCATTTCATAGCCGGCGCTGGTGCAGGTGGCCCACCGCAGTCTCAGGGTGTGCAGCCGGGTCAGGGCAGCCACCTGCAAGGGGCGGCAGGTTCAGGCGCAAATTGTTTCGTTAGGCGTGGCCGCAGCGTGGCAGCAGCGTGGCAGCAGCACTTGCCCCAGCTGAGGCATGCGCGAAGCAGCGCCAGCATGGCCCACCTGGGACGGCAGAGTGTACGTGTCGATTGACTGCAGGTGCAGCGTGGTGAGCGAGGGCGGCAAGCGGGCAGAGGGCGGCAGTCTGATCCACTCGCCCACCAGAGCCAGCTCCTCCAGTGCTGGCAGCGCCGACGCCGGAGGGTCCCAGGAGAAAGTGGTCTCATCATTGGAAATCACGGCCAAGCGCCGCAGGCCGCGTAGGCTGCTCAGCCAAATGAAAGGCCTAGTTGTGCTGGCTTCAAGCCGCAGCGCTGTGAGACCGCCGGCCATGCCGCAGCCAGCCAGAGCTGCTGCCAGTGCCGCTGCCTGCTGCTCAGATGTGCCAGCTGGGTCATCCTCAAGAGCTGGTTCCGCGTCCAAGCTGAGCCGCTGCACATGCTGCGCCGCGTGCGTCAGCAGCCAGGCGCAAAACGAGTTCAGCCTGGCAGCTGCCCGCTCGTTGCCACCTTCAAATGCCGCGCTGACCACCCGCAGCAGCTGCGGTGCCGAGTTGGCCAGGTGCCGCCAGCGCCGGCACACCAAGGCAGCTGAGGAGTGCCTGCAAGAGAAATAGGCAGGAGTGCATGACATTGTAATAAGTATACCTGGAGTACAGTTGCTGCCGCAGTGACAGCAGGGGGCGCTGCTGCTGCCGCCACTGATCAACCTGCCCGAGACCTTAGGCAGCGGCGGCAGCCCCGCGCTCACCGCTCCTGCAGGCTCAGTCCGCCCAGTATGGACACGATGACGTCGTCCGGCAGGCTGGCGATAAACGACGGCGCAGTCGACCTCGCCGCCATCGACCTCTGTCCGCTCTGGGCCGCGCCGGATTTAGAAGGGCAGAGTGATTGTGTGCCGCGGTGTGCAGTGCAGCGGGTGTGCAGGTGCAAATGAGGGGCACGCTGTGTCATCACCCGTCCCGCTGAGCACGCACGCATGCCCCCGCCCTGCTTAGAAGCTGTATGCATTCCCGCACCCGAGTTCCTCAGTGGCCCGGATGTCTTCACATACAGGACACTGTACACTCAAGTAGCACGTGGGGCGGAGGAGCAGGCAGAAACATGCATTCAAGCAGCGCCTGCGGGGCCACCACCCCCTTGCCTTGTGCTGCCTGCCCCCTGAGCTGCCGCCGCTGGCCCTGGTGCTGCCCTTCTTGTTACCCCGCCTTATAACCACATATTTTCAGCGTCAGCGCCAGCTGTATCACTTGCATGCAATCCTCGGATTGCTTTTACCCAGCTCCCGGTGGCACACCTCGCGGTTCCCTATCCTGCCCCTTATCGGCCCGATCCCTCTGTCCGCAGCAGGTGCTGTCGAACCACTGCTGCTGCCCTGCACTTTTGAAAGGCACAAACACTGCTCCAATTGCTTGCACCCAGTGCATCAGAACACGGAAAGGAGGAATCAAGGTGTGCGATCAGTTCTGTATAATGGAAGGCAGGTCTGGCAGGGCACAGTTAGGCACAGGGGCCTCGTGACGAGCGCAACATTCGGCGCCAATTGCTGGGTGCTGAAGGTGGCAGGCTGCCCTGTACTGCTCGCCGACCGCCACTTTGATGTTTTGCATGACGGTATCTCCACACAACACCGTACTGTGTGGCGCCTGCAGAGCATGCTGGTCTGCTTAGGGTCTGCCTGCACAATGCCAGCCGTTGTGTTCGTCAGTGCAGGCCCCACCCCACCGCACATAAGTAGTACCCCGCTGTTCCTTTATCTTGACCCAGTTCGGATGTCAAATTGTATCAGCAGTTGTAATCACATGCAACCAATGCTAGAACATAAGGACACAGGCAGGTGGCACCATGCATGCGAGGGCTCATGCATTGGCAGACAAGAAAGCATCTAGCGAGGTGGCGGCAGCTGGGTTGTAGCCGCAGCAAATTAAGAACTCATCATAGTCCCACGAATCATTAGCCTTGCATTCCAGGGTAACCGAGGGGTGGTGCTGCTGCGCATGCAGCAAGATCTGCACGTCCCTGCAGACCACCTCTTTGGATGCCCTACAGACCAGGCGCCGCAACGCGGGCGCACGCAGGGCAGCGCTCAGAATGGGGCCCAACGACCAATAGGGGTCCAAACACTGCACACCCAAGAACTCGAGCTGAGGAGCTGCAGCAAGCGCGGAGGCACTAGCACCTATTGCGCCTGCCATCGCAGAAAGCCGCTGCAAGCTGGTCAGCCAAGGGCCGGCGGGCAGCGGGCCGCCTGCGCCCAGCCAGAAGAAGGAGCGCAGGCGGGTGAGGCTTGCCAGCTCGAGGGGCGGCGCATCCATGCCTGGTACAACGTCCAGCGCCAGGAAGGTAAGCTGAGTCAGCCGCAAGAGTGCAGCCCTCACAGATTGAGCATCTTCTTCCTCCATGTCAACCGTGTCACCCTCGCCGTTGCTGGTGAGAGCCAGCGCCTGCAAGCCCGTCAGCCGGCTGAGGCAGGAGGGCCAGTTGTCGCAGTATTGCAGCTCCAAGCGGCGCAGGCTGGGCAGGCGCGTGAGCACGTCATAGCCGGCGCTGGTGCAGCTGGCCAAGCGCAGGCTGAGGGTGTGCAGCCGGGTGAGGGCGGCCACCTGTAGCGGGTAGGCAAGGGACGAAGAGTCGGGAAGGGGCGGCAGGTCGGGATGGAAACATGCAAACATAGGCTTGCGTGGCACAGCATGGCAAAAGCGTGGCACCAACACCCCCAAAGCAGCCCAAAGCAGCGGCCTACCTGTGGCGACAGCGTGTCCGTTTCTAACCTCTCCAGGTGCAGCTTGGTGAGCGAGGGCGGCAGGTGGGCAGAGGGTGGCAGCTCAACCGGCCAGCCCGCAAGCGACAGCTCCTCCAGTACTGGCAGCGCCGACGCCGGAGGGTCCCAAAAAACAGGCTCTCCATCGCCGGAAACGGCCAAACGCCGCAGGCTGCGCAAGCTGCTCGGCCAGACCAAAGGCCTGGATACGCTGGTAACGAGCCACAGCGCTGTCAGCCCGCCCGCCATGCCGCACCCCGCCAGCGTCGCTGCCAGTGCCGCCGACAGCTGCTCAGATGTGCCGGCTGGGTCATCCTCAAGTGCTTCCTCCACACTCAGGCTCAGCTGCTGCACATGCTGCGCCGCGTGTGTTAGCAGCCAGGCGCAAAACGAGTTCAGCCTGGCAGCTGCCCGCTCGTTGCCACCGTAGAATGCCGCGCTGACCACCCGCAGCAGCTGCGGTGCCGAGTTGGCGAGGTGCCGCCAGCGCCGGCACACGAGGGCAGCTGAGGCGTGACTGCATGGGGGCAGTTCGGTGGTAAGTGGGCAGGGGAGCAGGACATTGTGATAAGTACAAGCGCGGCAGCAGGCTTGCGGCGCGTGCGGAGGGCAGGCGGCAGAGGCCAGGCGTCCAAGGCCAGAAACTGCAAGAACCTAGTCGGCAGCGACTTCCCGCGCTCACAGCTCCTCCAGGTCCAGTTCTCCCAGGATGGCCACGGTGACGTCGTCCGGAAGGCTGCCGAAAGACGGCGCCGCCATCTATCTCTCCGCCCCTTTCTTTGGCCCGCGCCGGCGTCTTATCGGGCCGATATCAGACAGGAGGTGACACAGAGTACTGAGTTGCAGGCGAACCTGGCGCAGCGGGCGGAAGAGCGGGCACTAGCCGTCGCTCACGCGGCACCTGCAGATGCCTCCCCCAAAGCTGCCGCCGCTGCCCCCCTCTGCTGTCCAGTAGCGCCGAGCAGAAGCAGCTCAAAGTGGACCTCAGGAGCCCATCTGCTGCTGCTGCTGCCGCCTTCGGTGCCGCTGCACCCGCCAATGAGCACCTGCTGCCCCTGCTGCCGCTGCTGCCTGCTGCTGTATACCTGCAAGGGCTCACAGAGCGCCCGCAGCCGCCCCTGCGTCCAGCCTCCGCAGCTGCAACCCCTTAGCCCACCTCAACAAGAACTCTGCTGCTGCTGCCGCTGCTGCCGGTACCCTTCCCAGCTCCTGCACCCGACTGCCTGCCTCCTCTCAGGGAGGCCTGCGATGCTTTGCGCTCGCATCTCAGTGTTTCATTCATTAATTCATGTTGTGCTTGAATGATGCATTGAGCAGCACAGGTTTTTGCTGAACATGACGTGTAACCCGCACTCAGTCAGTCAGTCCTCTCAGGGGGCCTCCCCCTGCGCCGCTGCCGCCGCCGCCGCCGCCGCCGCCTCTTGCAGCGCCTGCACTTCCCCCTTGAGCTGCAGGAGGCGGGCCACCGCGTCCTGCACCTCCTCGCTGCTGTTGCCCAAACCCTGGTCCTCCTTCAACGACCTGCAAGGGACACGGTAAGGAGGCAACAACCAATGTCATTGACTATGCAGCCTAGCACCTCCACGCTGCTGTTGCCCAAACCCTGGTCCTCCTTCAGGGCCCTGCAAGCAAGAAGATAGATATGAAAGGATTTAAAAAGACGGACAACACATGTGGGTGCTGTCCTGCACCTGCACCCTGCTGTTGCCCAAACCTTCCTTCAGGGCCCTGCAATGGAACAAACAAATGAAAGGATTGATAAGGTGGACAACACATGTGGGTGCTGTCCTGCACCTGCCCGCTGCTGTTGCCCAAACCCTGGTCCTCCTTCAGGCCCTGCACATAGGAGGAAGGGAAAAGTCATGTTGGGTGCTGCGCAGTCTGGCACTGCTCTTTACTGTTGCCCAGCCCTCTTCAGGTCCCTGAAGGTGGGGAGATCAGGAAGACGAATGGCCTGGTTCAGAATTGGTGGTGCCTGACCAGCGCTGCCTCTTCCACCTCCTCTGTCAATGCCTCCTCCGCCTCCTCTCTCACTGCCTCTTCCGCCTCCTGTCACTGCCTCTGCCAGCAGCCGCCTGTTGCTTACTGCACGCACACAGCCTTCACATACTGCCCGTCCCTCCCCGCCCTTTATGAGCACCGCCGCCTGCCGCCGCCACGGCCGCCTCTGCCGCCCTGCCGGCGCCACCTGCCTGCTTCACACTCACACACAGCCCTTCAAGCGCTGCCCGTCCCTATCCCGGCCCCACCTGACCAATGCCCCTGCCTGCTTCACGCGTATACACACGCACATCCCTGCAAACACAAACACACTGGCCTGCACGCGCTGCCCGTCCCTCCCCGTCCCACCACCGCTGCCGCTGCCGCGCACACTGCCGCCACCTTCCAGCTTCAAACTCGAACACGCTCATATCCCATCACACACACGCACGCTGCCCTGCACGTGCTGCCCGTCCCTATCCCGCCCCACCTGACCAATGCCGCCTGCTCCGTCACCGCTGCCTGTGCCATTAACCCCTGCCGCCGCCACCTGCCTGCTTCACACTCACACACACACGCACACCTCTGCAAACACAAACACACTGGCCTGCACGTGCTGCCCGTCCCTATCCCGCCCCACCTGACCAATGCCGCCTGCTCCGTCACCGCCGCCACCTTCCAGCTTCAAACTCAAACACGCTCACATCCCATCACACACACGCACGCTGCCCTTAAAGCGCTGCCCGTCCCTATCCCCGCCTCACCTGACCAACGCCCCTGCCTGCTTCACGCGTATACACACGCACATCCCATCACACACACGCACACTGCCCTGCATGTGCCGCCCGTCCCTACCCTGCCCCACCCGACCACCACTGCCTGCTCAGCCACCGCCGCCACCAGCCTGCTTCACTCACACACACACGCACATCCCTGCAAACACGAACTCGCTGGCCTGCACGCCCGTCCCTATCCCCGCCCCACCTGACCAACGCTGCCTGCTCCACCACCGCCGCCTCCACTTCTGCCACCTGCTCCGCGGTGGGCGGCTTGGCCCCTGCTGCTGCTGCTGCTGCCGCTGCCTCGGCGGCGGGGTCAACGCCCTCGCCGCCCTGCAGGCACAGAGATGCAAAAATGGGGATGTAAGAAGCGGTTAAAGTGGAGAACCTTGGGTTGGGGTGCCTGCTGCTGCAGCTGCCTTGGCGGTGGGGTTGCCGCCCTCGCCGCCCTGCAGGCACAAAGAGGCAAAGCTAGGAATGTGAGATAGTGCGGATTCATGAAACAGGGTGTCTCAGCGGCGGGGTCGACACTTTTGCCGCCCTGCACAGCAGAGACGGCAGGCGTGAAGAAGCATACAAAGTGCATGGCTTAACCAAGGTGGGCTGGTGGGTCGAGCTGATGTGTGGGCACAGGGAGGGCTGATGCACTGCCGGTATGCAGGAAGGTTGGGGCGCCTGGGTTCTTGAAGCAAGAAACATAGAAGGCACACGAGCGTTCAATGGCCAGGGATGTGGGGATGTCGGGGGGCTGGGTGCAAAATGAAGCAAGGGAAACAAGGACACACAAAAGCGCTCAGCACGTGGCTGGCTGGCTGGCTGGCTGAGCGAGCAGAGAGCCTGAACCACACCTCCCCTCCAAACATCACTCTTTATGACCTTGGTAAAGCACCCTTGTGGCGTGACCCCACACCCACTCCGCGTCCGGCCTGCCTGGCCCACCAATTTCCCTCGCCCCTCCCCTATCCCCTCCCCTGGCTGTACACACCACCAAATATGGCGTGCGGCAAGGTGCCTGGCCCACCTTTGTGCCGTCCTGAAAGGGCCACATTCCCAATTGGTAACCGCCTCCCCCCGCACACACCACCAGCAATGACACACCACCAGCAATGACGCTGGTACAGGGCCCTTGGCCCACCTTTGTGCCGTCCTCAAAGGTCCAGTCCCGGTAAGTCACCGCCCACCTCCTCCCCACGCAGCATCACCTCTTGACTGTTTCTTGTCATTTTATAACGTGCTCTTGGCCCACCTTTGTGCCGTCCTCAAAGGTCCACTCCCGGATGGTCACCGCCTGGCCCACCACCTCCCCTGAGGGGGCCTCCACGTTGAAAAGGGTGGTGCGGCCAACCTGGAAGCGGGTGCCCTTGAAGCTCCTGCGGGGGCAGGGAGGGGTAAAAGCGTTCACGTCAATCGAAAATGAGGAGGAGAGGGAAACAGGAAGCGCGCAATGTGAAACAGGGCGGTGCGCCCAACCTGGAACCGCGTGCCCTTGAAGCTCCTGCGGGGGGCAGAGGGAGGAAAGAGGCATTCACATCAACAAAAACTGAAGAGGAGAGGGAAACAGGAAGCGCGCAATGTGAAACAGGGTGGTGCGCCCAACCTGCAAGCGCGCGCCCTTGAAGCTCCTGGGGGGGGCGAGACGGAGCAAGAAGGAAGTTTCTGATGAGAAACGGGAGGCGCAATGTGAAACAGGGTGGTGCGCCCAACCTGCAAGCGCGTGCCCTTGAAGCTCCTATGGGGGGCGCGGAGGGGAAGAAGAGATGGGGTGGGGAGGAAGGGGGTTTTCAAATGTAGGTCAGACAAGCGGGGCTTGGGAGGAGTGCGCTCAACCTGGAAGCGCGTGCCCATGAAGCTCCTGGAGGGCGAGACGGGGCAAGAAAGAAGTTTCTGATGAGAAATGGGAGGCGCCATGTGAAACAGGGTGGTGCGACCGACCCGCAAGCGCGTGCCCTTGAAGATCCTGGGGGGCGGGGCGGGGGGAGGAAGAAGTGCTACTTGAAAGGCGTCACGTTGAGCAGGGTGGGTGCGCGCAATCTGGAAGCGTGTGCCCCTTCGAACGTAATGGCCAGGAGGTGACCGGTGGCAACCGCGACGCCCAAACAGCAGGAGCCTTTCCCAGGCAAATCGTCTCAAAGCATCACAATTCCCACGCATTTGTGCTACCCCCGGCGGGCCAGGCAGGGGTCAAGGCCCCTTCTGCAGCCTGCCCCACCCGGCAAACAGCCAAGGCGCACACTCCATAGCTGCAACACCGGCACACAGCAAACACAGCATGCTCAGAAAGTGCCTCACTTGCGCCAGCCGGTGTAGTTGTCGATGCACCCCTTCTCCAACGCCTGGGCCAGCGCCTGCTTGCGGTCGGCCTGCACCTGCACACGAGGAAGGGCAAACTCCCTTTGGTTTGGTGAGAAGGGCATCGATGCACGGTAAGGGGCTGGCCAGCGCCTGCTTGCGGTCCGCCGGGACCTGCACAGATAGGAAGAGGGTGATGCAAAGTAAGGGCTTGGGCAGATGAGAAGGGGCTGGCCGGCGCCTGCTTACGGCCCAGCCTGGGCCTGTGCAAGACGGGATGAAGGAGATTACAGGGAAAGGGATTGGTAAACAATAAGGGGTTGGCCAGCGCCTGCTTGCGGCCGGCCTGTACCTGAAGATGAGCGGGCACAAGGAGAAGATGAGGAGGCAGCGAGTGAAATGGAACGGCAAGCCCTGCTTTCGGCCAGCCAACTGAGGTGGGAGCGAGGGAGGGAAGCGGAGGAAGGGGTAGGAGCGTGGGGCAGCCGGTGGCAGAGGAGGCAGGCCACCCCACAGAATGCACAGCACAGCAGCCGCAGCAGCTGGGCCTGGAGCAGCAGGCAGCAGCAAAGGCGCAGTTGGGGCCTGCTGTGCGCTGCTCTGGCTTGCCTGCCCCACCTGCTCACTCACCCGTCGCCTCCCCTCTCCCAAGAGGCACACCCAGGCAACACAGCAAGCGCTGACAGGCAAGAGCAGTGCTAGTCAAAATGTGACTCAAGTGCACCCCTCCCACATCTGTCGCACCCTCTGCGCGAGGCCTGAGTCCCGCCATCTCACACCAAGCAGCCAGCTCCGTCAATCACGCCTCGTGCTTGTGCTTCTGTCATTGACTCGCCTTGCTCCCTGCCCTGCCAAGCCTCGCCCTGCACGACCTGCCCGGGTCCACCCGCCAAACCCCACAAAGCTAGGGAGGGCCGCCAGCATACACAGCAACCAGCCAGCCAGCCAGCCACCTCTGCCTAGTCCTCTGCGGCCCCCCCCGCCCCTAACAACCCCCGATAGGAAGAGAGAAAACACCGCCGTCGGCACACACGCACGGACCAGCAGGCGCCCAGCCACCTCTGCCTTGCCCGCAACGCCCCCCGCCGCCCCTTACATGCCCAGACATGGCAGGGGGAACACTGCTGTTTGCGCAGCAAGAAACAAGAAGACGAACAAACGACCTCGGCAGCGCTTCAACACATTGGCACCGGCACCCACCTCTTCCGCGTCCTCGGCGCCCGTAACAAGCCCTCATAGAAAGAGCAGGCACTACCGGCAGCACATACAAGAAACAAGTAGACGAACAGACGGCATTGGAAGCTTGAACACATTGGCACCGGCACCCACCTCTTCCGCGTCCTCTGCGCTCTTGCTGGACTCGGATCCCACAAGCTCGTCCCAGCTGCAGGCAGGGTGGGGTGGGGTGGGGATTAGGGTTTAGGGTTTAGGGGGTTAAGGGTTAAGGGTTTAGGCTCTTGCTGAACTCGGATCCCACCAGCTCTTCCCAGCTGCATAGGGGGGCAGGCAGGCAGACAGGGAGGATGGGGTGGGGAGGCAGGAAGAAGCATCAGCTGCAGGCAGAGTAGGGTGGGGTCCCAGCTGCAGGCAGGGCGAGGGAGGGCAGGGTGGGGAGGCATGCGGGCCAGTGAGCAGTCGGTCGGTAGAAGGCGAGGTGATGCCGAAACTTGGCCCCAAATTTGTGCCCAAACAGGCAGTCCCCCCCCACTCACCTGCACTCCCACAGCCGCCGCACACTTGCATTGTGGCGTAGGAGCAGCGGTCCATCCTGCCCCAAACAACTAAGCGCATCTAACTCAACAACCCCCAGCTCACGTGCCCTCGGAACAGCTCCAGCGCTTTTGCGTGAGCGTGGCCGGCCAACACAAGCGTTTAACTTCAGATAGATGAAGCCCACTCACGTGCACTCAAACAGCTCCAGCGCCTTTGCATTTGCGTAGGAGAAGCGGTCGGGCTGCCCCTCCTCCACATCGTGCGCCAGAACAGCAAAAGGTGCGTCCCACAAAGCCTTGGCCACCTCGTAAATCTCCAGCTCCTGGGACAGAATGGGCCTGCAGGGGAGCAGGGGCAGGGTGCGGCAAGTGCACAGGGGAGATGAGGGACGGATGCACGAAAGCAGGGCAAAGGGGGCGTCCCACAGGGCCTTGGCCACCTCGTAAATCTCCAGCTCCTGGGACAGGATGGGCATGCAGGGGAGCAGGACCAGGGTGCGGCAAGTGCACAGGGGAGATGAGGAACGGATGCACAAAAGCACGGCAAAGGGTTGGAAATGTGCACTCCACCTCCTGCGACAGGATGGGCCTGCACAGCCGTAGCAGGATGCAGCAAGAGGCACGCCGTGACGGGCAAGGAGAAACGGAGGCACAAAAGCACGGCGCCGAAGCCTCCAGCTCCTGCGACAGGATGGGCCTGCAGGGGAATGAGGAACGGACAACGGCAAAGGGGTGGTCCTGTGCACTTCAACTCCTGCGACAGAATGGGCCTGCACAGGCAAAGGCAAAGGTAAGGCAGGGGGCTCTTTTAGCCCGTGACGTCCCCTACGGACCAGTATTTGATCCTACGGGGCCACGCCAGGCGCTGGGACAGCCGAGGCCCTGGGTGAGCGGTGCACAGCCGTAACAGGGTGCAGCAAGAGGCAAGGTGAGAAACGGAGGCACAAAAGCACGGCGCTGAGGGTGCCAGGAAAGCCTTCAGCTCCTGCGACAGGATGGGCCTGACCAAGCAAAGCTGCCTTTGTGCCCAGGTGAAGAACGAAGGGGAGCAGAAGAACAGCAGGGAAGCACAGCAAAGGGGGTGTGGTGTTGATGGTAAATCTCCAGCTCCTGCGACAGGATGGGCCTGCAGGGGTGCACGGCACAAGAGGACAACAACAGTACAGGAGAATTATTGCTAACAAAAACAGGACAGGGGAGGTACTGGTAAGAATAACAGTACAGGGGAGTTACTCGAACAAGAGCAGTACAGGGGAGTTACTGCAAACAAGAACAGTACAGGGGTGCGCAGCACAAGAGGACAAGAACAGTACAGGGGTGCGCAGCACAAGCGGACAAAACCGGTACAGGGGAGTTTGCAACGGCAGGGAAGCAAAGCATGAGGCCCCCCTGCCCCAAGCGGGCGCGCCTCCCCAACCCGGCATGCCCTCCTCTTTCAACACGGTGGACATAGGTGGATCAAAACATGTGTTGTTAGGTGCCTGAATTACGTCACAGCAGGATGCTGGCAGTGCCGCCCACCTGCCCGTCTTCCGGAAGTGGCTCTCAATCAGCAGCAGGTTCTCCATGATCACCGGCGTCTGCACACGAATTGTTTTGGGAAGGCTCATGAACCACCGTAATCAGAGCAAGCTGCATGCTCTTCTTGTTCATGGGAAGGCACAAGGGAGCACATACACCATGTGGAGCCGGCAGCAAGGTCTGTATAACCACCGGCGTCTGCACACATCAGACGAATGAATTGCAACTTTCATTATTTCAAGTTCGTGTCGATTTCAAGTTCATGTTGAAATGCAAGGGGAGCACAACATGTGGTCGGCAGCAGAAGCCTCATCATCACCGGCGTCTGCACACACATCAGACGAATAAGTTGGCATCCTTAAGTTCATCAGGCGCAAGGTGGTGCAATGTGGATCCAGCAGCAGGTTCTCCATGATCACCGGCGTCTGCACAAGACAGAGAGGAAGTTTGCAACATCTCAAGTTGTTGGTGATGTCACCATGCAAGGGGAGCACAAACGTGGATGCAGCAGCAGAAGCCCCATCATCACAGGTTGTGACAACACTTGGTGCTGTCATCCCTTCAGAAAGCTGGGGTTGCAGCCAGGCGTGAGGTGCAAGGGAGCGGGATGGGGGACCCGCCGGCAGAGTCAGGCCCGCAGGCCCACATCCAACACGGTCACGCCTTTCTGCGCACGTAGGGGATGTGCTGGTAAGAACACGCTTGCAGGAGCTTCGGGGCAGCGGGGGGAGCAGCAGGCGGTGGCTGGCAGCGCGCG
Source organism: Chlorella sp. ArM0029B (assembly GCA_002896455.3). Classification (NCBI taxonomy): domain Eukaryota; kingdom Viridiplantae; phylum Chlorophyta; class Trebouxiophyceae; order Chlorellales; family Chlorellaceae; genus Chlorella; species Chlorella sp. ArM0029B. The sequence continues at coordinate 144,352 of JTEE01000168.1, forward strand.
GCAGCAGGCAGCGGTAGGCGCGCATCATGCCGGCCCGCCAAGCAGCGGCCGGCTTCCCACCGGCTTCCCCAGGCAGCGGATCAAGCCGGCTTGCCCCACCACCACAGCCCCACAACTTGTGTGCATACAGTAGAGGCACACTGCACACACTCAGGGATGCGCACAACAGGCACCCCTGAGTGGTATCAGCACCCCACTCTGTTATTATTTATTTGCACCTGCAGGTATGGCTCTGCAGGTTTAGCTGGCTCCATCAAACTGCCGGGCCCCTTCTTCTGGCCGCCGCCCTTCTTGGCGCCCCCCTTCTTGGCAGCCACCACGACCAGCTGGCGGCGGCTGCTGCTGCCACGCACGCTGGGCGCCAGCGACGCAGGCGGCGCCGGGCTGCAGCCTGCAGCAATTGGCGGCGGCGGCGGCGGCGGCAGCGGCGGCAGTTGCCAGCAGACGGTGCAGTGCATGGCGCAGCGGCTGTCGTTGTGCAGTCACAATTGCATGTCTGATGCACTGTGCTCTCCACGGCGCTCCGTGCAGGCGGAAAGGCAGCTGGGGAGGGCTCACCACCGAGAGCTGCCGGTCGCGCCGTGCACGCCATCATAGATCTGCAGCAGGAATGAGCAACACATTGAGTGGTGCCATCGCCGCGGCAGCCTCGCCTTTGCACAGCGGCAATGTGCAGCTGCACAGGCGCATAGACTCACGTCATGGGCGTGCCTGATGGGTGTTCGGAAGCGTTACCGTCACAAATGCACGTGCGCACAAGCGACCTAGGACCCACGAAATGACACCTGGCTGAAGGACGCTCCGTCTGCGTTCCCATCGATCCCACTCGCGCTTTGGCATGCGCTACCTGCACTCCGGCGCAAGAGCAAGCGCCACAGCACATTCTTGGACATTGACGAGAACCCTAAAAAGCGACACCTATCGGCCCCACAGTGAAGCCGCCCATCTCTGCCCTGCCTGCCGTGAGCCACATTGGTTCGCGTGTGTGATCACCATGGTAGGTGGTTGCGGCCGGCCGACAGGGCCCGACGCCTCCCGCCACTGCCCGACGCCTCCGACCGCCGCTGTTCAGCACGGCTGGCACCTTGCGAAGCAGCGCCCGCCAGCGCTGCCGCATACATCCGCCCAATCCCCTAGACAACCCTGGACAACCATTGCCTTCCAAAACTTCTACAGGCTGACCTGGCAAACGGTTTGTCGGGGCCCGTGCCGCCCTCGCTGTTCCCTCCTCTGGCGGTCAGCCTGCTGACCTGCGGCATGCTTGCCAGGTGGGGGTGGGAATGTAGAATTCAATGAACTGAACTGATCTTGTGCAACAAGGTGCACCACTAAGCATGATTCATGTGACTGTGCAAAGAGGTTACTTGTTGTGGGCTCTGCAGCCAGCCAGTAGTGGGGTGTGCTTGTGTCCGTCGCACTGCTGCACTGTGTGAATGACTGCGTGAGCTATCTCATCTGCCGCTGCTGCCGTCACTTGTTCGCCTGCCCATCCGCAGGGCAGGCCGGGCTGCACGTCTTGCGGCTATCTGTGCTTAGCAACTCTTACAATCCAGTAATGATCTGGTCTTGCGCCTGCAGCGCCGCCTTCTGTGTTCAAGAACAGCTGGCGGGCAAGCGTGCCAGCCTGGCGCAAGAGGCCACTCTGGCTGCTGTGGCATCCGCCTGCCTGGGCTTCGGGACCACCTTTTTGCTGCTCTTGTGCGGCGTCTACTTGGGCTGAGCCGGCGCTGACCGGGCGCCGACACCGATGCTGAACTTCAAGCCTCTGCCAGCCTGCCATTTGGTACACCGCCTTGTGCAAGGCAGTTGCCCATCCAAGCCTGTCCCCCATTCTCTGCCGCCACTCTGTCCAGCGTCCCTGCTGGCTCTGCACATTCTCCCGCCCTGCTGCCTGTGCATAGTCCCTCTCGCTCATAACCAATTATGACTGTGAGCCACACCGCTTGAGGCAGCCTGTGCATACCTTCTGCTGCCACCGTTGAGACCAGCTGCTGCTTTGCCTCCTGCTCAACCTTGCTTAACTGGCCCCCTCCTGTTGTTGTGTGCATGCTTTGCTAGGCTTTTTTGCATGTAAAGTATGGTACAAGGCAGGTGAAAGGGTGGCAGGCAGGTCGCAGTGCAGAGCGGGTCAATGCTGCATCTGCGCTGTGCCGTGACTCGGCCGCGCCCCTCCCCCTCGAGGCGCCTGGGCAGCCGTGGCTGGTGCAGCCGCCGCTGCTGCTGGTCGCTCTACCGTGCGCCCGCCTCCTGGAGCGCCCTCCTGCCCTCCTCCAGTGCGTCACGGAGCAGCGTGGACAGCTCGGAGTCGCGGTAAAAGGACAGCAGATCATGCGGATCCACTCCGCCGGACAGCTGTTGGGATGAGGTGGGAGGGAAGGCAGGCTGTGTGGGTGGTCGGGAGGCAGGGGCGGGTGCGGGAAACGAGGCTGCGCAGGGCTGCCGCCGCCTGCGGCGGCGGCGGCATGAAGTGCGTTGCATGCAGCCCCCTGGTCTCCCTCAGCAGCTCAGCAACTGCCCCCGCTTGCCTTGACTCCGAGCATCTTGCGTGTGCTTGCGCTGGCCACCAGGGAGCAGGCCAGCAT
>JTEE01000168.1:158215-168361 GCA_002896455.3 Chlorella sp. ArM0029B
TGGGCCTCACGCCGCTCGATTTCGCCGCCAGCTGTCCCCACCCGGGCGCGGCGCGCGCCTGCGTGGGCGCCCTGCTGGCGGCAGGCGCAGACCCCAACGCCCCAAACGCCCTAGGAGAATGCCCTCTCTACTCGGCAGCCGCCAACGGCAGCAGCGGGGCAGCCCGGGCGGCCATCGCCACGCTGCTGGCAGGCGGTGCCGACCCGCTGGCCGGCGGTACCGGCGGCAGCCCTGTCACCGCACTGCACGGCCTGGCAGAAAGCGAGGACTTGGAGGCAGCTCGGGCGGCGGCTGCCGTGCTGGCTGACGCCGTGGCGGCACGCTGGCAGGCGGCACAGGCGGCGTGGCATGCAGAGCGCGCAGAGGTGGCCGCAAGGCACGAGCAGGAGAAGGAGGAGGTGGCGGCAGCGGTGCGGCAGAGGCACGAGGCGGAGGAGGCGCTGCTGGTGGGGGAGCGGGACCACCTGCTGGCGGCAAATGAGAGGCTGGGTAGCTCTGTTCACACGGCGCGGGAGCAGCTGAGGGTGGGGGCCCTGGAGCGGCAGCTTGCCGCGACCTGTGTGCTGTGCCTGGCGGCACCCCGCACCCGGGCCCTCACCTGCGGCCACTTTTGCCTGTGCAACCTGTGCGCCGCTGCCAATGCAGCGGAGGGCAACCGGTGCCCCATTTGCCGCAAAAAGTCGCGCACCGCCCTGACCATACTTCTGTAGTGTGATGCCTGGGCCAAGCGTTGGGCCCTGGGGGCTGCCCAGATGGTTAGTGTAGCACACACTGCGTGACCGCCCACCAGGGTCCTCTTTGACCCACCCTTGTCCCCCTTTTTTTTTTAGTACTTATGTTGATGTTGTTGTTGTTGATGAAGAAAATACTGTTATTTATATGCACAATAGTCCGTATATTGTTGCCTGTCCCCTGGTCCCACCCGCTGACCGCAACAAGTGCAGCGCTGCCCGCCCCACCCCACCTGTCCTGCCCCTGGCCTCCCGTCTCGTCCTGTTCCCTCAGCAACAACCTGTCCCTCCTGCTCATCACATGTACCGCACCCTTGCTTGTCCCGCACTGCCCTGCTTTCCATCTCCCCTGCCCCTGGATCCTGCTTCTCCCAGGGTAGGCCGCTCACGCTGTGCCCCTACTGCATTTGCTGTGCCCCTATCGCATGTGCTGCGATGGGCTTGAACAGTCTAGTGTAATCATTCACTTCACACGACAACGCATCCGGTCTCAAGCATGTGCAGTTGCCTTCTTGCCGAGTCTGATCAGGGCACACCCTGCTGTCTGCCCGCCCCTGTTGACCCACGGCGGACCCAGCTGATGGGAGGTGGGCGGGGCAGCTGGAGGGTAGCTGCCAGGGTTGGCGGGAGGGTTCAAGGCAGCCATGGAATCTGGAATCTACCGCAGTAACTGTTTGCTCCACTGGAGGGGGGGCCAACCCAGCGTCTTGTGCCCACACACAAACTAACTAACTAACAGCGATGGCGGCACGCCTGCCAACACATCCGCCACACAAAGGTGAGCACTACGGGCAGGTGCGTTAGTTCCTTACCCTGCCAACAAGAATGCAACTGCCAAGCACAAGCAACCTATTGACAGCCCGATAGCTTTCTGCTACCCGTGCAACCCGGGTTCACAGCTCTGTGTGCACAGAATGTGCTGTGCACGCTGCGCCATGAGTGCAAGCCGTTGCCGCTCCTGGACGGCTAAATCATTTTACTCCTGCCGCCCGCCGATTGCGTGTGGCCTTTGGAGTTCGTCGAGCGGGCAACGCTGCCTGCCTCGTGCCTCGACATGCCTCGAGCGACAGGCACTGCCTCGCACTCGACATGCCTCGCACTCGACATGCCTCGCACTCGGGCATCCGAACCCTTGCACCCCCGCATAAGAGCCGGGCCATCGCACCCATTCGTCATTCCACTATCTCGGCCTTCGCCACTCACATATTGGCAAAGCTCTCTGGTCGGCCCCCACCCCCACCCCCGCCCACCCTCCAAGAATGGCTTCCCATCGCCCCACCGCCCTGCTGCTGCTCGCCCTGATGCTGGCCTGCTCCCTGGTGGCCAGCGCAAGCGCACGCAAGATGCTCGGCGTCAAGGCAAGCGGGGGCAGTTGCTGAGCTGCTAAGGGAGACCAGGGGGCTGCATGCGACGCACTTCAATCTGCTGCCGCTGCCGCCTCGTCTCCTGCACCCACACCGCCTGCCTTCCCTCCCCTCCCGCCTGTCCGAACAGGTGACCGGCGGAGTGGAACGGGAGGATTTGGTGTCCTTTTACCGCGACTCCGAGCTGGCCAGGCTGTTCCGGGACGCACTGGTGGAGGGCATGCAGGCGCTCCAGGCGGCGGCAGAGCAGCGGCAGGAGCGGCGACAGCAGTGGCTGGACCGGCTGTGGCTGCCCAGGCACCTTGACGGGAAGGGGCGATTTGAGGCATGGCACAGCGCAGCTGCAGCATTGACCCACTCTGCACTGTGACCTGCCTGCCACCCCCTTCACATGCTCTCTTTACTAAGTCTTACACTGTGATGCCACTCTCTCGAGAGCAGCAGCAGGCACACCTGACACTGCCCGACCCGCACCTGCTTGCCTCAATCAACCCACAAAATCTCCTGTCTCGTGAGACCGTTCCTGGCTCCATGTGGACATTAAAAATTAAGTTAAATTAAATTGAATTAAATGTAACTAACTTAGTAGCTAACACTAACTGTGAGGCCACTCCCTCGAGAGCAGCAGCAGGCACACCAGGCGGCGTGCGGGGGGAGGAGACTTCTTGCTTTTGAAATTTGGGTGGGGATGGTGCGGGCGTGGATGCGTACAGCAAGGGTTCCTGGGGCGTTGGCGCCCACCGACGGAAGCTGCTTTGATGTGCGGCTGGCGGGGTGCACAGCCTGAGGGCCGGTGGGTGTGCCCGTTGGTGGCCGGCTGGCAGCAGCCGTGTGCCGATGGAGCCGCGTGCCTGCCTGCCATACCACACCGCTGGCATTGGCAGCACAGTGCCCTGCTTAGTGTCGAGGCTACTAAGTGTCTCAGTTCAAGGCGTCTCTGTGCCCCAGGCAGGCATCCAGCTCCCTTTGCCCAGGCAGCCACCTGCCGCAGTGCGGTACAGCTGTAGAGGTCTTTCACGGTCGTGCCGCATCCAGCCACGCAGTCTCAGCTGCAGACCATTGCTTCCCTGCAGCTGTGGGTGGAGCTGGGGCAGCTGGGCATGCAGCTTCCTTGGCACCTGCTTAGCCCCCGTCCTCCCCATGGGGCCCCACCGTGCCACGTCAATCGAAATCCCTGGGCCTGGCCGGAGCACCGGTATCGGCCTTCCCCATTCACACTTCAAATCCTCTTTGCCTGATGTGCACAATGAAGACACTCATGGCTGCCTCTGTATGCCTACTGCTGCAAGCCGCGGCCGTCAGCGCGGGTGATGGCTGCAAGACCGGCTTCTTCTTCAACCCTGAATCCCGCTCTTGCCGCGAGGTGAACTTTGCTTGCCCGTACTCATCGGCCTGGCCTCCGGCCGTGCACAGCGCCGCCTGGGCTGAACTCGCGGGCAGCCACTTCCTGGCTGGCAGCGGCAGCAGCTGCCGCCGTCGGCGACCCTGCCGACCGCGCTCATGCCTCCCTATCCCCTCGGCCTCACTGCACACCCCTTTCCGAGTCTGGCCCACCAGATACGCATCCTGTGCACATGCACCGCAACCCATCGATGCTCGCCAGCCTGCCTCCCCATGCCCCGCCCCCAACCCCTCCCTGGAATGCAGTGCGACCTCACAGCCGCGTACGACTGCAGCTTCTGTGCACCCCGGGGAGACAACTGGGACACGTGCCACAAGGCCAGCGAAACCGTGGGGCGTCAAATCCTGGCCTGCCAGTCGCCTGCAGTCATAGCAGCCGGCACAGACGGAACTATGCAGTGCCGGCCCTACCCACGTCTCTGCAACTGCCGCCTCAGATGACGCCCGGCCCCGTGCCCAGGCAGCCACCCTCTGTGAAACCATCCAATTCCTGTTCCTCGCCAAGTCCAATCCCGGTCCTCGCCAACCCTGCTCACCCACGCATCACCAAACAAATGCCACGCCGCGTGGCCAGCGTGCCGCCCCCACCAACCACAGTTTCCGTTCGCGCTGCTGTGCTGTGCTGTGCTGTGCTGTGCTGTGCTGCGAGGAACCCACAGAGATTTGCCTTCCCGGGACGGTTGTCCACCTGCTGTAAAGCAGCCAGCATTTTTTAAAGGTCCAGCCAGGCCGCCGGGGCAAGGGCGGAGGTGGGCATGCCAGCGTTAGCGAGTGGGTGCGGGCAGATGCCAACCAGCAGCGCAGTGCTTTCCGTCCTGCCTGGCCTGCGCACGGACGTGCCAGCAGGAAGGAAAGGCAGGGAAAGCCCTCGTGGTTCTTCCCTCCTGGTTGGGGCGCCCCCCGTCTGGTGGGTTGGTGGAATGCAGTTTCCGGTTGCCACCTCAGCAGTGCCCTCGGCAGCCAAGCCACGGCTGGCACCCACCGACCACATGAACCAAAGTTTTGGGCATCTCTCTTCCCGTCCCTCGACCAACAGCCATCCGTCGGCCCCTCGTCTGGTGCTGCTCTGGTGAATAGAAATGTGTTACAGCAGAGATCAGAGAGCCGGCAGCCACGGCACGGGGGCACAACCGGAGTGAGCAAGGAGCGCCGAAGCAAAAAATTGGTGGTGGTTGGCTGGGGGAGCAGGACAGGGTGGAGGAAGGGGGGGAGGAGGCTGAAGGAGACGACTGCGGGTGGGCAGGGGCCAGCGGCTGCGCGCCCGCCATCCGCCCTGCTGCTCAAGCATAGCAAGAGTGATCTTCTCCGCAGCAGGGGGGGAGTGCGGGCGACTCGCCCCGCCTACCACCCACGCTCACGACAGGCCATTCGTTGGAGGAGCAGCAGGCAGCAGTACAGGCGACAACAATCAAAGCGGTGCGTGCGGGGGGTGCGCGGGGTAGGGTGATGAAATGGGGAAAACCGCTGGTGGGCGCGGGACAAGGCGGGTGGGGGCGGGTATGGCCGCGCCCCGCCCTAGGGTCCGACGGCAGCGCTGTGGGGACAAAGGGCCCCGGGAAGGGAATCCGCCCCGGGGTCTCATTGCCACGTCAGCGTCGTCGCCGGGCTGCCAGCTCACTCCCACTTGGAGGCGGTCAGCAGGGCCAGGTCCACCACGCGCTGGGAGTAGCCCCACTCGTTGTCGTACCAGGCAATGACCTGATTGGGGGGGAAGAGACGGGTGTGGGGGAGGGAGGGTGACAAGGGGGCGAGGAGCAGAGGAAGGGAGGTGCACGCATCCGCGGCCACCACACTGCCTGACCGGCTCCACTGTAGCATAGCCACAACAGAGGCGGACCATGGATGGCTTCAGTGCGCAAAAGGCTTTCTCTGGTGCAGGCATGCGAATGCAACACATCCCACCACAATGCAACACCCCCTGCTCTGCTCACACTGAGCATGTCGTCGCAAATGACCATGGTGAGGGCACGAGAATGCAACACCCCAGCCACACGGCCCCGCAATGCAACACCATGCTGCCTGCTGTGCTCACCTTGACCATGTCGTCGCCCATGACCATGGTGAGGGCGGCATCAATGGTGGAGGACACGTTGGTCATGCGGTAGTCGCAAGACACCAGGGGCTCGTCGCTGCAGGGGAGGAAAGAGGAGGGAGGGAGGGTGAGGGAGGGGAGGGACGTGTTGCCACAGAAGTCGGTGGAACACAGCACAAAATGCCCACAGCTGCACACAAGACTCTGCTGCGCGGCCACACGTCCTTGCCAGCACACCCCAGGCCGGCTTCCCCCCGGCACATTTCAACCACCACCACCGCCCTGGCTTGCTATTGCCGGTCTAGCGGTGCTCACCTGACGCCCAGGATGCCCTTGAGGGGTCCGTTGGCAGCCTCACGGAACGCCTCGTTCACCTCCTCTGCGAAAGTCTTCTTCTCCACCTGGATCACCAGGTCCACAACAGACACAGTGGGGGTGGGCACGCGCAGCGCCACACCTGTTGCACGGAGAGGTGAGGGAGGCAGGGGGAGGGGGATGAGGCAATGCGCCAGTGGGCAGCGCAAGGGCAGCGCAGGAGTGCAGCAGGTGCAGCAGGCGGCATGCTTCGAACCTCTCCTTTGCGCGCATCGTTGACCAGCCCGCCCCATCCTCAGCCGCCACCACGTGCTCCTTCTGATTGCTGTTTCCATCCAGTGCATGCTCACCGTTCAGCTTGCCCTTCATCTGGGGCAGCACCAGCGCCACGGCCTTGGCGGCACCGGTGGTGGTGGGCACAATGTTCAGGGCGGCGGCACGTGCGCGGCGCAGGTCGCGGTGAGACGCGTCCAGCAGGCGCTGGTCGCCAGTGTAAGAGTGGGTGGTGGTCATCGTGCCCTTGACAATGCCGAACTTCTCGTCCAGCACCTGATACAGAGGAGAGGGGAGGGGTGGGGTTGGTGAACGGCGAGTTCGGGAGGGCAAGAGAGTGGGGCCATGCTGCATCAGGCAGGCAGGGTGGCAGACAGTGGCATGCGCAAGACTGTGATGGCGGCCCAACAATCTCCCAACTTCCTCCATACCCCACGGTCCCTCTCGTCGTCCCCGCCGGTCGCCCACCTTGACGAAGGGAGCCAGGCAGTTGGTGGTGCATGATGCGTTGGAGATGATGTCGTCAGAGTGCTTGTAGCCGCCCTCGTTCACGCCCATCACGTAGGTGGGGATGTCGGAGCCCTTGGCGGGCGCGGTGATCAGCACCTGAGGGGGACACGAGGCGGGGAGACGGGCAGGGTGGGATGGGAATCAGAACAAGGGAGGCAGGCAGCAGCAAGGGAAACCAGCGTGCAGCACAGCGCGGCACGGCTGGGCACGTGTGTGCAATGCTTGCAGGCTTGGAGGCACTTGGGGCACCAGACCAGCAAGGGCAGCTAGCCAAAGGCAGCTTGCAAAGGCAGGGTGCGGCGCCCACCTTCTTGGCGCCGGCCTGGATGTGCTTGCTGGCGCCAGCACGGTCGATGAACACGCCGGTGCCCTCAATCACGAGGTCGACGTTCATCGCCTGACGTGAGCAAAGGGGGAGGCAGCAGGGGAGGGGTGAGATCCTGAGCGCTTGTAATGAAGCCAGCAGGAGAGGGAGCCAGCGCTCTGGTCAGGAAGCATCGTGTTGTGTGCGAGGGCAAACACGAGCAGTGCTCCTCCGGATGCTCGCAGACTTTACGGGCTGCACTCAGGTTAGCGCCATCTCATCCACCTCTCTCTGTTGGTACCCGCGCTGGGCGGCAGACTCACCCCCCAGGGGAGCTTGGTGGGGTCGCGAGACGACACCACCTTGACCTCCTTGCCGTTGATGGTGAAGGTGTCCTCGTTGATCACCTGGCGCAGGGGGCAGGGAGAGACAAGCAGGGGCAGGCGGGGTGAGCAGGGCAGCACAGGGGCGGCATGGGCAGGATGGCGAGGTGGGGTGCAGCGGTGCACAGAGCGTGGCGGTTGATGCACAAGAGGGGAGCCGGTGCAGCCGGCGGAACGCTGCCATGCCATGCGCCCAAATTCACAGAAATGGCTAGAAACTGCAGGGCGTGGGGAAGAGGGTGGCCCAAGGCAGGGGGCAGGGGCGGGGCAGGCTGGCCTTATCCGCAGAGCACCCCCCGCGCGCACGAGCGCTGCTGTGCTCCCACTGCCCGAATGCCTCGCCGTGCTCGACCGCCTTATCCACTCGCTGCGCTGCCTGCTGCCCTGGAGCCCTGCGGCGGCAGGCGGGCTCACCTTGACCTCAGCCTGGAAGGTTCCCATGGTGGAGTCGTACTTGAGCAGGTGAGAGGCCTGCTTCACACCGCCAGAGTCGTTGACGCACACAACCTCCAGCAGGCAGTCGGCGCCGCGGCCCTCCACGCAGCGCAGGAACTGGCGGCCAATGCGGCCGAAGCCGTTGATGGCCACACGCAGCTTCTTGGCAGACACGGTCACCTGCTTGGTGCCGGCGCGAGACTGCAGGGGGAGGGGGGGAAAGCGGGCGGCGGGCGTTCGGGCGGGGCGGGGCGGCCGACGGCGAGGGGACCGAGAGTGGGCTGGGCTGGGCTGGCTGGCTGGACCCATCGCTCGGGCGGTGCTTGCTGGTCACAATTGGCGGAGGACGGGATGTACGAGAGAGGGGCCGAGCACAGCCACAAACGTCGTAGCGGATAGGCTGACCTCCTCCATCGACACTCACGGTGGAGCTCTGCACAGCCACGCGGCTGGCAAAGGACTGCTCAGCGCCCATGTTGAGCGCGTTGGTGCGCTTCATGCCCTGGAAGTCGCCGAGGGCGACCTGCGGCAGGGAGTTGAGTGCAGCGACATCAGATGGTCGGTCTGAACGCGCTGCGACCTGCTAGCGTCCCTCTTTGGGATGGATAAGGCTGGCTGGAGCGCTCCAGGCTGCGCATTGCCGCCGAGGAGGTCGCTGGGGCTGACCGAGCGCCTGGAGTCCCAGCTCCTCGGCCGCCCAGCCACGGCAAGCCGCCACAATTGTCTGCAGGAGCTTGATGGCTGCTGGGCAATGCAGCGCCCGACCAATGGGCTCTGCACCCGCGGGCTGCCGCTGGCACGTTATCCAGCCTCACCTTGCTGGTCTGCATAGCGGCGGCCATGGTTGTGGTAAGTGCTCAGAACCTGAGGGTGGAGAGGCCGAGGGTGCCAATTCTCGCGTTCTTCAGAGGAGGGTGAGACGCCGGGGACGAACACGTGGCAGGGGGATGAATTGACCCTCCCGCCCAACAAACACCGTGAGCCAGGCAAATTTGGCGCGCAACTGGCCTTTGGGGCGTTTTGAGCCACGAATTAGCCTGCCGCACCCCCCCAGGCCGCTCCTTCAAGCTCCCGCCGCTGACCTCAGCGGGCCGCCAGCGCCCTCGCGCGCCGCAGCCCAGCCGCCTGGCCACCTTGGAAAAGCGTGCACATCAACGCTTCCGCTCGCCTGTCTCACACTACGTGCACATGTCATGCAAGCATGGCATCGAATGCACCCGACGTCCATGAAACCGGCGACATGTAGCCAGCAAGAACCTGCGTGCGGCGCTGGCCGCGCTGGGCCCGCCACGTGCCTGCCGCTCAGGGGCCGCCGCCGTCAAAATGCGACGCCGCTGCAAACCCGGATGGATCGCTGCCCAGCTTGCCAGGGTTCATGATTTTGAGGGGATCCAGAGCAGCCTTGATGGCATGCATGGCCTGCAAGGGGCAGGGGCAAGAAACAGGGGCCAGGTGGCGGGGGGGAAATAAACAGCTGTCAAGCGGCACCGGGGCGTGTGGTGCAAGCGCCAGCGGGACGGCAGGCAGGCGGGTGGATTTGGGCACGCACAGCGCAGCGCAGCACAGCACAGCGCAGCACAGCGCAGCACAGCGCAGCAGCAGACCTGCAGCGCGGGGGCGCCGTGCTCTGCCATCAAATGCCCCAGCTTCCCGTATCCGATGCCGTGCTCCCCTGTGCAGGTGCCGCCCGCGTCCTGCGTGCACGTGCATGTGGAGAGGGTGGGCACGGGTTGGCTCCCCATTCTTCATCCCAGGCTGTCCATACCCATGCCTCATTAGAGACAAAGTGAGCACGGGCCCTCGGCGGCTGCAGACGCAGCACAGCATGCACAGCGCAGCACCCACGATTACGCCAGTGCTGCATAGAAGCGCAACAGATGACAGGTGGAGCACATCTGTGCGAAAGGGAAGCGCTTGCATGCATCAAACCACATGTGCTCAACCAACGGCACGCTCTCACTCCAAGCAATGACATGGCGGTGAAGCAGCAGCACCCAACAGAGAGCAGGATAGGTCACTGCTGCTGTGCAATGTCGGGCCACCTCTGTCCGCCCCGTGCCAGCTGCACCACCTCGCCCATGCGTACTCGGGGTGCCTGGGGAGAGGGGCATGACGAGACGCAACACTGATGCAAACACTCATGTTCCTGTACACTGCTGCCACACCCCGCAGCCCCCCCCCCACACACACACACCTGTGCCAGCTGTGCCCATCCCGCAGCTTTGGTCATTGCTAGCTAGGGGGAGGGATACGCTGATCAGCACAAGAGAATCGAGCTAAAACGGTCGTCGTAGCTGCAGACCCACCTGCGCCAGCCGTACCATTTCGTCCACGCAGCGGTGAGCGGACGCCAGCTCATCAGGCTGGCTGGGGTCGATGATCAGCAGCATGTGGAAGC
>JTEE01000168.1:168790-181197 GCA_002896455.3 Chlorella sp. ArM0029B
CACTGCCCCCCCGCCCCCCACTCTCGCCCCGCACACCTCCCGCGGCCCGCCCGCTCACTTGCCGTCGCCCACATGCCCCACCATTGGCGCCAGTAGGCCGTGCCGCTTGCACAGTGCTTGGGAGGCCAGCACCGTTTCTGTGAGCTTGGAGAGCGGGACGCAGAGGTCTGTGGGGAAGCCCTGGCAGCCTGCGAGGAGCAAGGCAGGGGAGGGTGGGGCACCAGGGTAGGGCTCGGCGGGACGGGGCAGGGCAGGCCGGAGTAGGGCGGTTGTAAGGAAGAGCAAGTGAGAGGGAGTGGCAAGGCAGGGGAGGGCGGGGCACCAGGGTAGGGCTTGGCGGGGCACGGAGGGGCTCGGAGGGACTCCCTGCTCCAGGCTGTTTGGGAGGGAGGGGCAGAAGACCCCATGAGACCGCTGCTGGCTCCCCCTGGACTTGAACAGCTTGTTGTTGATTGAGATGTGCCGCAGCCTTGTGGGGAGCAGGCCGATGGGCGAGGGGAATGAAGCGCGCAACAAAAGGGAGTGATGAAGCGAGTAGCAAGCGCCAACCGGCCCGCACCGACCTGGGCGCAGCGCTTTGGCGGCATAGTACGCCGAGTGGCGCCCTTCCCACAGCTGCCGCCTGTCCTCCTCCTTCTCTGCAGGTGAGGGGCATGGGCATTGGGGCATGTAGGCAAGCAAGCGGTCAGGCAGGAAAGGGGTAAGGCAGGCAAGCAGGCGGGCAGGCAAGCAAGCGGGCAGGTAGGCAAGCAGGTGGGCAGCCGGCAGGTGCCTGCCGGGCGGAATAGCTGGGAGTGTGTGTATGGCAGCACCAAAAAGGAAGAAGACTGCAGCCCAAAATTTTGGGGGTTGAGGAAACCGACAGGAAACCAAGCCAAAGGCACCAGTCAGCTACCATGGCAGCACCAGGATGTGGCGTGGCTGGGCAGCAAGTGTCCTTCCCTTACTTTTGTTCTTTTTCTTCTTTTTTTTACTTTGACTCCGATTTTCTGGTTTTCTAAAACGTTGTGTGCCAGCTGCCCTTCCAAGATGGCGGCGAGGGGCTGGGTAAAGTGCCGGCCAGCAGCAGGGGCAGCAGCACTGGCAGGCACTACGTTCCCAGGAGGGGCAGGGGACTCCCGTTTGTGAATTCGTGTCAACAAGAGTCACAAAACGGTTGGGATGCAGGGGAGGCAGCTGCTGCGCTGGCGGCACCGGTCTCTCACCCGCCCATCGGAAGTCGCTGCCCCCAAGCTCTCCAGCCACCGCCCCTGCAGGCAGGTGGAGATGAGAGAGGCAGGGAGATGAGGCGCTGCGTCCACTCTTCCATGTGTCAGTTACAAGGCCCCCCGCCTGTCTCCCCTGCCTGCCAGCACGGCATGCCAGGGTGCACCAGCACCACCCGCCCGCCGCCCTGCCCACCTCCCCTCCCCAGCGGACACCCCTTCGCCCCACCCACTGCCACACAATGCATATTATACACAGTTAGAAACAGTGCATACAGTGCACACAGTGCATGCCCAATACACACAGTGCACACGCTACACACAGTGCACACAGTTGCGCCACCCACCTGCCGCCTGCGCTGCCTCGTGGACTGCTGCCGGCGTGCCGTGGAACTCCAGAAACAGGGTGGGGGCAACTTGCAGAGAGGTGTGGCTGTACTGGTTGATGGCATGCACCTGAGGGGAGGGCACATCACAAAGCAACATGTGTTCAGAACATGTGTTCAGAATAATCTTCAAACAGCCACAGTTGAGATCCGCAGGGAGCCAGCGGCGATTTCGAAGGGCAGGGAAGGCGGGCGCAAGCAGGGGTTGGGAAGCAGAAAAAGCAAAAAGCAAAAACAAAAAACCAAAGCTCCCCTCCTTTCGTGGCCAGCTCTGCTTGTTTACATGCAAACTGCACATAGCAACACCAAGCCAATGTGCGGCCACCAGCCAAGCAAGCACCTTTCGCCTTGCACCTCATGCTCCATACAATCAATCAATTACATTTCAAGTCCAGGGGGAGCCAGCAAGGTCTCATGGGACATACGTACAGACAGATCATGTACAGAAACTTGCTATGTACAGAAAGATGATTTCTGTTTAAAAAGCGCACCTGCAACTCGTCCAGCAGCTCGATGCGTGCCACCGGAATGCCGCTCTGCATCACCAGCGCTGCCGTCTCCACAGCGCCCTGCAGGGTACAAGGCACGCGTCCTATGTGATGGTCGCGTGCGGGCAGGTCAGCGGGACAAGGGCGGGCGGGCAAGTGTCGCTCTGCACACTCACAGCTGCGCGTCCACAGAGCCCTGCGGCTGAGCAGGATAGAACCCTAACCATGCACGCTCAAACTCAAGCGGGCAGGCGGGCGACTGACCGACTGACTGATGGTGGGTTACACGTCATGTCCAGCACAAACCTGTGCTGCTCAACGAATCATTCAAGCATGCAAGTGAATGAATGAAACACTGAGATGCGAGCGCAAAGCATCGCAGGCGGGCGAATAGGCTGCCGGGTACAGCTCTGCGTGGCTACAGCACCTGTCTACAAGCACATACATAGAGTTGCAGCACAGCACAGCACAGCACAGCACAGCATAACACAGCACAGCACAGCACACCTTGAGATCGGCAAACGCGCACACAGCGGCTGCGGTTGCCTCTGGCAGGCCGTACAGGCGGAGGGCCACCTCAGTGATCACCCCTGCACAATAGAACTCAAGTGTGTCAGAGAGGTGCGAGTTCAAACCCTGCAGCCTGTTTCAAATCACTGATTGTGTGCAGGGAGAAAGAGAGAGGGGCCACCTGAGTGACCACGCCTGTTCAAGGTTGAGTAGGATGTCAAGCCTTGAAAACGAGATGACTGTGGTTGTAAGGAAGAATGAGGGAGGCAGGCAGCCGGGTGCAGGGAAACAGAGTGCATGCCGGCATCATGCCACCCAAGAGCCTGGCAAGAGGCAGAGCATGCCGCACCTAGCGTGCCCTCGCTCCCCACACACAGAGTGATGATGTCATCCCACTCTCCGGACAAGAAAAATGGCGTGCCGCACCTGGCATGCTCCCACTACCTCACACAGAAAGATGCCATCCATGTTGTTGACGAGAGACAGAGCTTGCCGCACCTAGCGTGCCCTCGCTCCCCACAAACTGAAACAGAGTGCCTGTCACGTTCTGACATGGCAGGACAGGCATGACACACCTAGCGTGCCCTCGCTCCCCACAAACAGAGCGGTCAGGTCGTAGCCGGCGGAGGACTTGCGCACGCACCGGCCTGGCCGTATGGGGGAGGGGAGCAGGCGGGGCGGGATGGGGAGTGAGTAGGGAGGAGAGAGGAGGGGAGGAGGCAGGGGAGGCACGTGCCTGGGGGAGGAGGGTGGCGGGGGGGAGCGTTGCTTGGAGAGGTGGCATATCGCAGCACGATGCAGTGTAGCGCAGGACAGGACAGGGCAGGGCAGCGCGGGACTGCGGCACAGCGCAGAGCAGCGCAGCCAAACACCCTGCCCTGCCCTGCCCTGCCCTGCCCTCCTGCCCGCCCTGCCAAAGGTTGCGCCGCTTCCTGGCACGCCAAGGCGCAACCCTCCGCGACAGCTGGCGACACAGGCACAGCACAGCTGTGAACCACAGCACCACCTTACGGCGGTGCCACAGCAGTCGCACACGTGTCACAGCAGTCACAGCCGCCCCCTGCCGCCCTATGAGAAGGGATCAGGGTGCCGGGTGATCATCCTCGATCCTGCCCTTAAGATCTTAAGCCCTACGCACCCTGCCAACGCACCTGTGCGTGTGATGCTGCCATCGGGCAGCACTACCGTCAGCGAGCGCACATTGTCCCTCATCGTGCCGTAGCGCACCGCATTTGTGCCAGAGGCCCTGCTTTGCATGACGTGGTCGCCGGGGCGCGGGGAGGGGCTGGTGTGAGAGACCGGTGAGGTTGGTGAGGAGAAAAGGGGCCTGGCAGGCGGGCAGGCAAGCAAGCGGGCGGGCGCAGGCAGGCAGGCAGGTAGGCAGGCATGCAGGCAGGCAAGCAGGCGGGCGGGCAAGGCAGGCAGGCTGAGGGGCGGGCAGGCAGGGCCAGTGGCACCGGCTGCCCTGCCCAAAGGAGGGGGCACCCCAGCCAAGCATGGTGTCAACAGGAGGCGGCCAAGAGAGGGCAAAGGCATCATACAGTCACGAAAGGAGGCAGCATACGGACTCAAAGAAGCTGCCTTGCGTGTTGGCAGTAGCAGTGTAGCAGCGCGGTTCCTGGGCGCGGGCACGTCGGCGGCAGCACTTCAGTCGTAAGCAGCAGCATCAATCATCATTTAAGAGTTATGCCTCTCACACCTCAAGCGCCCAATCAGTGCACTTGATGGCTGTATGCTCGTCTCGATTATATGTTGTAAGTATTTAAAATAAACTCACCGGGTGGCCGCCATGCCCCCCAGAGTGGCGTCTGCCCCGGGGTCAACCTGCGGCGAGTGCCAGGAAACACGAACCCGTGCATGAGATCTCTATACCACTGTCCGGTGTCGTGTTGCGGCTGTTTGTTGCAGCAAGGCGCAGCACACAGCACACTGCAGCAAGCCCACTGGAACAGCTCAGCACATCACACACTACCAACATCAGTGGTGCTGGAATGTCACAGAAATAGTGCAGCGTCTCACTGTACAGCGCAGCAAGCCCACCGGGAAGAAGAGGCCTGCGTCGTGCCTGTGTCGTGCCTGTGTCGTGCAGGTGCTGCTTCGGCCCAGCCCAGCCCAGCCCAGCCCAGCGCAGCGCAGCGCAGCCCAGCACAGCCCAGCACAGCCCAGCACATCACAGCACAGCAAGCCCACCGGGAAGAAGAGGCCTGTGTCGTGCAGGTGCTGGTTTGGCCCAGGACAGCACGGCACAGAACAGCGCAGCCCAGCGCAGTAAGCACGCCCACCTCTGGTCGACCGTTGCAAAACACAGACAAACGAGGGCTGAAAAGCAAGGGCGCAGCACAGCACATCACAGCACAGCAAGCCACCGGGAAGAAGAGGCCTGTGTCGTGCAGATGCTGGTTCAGCTGCATGCGCGTCACCCCCGCCTCCACCCACGCGTCCATGTCATCGGCGCTGACCTGGCACAGCAGGCACAGAAGGGCAGGGTCAGCAGGCTCAGCAGGGCAGGCACAGCAGGGTGTGCTGATCAGTGGCCAGTGTCCTCGGCGCTGACCTGGCACAGCAGGCACAGCAGGCACAGCAGGCACAGCAGTGGTTCGTCAGGCTTAGCAGGCACGTCACGTCAGGCATAGCAGGGTGCACAAGAGATATTGTGCAGAGGGTTCGTGCAGTGGTCACTGTCCTCGGCGCTGGCCTGGCACAGCAGGTACGGCACGGCGGGCACCTGCCCACCTGTTCTCACCCGCTCTGAATGCCGGATACCCCCACTCAAGAGTGCTCACCTTTCATCCCTCACGCACTCATCTCTTGAGCACTCATCCCTCACGCCCTCATCCCTCACGCCCTCATCCCTCAAGCACTCACCCCTCACGCCCCGCTGCCACACCCTCACCCAACCCCACCCACCCGCAGCACACGGCTCATTCTCGACATGTCCAGGCACAGTCCCCTGCTCAGTGCCGCCACGTGTCCCTTCAACTTCCATCTAGGTCCAGATCCCTTATGCCTCCACTCCCTTGCAACGTTCTCCTGCCACTGAGGACACCGCGCCTCACCCCAACACCTCACACATCCCTCGCGCCCCGCTGCGTCGCGCCTCGCCCACCCACCCGCAGCACACGGTTCAGTTTCGACATGTCCAGGCACACTCCCCCGCTCAGCGCCGCCACGTGCCCCTCCAGAGACGTCCCCACTCCAAAAGGGATGACCGGGGTGCGGTGCGCCGCCGCCGCACGCACGATGCGGCTCACCTCTTCAGTGCTTTCTGGGAAAAGGACGGCCTGGGGCGGGCGGGGCAGGGGTGGGAGGGCAGCAGGGGGGGTGAGGTGGGACGGAATGGGATGGCATCTTTGGGGGCTGTAAAGTTAGTTAATAAAGGGCTCATTGCTCTCGCTAGAGCACTGCCTGAAGCGGGGGGCACTCCGGTGAGTGATTGCTTTGCTCTGCGTTCCCTATCATCCCTGCCCTGCCATCCCAAGTGAGAGAGGAATGGGACACAGTGGGTCCTTTCCACGCCGAATGTGTGCCGCAAGATCTCCTCTCACCCTAAAAGGCAGGCGGGCGGTACCACCGAGCTGCACCGGCGTGCCAACCAACCTGCGGTGGGTGGGGCCGGTGGTACGACTCATCCCTCCCGTGCTGCTCCAGAGCGGCCTGCTGGGTGGTGAGCCGGGCACCCACGATGGCCCGCAGGTCAGCCTGCGGCAGGCAACAACAGATAATGGAGATGAAGCGAGGGGAGCAGTGGCGGCGCCGGCGGGGTCGCCCGGCTGCAGGCCACCCGCCCCAGCCCGCCCCGACAGCACTCACTTCTAGAGCTGGCTGCAGCGTGCTGTATGTCTGGCGGCTCATAACCCGCCGCGCCGCCTTCCCGACAGCCAGCATCGCTGCAGGGTTTTCTCGGAGGGTGGGCAGCTCTTCCGGGCCTGATGCGCTTCTTGATGCGATCAAAGACCCTGGGATGTTGGCAACATTCGATATCACGCATCAAGGAGCATAGCGCGCCCCTTTGGTAGAGGCGGCGAGACGGCTGACCTGGCGGCGGCGGCGCAGCGGCTAGAGCGACACGCCAGCCAATGCAGACGGAGCGGCTACCTGAGTAAACTCAAGCCCCCTCGGAGACTAAGTTGCATGCATGAGGCCCATATACTTGGGGGCCAGCTGGGCAGTGCGCAGCATGTCCGGCAGAAAGTCAGGCCATGGCTGGTCCGCTTGTACTGCCCCTCTGGTCCCAATCAGCGTGCTCTGAAGTCAACACCCCTCACTTGTTACAAAATCATGCAGCGCACGTGGCCCAGCACATCTGCGTTGCATGCTCACAGCCAAACTGCTGAGGTTGTGCTGCCTTCCTTGTAAGCTCCTCCGATGGCCTCACACAATCGTCAGGAGTTGCCGAAAGCTGACTCGCAACTCAGTAAGCATGCACTGCCAGCGCTATGTTACAACATGACAGTGAGATCATATGCATGCATTGCTTCTCTTGTTCTGTGTTGTACACACACACATACACACACGCACACAGCAGATGGTAAAAAGGTGTATGCAAGATGCGGGTTGCGCCGAGAAGCAAAGATGCCGGACGGGGGACCCGCCCGGTCAGAGAGTGGGGCGGAATGTGAGAGCCACCGAGAGTATGGCTTCTCCTGCTGATCTCCTGGGCCTGGTGCGTCCTGCGATCGTATTCAGCTTCTTTGGGCATCCTTGGGGCGCTCCCGCTCGTGAACCCCCGGTCGCTTATACTTCCTCAGCATTATCGGCGCTGGCCTCGGTGGCCCGGGTTATACGCGGTGAGCAAGTGTGCTGCGGTTGGTGGGTCAAGAAGCCACCCGCCGCCGCCCCTGGCGCCTGAGCAGGACGCGAGAGGTGCTGCGCTGGCTTTTTACTGGTGGCGGTCTCGTCGCTTGATGTGGGGTGTCTGCGGAGTGTGGTGGGTCGAATGCGCCGTTTTCTAGGTTGCGTTGCTGTGTCGCAACATCTGGGGTGCCCCGCCCCCGTGTCGGGCTGCCCTCTAACCGGCAACGTGTGCGTGTCCCATTGCCTGTTCAGGGTGGCCTCTATGCGCGTGGGTGATTGCCAATGCAGAGTCTGGAGTGCATGACTCTG
Organism: Chlorella sp. ArM0029B; assembly: GCA_002896455.3. Lineage (NCBI taxonomy): Eukaryota > Viridiplantae > Chlorophyta > Trebouxiophyceae > Chlorellales > Chlorellaceae > Chlorella > Chlorella sp. ArM0029B. Next base: position 176,483 of record JTEE01000168.1, read on the forward strand.
CAGCTGCAGGATCGACAGCCCTGCTGGGGTCGGTTTGGGTCGGTAATGGTGAGGAAGCACCCCCATGTGGACTGGCGGAAGAGGCGCCCACACTAGTGGCGCAGCTGCTCGTCAACGGAGAGTGAGTTGACGACCGGGAGCCAGGGCCGCTGCGCCGCGTTGTGCCAGACCATCCCATCCGCGTTGCTTCCGTCGCCCTGCTAGCGCCAGCTCAACCCAGCTGCGCTGCCGACAAGCCGTTGGCCGCAGCAGGTGCATCCACTGGTCACACTGCTGCCGCATTCCCCTGCTTGTTGCTCAAAGGCTGCTGGCATGCCAACGCTGCTGTGTGCAGGCCTGTACATGTGCTGTCTTCTGTGTGTGCGCTGCTGGGGGAGCTGTGCGAGCGTGATGCCAACCAGTGGGGCGTGCCCGCCGGACTCCTTCCACACGTGGTGCATGTGCTGGTGACCCACCACGCTGTGCTGGACAGGACGCTGGCTCCTGACCTTAAGGCGCACCTGGCACGCCTGCTCAGGGGGCGGAAGGAGGAGAAGGACGGAAAGAAAGTGAAGGGTGAGGCAGGGTGGGTGCACAGCCTGCGTGCCACGTTAAGCGCTCGGATGGCGAGGCCGCGTGTGCCGGCACGCTGAGCCCTCTCCCCCCGCCCTCCAATGTGGTGCAGCCAAGTTCGCGTTGCACACCGAGGACTTCATTCCGCAGCCCGCCAACGACGTGAGTGATGGGGGCCATCCAGTCGGTGGTTGGTGTGCATGCTGGCGTCGTGTTGTGCGGACGCTGCCATTGCACAGTACCGAAGAAGTGTGCGTGGTGGGGTGGGGGCGGGCGGCGATGCGTGGGAGGATGGGATGGGATGAGAGGGCCTCAGCTGCAGTCTGCAGAGCGCTGCAGCGGATGGCGGCTGGCGTATGGGACACTGGGGCGGGCTTGCATGCCCCGGTGTCGCCACCTGGCTGGCCAGGAGGGTGCCACAACTGCTGCCATGCGCATGTGGTTGTGTGTTGGCCACTCCTTGCAGGGGGGTCATGGCCACAACCAGTTCCCCGCCATCAAGCTGCTCCACGTGGAAGGGCTGCTGCCCCACGAATTCCATCTGCAGGCGCCGCCCAACTGGAACCAGGCACAGGCGCGTGGCCTGACTGACCGGGGGCTGCCGCTGCTTGCCAAGCCTGCACCAGTGTGGCGGCCGGCTGTGTGGGCGTGTGCAGGGTGTGCGTGGCACTGTTTACTGGCCAGGCACCGGCGGTGTGTGTTGCTGCCGCCAGTGCTGTCACAGGGATCACTCTGCTGTGCTTCCCTCGCTTGCCACCGAACAACACGACTCCACGCCTGCACTGCACGCTTTGCAACCAACCGCTGACATCCAACCGGTGAGAGACATGCAAGCGGCAGAGGGTGCACAGCTTCAGGGGATGCTTCTGTATCAGGGTTGCAGCCAACCCGTGCGTTGCTGACGCGTGTCGGGTGCGGCTTGTTGGGGCCTTTGCAGGAGCGGCGGCTGCCACACCTGGACATGCTGTGCCCTGCCAAGCGCAAGCACAGCGAGGACGCGTCCCAGGCCGCCCTTGCCGCCCGTGTGCTGCGTCAGCAGAGGAAGTTACGAGCTGTGAGTGGGCATTTTAGAACTTGGCAGACCTGCGTGGCATCGACTGCTGCGGGCCTCACCCTGCGCTTGCTCTGCCCTGCCCATGCCAGCTTGACCTGCGCTTGCTCTGCCCGGCTCATGCCAGCCTGCCCTGCTCAAGCCAGCTTGCCCTGCTCAAGCCAGCTTGCCCTGCTCATGCCCTCCTCCATCTCCGACCGGCCCAACTCCTTACCGGCCAATGCCCTGCCCCAAAATAGAGCGCAACTGACCTGCCCCCTCCCTTGGCGTGCACTGCAGCTTGACCTTGCGCATCGCCCAGACACGCCTGGCACAGCCACCTATGCCCTCAGGAACCGGGTCTTTGGCAGTATCACCGCACGGGAGGCAGAGCAGCGCTTGGCCGCCCTGCGGCGCGCACACGAAGCTGCAACGGCTTCCAAGCTGCTGGCCCCTTTCTGCCGCAGCAGCGACAGCACGAGGCAAGGGTTGGAGCCCACTGCTCACCAGCAGCAGCAGCATGGGCAGCAGCAGCCTGAGCAGCAGCAGCAGCAGCCTGAGCAGCAGCAGCAGGCGGAGCAGCTGCAGCAGCAGCAGCAGCAGCAGCAGCCTGACCAGCAGCACCAGCTGTACCCTGTCGTCAAGATAGAGCAGGAGGCGGGTCCAGAGGTCAAATACAAGGCTCTGGCAGAGCTGCCCTTTGACACAGGTTGGTGCGGAAGAACGCATGGCAGCAGGGGAGGGAGGCATGCTGGTGCAGCTAATGCTTGCTCGCACCTGGCCCGCACTGCCGCGACAGTGGATACACACACGTCTGCATTCACTTGTTCATTCGTGCACTTTGCAGTGCTGCGGCAACAAACAACCGTCCAGATGAATCGTCCAGCATGATGGAAAGCGGAAAAGAACGTATTTGCGCCCGCCCGTGCTTGTCAACCGATTTCTTTCTTCCCGTCCCTTTTCAAAATTTCAAACCTGCAGCCGAACTGCAGCGCCTCATCAGCCTCTACCTTGACAAGAGCTTGATCAGCCACTGGCGCAACACACGGGCGGGCGCCCGCATCGGTCCCCCCCGCGTGGAGCGGCTGGTTGAGTGGGGCAAATTGAGCCGGGAGGCAGAGCAGCGCTTGACCGCCCTGCGGGACGCACACGAAGCAGAGGCAGGCAATGCTGTGGCCAGTGAGCAGCTGCTGTTCTGCCTGCGAGCGCTGGCGCTGTGGCAGGCCAACGATCCGCTTCAGGCGCCTCCGGGGGTGCTGGGCGCAGGCAGTGGCAGCAGCGGTGGAGGCAGCAGCACGGCGGCAGCGACAGATGGGGTAGAAATTGTGGAGGAGCCGATTGATCTGACGGCAGAAGAAGAGTTTCTGCACGACCCAGGTGGGCAAAGGGGGAAGCCCGGCATGCATGGGGTGGGGCCTGGGGGTGAGTGCCTGCTCCTCTCCCCCCGCTTCAACGGCCCCGGCCCACCATGCCGGCTCCCGTTAGGGTGTTAGGGTTTTAGGGTTTAGGTTTGGCTCCCACCTGGCTCCCACCTGCCGCTCACGTCTTGCCTCCAAGCTTGCCATGCCGTGCACACACTCCCTGCCTGCCCGCCCGCCTATCCTTGCACCCCATTCTCTCACCGCTTCCACGCCCTCCCACACCCCTGCAGAGGGCCAGCTGATCAGCCTGACAATTGTGGCCGCTGGCAGCGCCGCCCAGTGGGAGGCAGCGGTAGGCGCGGCGGCGGTGAAGCGCGAGCTGGCGGCGAGCTAAAGGCAGGGGGGAGAGGCCTGTGAACGCGGCACAGGCAAGCGAAGCAATGGAGGCAAGGGAGGCACTGCAGAGGTGGCGGGCAGCAGCGCAGGTGGGGAGCCAAGGCTGCGCCCGCCATCTGCTGTGTGTGTGCGTGTGTGTGTGTGTGTGTGTGTGTGTTCAACTCAGAACAAGAAGCAATGCATGCATGTGATCTCACTGTCATGTTGTAACATGGCGCTGGCAGTGCATGCTAAGTGAGTTGGGAGTCAGCTTTCGGCAAATCATGACGATTGTGTGAGGCCATCAAAGGGAGCTTACAAGGAAGGCAGCACACCCTCCGCAGTTTGGCTGTGAGCATGCAACAGCGGGTGGCAGGTGTGCTGGGCCACGTGCACTGCATGACTTTGTAACAAGTGAGGGGCGTTGACTTGAGAGAACGCTGAATTGGACCAGCCGTGCCCTGTCTTTCTCCGGCCAGGGGGGGGTAGACAGTAGTACTACTGCGCACACACACTGAACAAGGGTGGCGCCGCACGCAGGCCCCGGCAGCAGCACACACAGTGCCGGTGAGCGCGCCATGTCAGTGCAGCTTGCAGCAGGCGGCTCTGCTGGGCCGCTAACTCTGAGGTGGCAATCACTTGTGGGGCCTCCAGGCTGGCATGCTACATTGTGTCGAGCACAGGAAGGGCAGGAAGGAAGGAGGAGGCCAGAAAACAGTAGTTAGTTAGTTAGTTACATTTGATCGCCATATGGAGCCAGGAACGGTCTCACGAGACAGGAGATTTGTTGGGATGACTGAGGCAAAAAGCTGCGCTGCCCCTGGAGCCACCATGCGGAGGTGCCGTTGGTGGCAGCAGCTGCCGCACTTCTAGGCTACCCATGACGCAGTTCGTGGCGGTTTGTCCTGCATCCATGGGCTGTCGTCCAATTGGCTTGAGAGGAGGCCGCATGTGTGAGGGTGGCGAGCAGCGGCCCGTCCAGAGGCGGGCGGGATGCCGCCATGGGCCGTCACAGATTCGCTGTGCTCCTTGTTGCAGCGCAATATGCTAATGCAAGCAGACAAGGCGCTTGTCACCATGACATGGGGCCCCAAAGCTGCGAAACAGTGGCCCACCAGCACGCCAAAGCGGGAAGCAAGGGCAATTTGCGGAGGCATCGTTACAGTTCTAGGGGGCACAGCGCGCGCGCCGTGCCGCCGGCAGAAAGTGCGCGTGCTCCAGTTCTCCTGTTCAGAGGCAATTACCACGCCGACTGCTCAGCATACGTGTATCTCAAGCGCAGAGTCTCTCTGGGATTGCACAGCGCGCGATCGATCAAGCAGGGTTTCGCGGCCGAGCATTGTTTTGTAGCCATGGCGTGCATCGCTACTGCAGCCCTCCGCCCGGCGTTGCGGGTG
>JTEE01000168.1:204136-223030 GCA_002896455.3 Chlorella sp. ArM0029B
GCTGCAGCGGTGTACAGGGAATGGACGAACACTGTTGTACTGCTGCAGCGGTGTACAGGGAATGGACGAACACTGTTGTACTGCTGCAGCGGTGTGCAGGGAATGGACGAACACTGTTGTACTGCTGCAGCGGTGTACAGGGAATGGACGAACGAGGGGGAGTAGCGGGCAGGGGTGGGGGCCAGGGATGGGGCGCAGCAGGCGGCAGGCCTTTGCAAGCTGCCGGCAGCTGCTTTCGATTGCGTCTAGCGGGTGGCGTTGTGCCGGGATTGAAACTCGGTTTGACACAGCACTGGCTTGGTCTAGCCGAGCGCCAGGCGCGCGGTTCCGCCGGCCCAGCGTTCCGCCTGCCCTCTTGGGTGCTGGCCAAGCGGCACCCCCAGGGCGCACCTGGCGACTCTGCCTGCTTGATTCCAGTCACTGTGTTGTAGTAGTCCCAGCTGCATGAAAAAACGGCGGGATGGGGGATTCACACAGCCGTCACAGGGTCGGCGGCGGCGACGTTGGAGGGCCGGGAGGCGGCCGAGCCCGCCCCAACTAGCTCACCGAGAGTCTGTGGGCGGGAGATCAGGCGGAAGGTCGGGCGGCGCTTCATCGTGAGCCTGCGTGTCCGCTTGAGCCTGCGCCTCCTCTGCAAGCGCGCTGCCCAGCAGCCTGCTGGCCAGGCAGCACGCCCAGAGCGCCACACCCAAACTTAATGTCCGCATTCAGTGTGCGCCAGATCATGCCGATACGCGGACAGGGGCAGGCGATCCGCCCAGGACATCGCCACGGTCCAAAAGAGTGCCACCTGTCCGCCGCCTGCACGGCAGCTGCATTGTGTCTGGCAGTCCCTCTCCTCTCCCTCTCCCTTGCGGTGCGTTGAGCATTACAGTAGACAGTCATATGTGTGTGTGTGTGTGTGTGTGTGCGCGTTGGGTGGTGGGAAGCAACTCAGAAGACGGAGCAGAGGGGACAGTGTTGACATCAAAACAGGAGGGAGCGGGGGGTGTCGTTACAATGGAGGGAGCGGGGTGGGAGGAGGGTTTCTGATGAGTGCCGACACAGGTGAAAACGGGGAAGAATGTGAAGCAGGTGGCGCCAGGCGAGCGCACACGTGGCGCCAGCAGGCGGCCGGGGGGTGCGCCACGTACACGGCAGCAGGGGCAGCGGAGCAGGAAAATGTCCCGGACAAAAATGGGGCCAGGAGTGGGAAAAGGGGGCGCGCGAGGGGTGGAGTGGAGTGGGGTGGGGTGGGGTGGGGTGCCAGGCAGGGCGATGCCAGGGGCGCTCGCAGCGCGCACAGCAGCTGCGCACAGCTGGCAGGGGCTGCGGCTGCCCGCGGTTGCCCACTTGCCATCCCAAGCAGTGCTGAGCTCAGCTCAACTCTAGACCGGGCTGAGTACTGCCTCAACAGTGCAGGCCGTGTACTGCCTCAGCACCCTAGTTCGTGTACCGCATGGAAGACTTCTCAAAGCCGATGGTGGGGAACTGCAGGCAGGTAGGGAGGCAGGCAGGGACCGGGAACAGGGCAAGGCGTAAGGGGTGGGCAGGCGGCGGGGCAAGTGGCAGGCCCAACCAGCGCACACACATCGCCCCTTCCAACCCAGAACCAAGTAAAGTACCCCCCCACCCTACGTCAGCGATGCATGAAAGTGGGCCACAGTGGCCCCCTGTGCACCCCCTCACAAAAGCCCTCCACCCGTGATGCGCAGCAGGTCCAGCAGCCCTCCCAGCTGCCCACCCATACTTTGAAGTCCCCATCCCCATCCCCAGTCCCCATCCCCAAGCACAGCAGTCCCCATCCCCAGTCCCCATCCCCAAGCACAGAACTAGCACTTGACAGAGATTTCAGGGAGGGAAAGTAACACAGATGTAAACTAGTGGCCAGCTCACCTGCTTGGCAAAGTCCTCGACCTCGCCACGCAGCGCGCCCAGCGCGGCCGGCTCCCCCTTCTCCAGCGCCTCGCGGAAGTCCTTGAGCTTGGGCCCGCTCGACTTCTTCAGGTCGGACGCAATCTGGACAGCCCTGCAGCCAGAAAATATAGAAAAAATAACACAAAAAGGTCGGCACCAGAAGAAGAAGAAGAATGACGAAACAAGGTAGGCAAATGCGCCTCTTCAGGTCGGACGCAATCTGGACAGCCCTGCAGGTACAAAGGGAAGGGCAAGAAGGAAACGGGGAAGGAAAGGTCGGCAAGACAGAAAGAAAAGGAATGGAGAAGCTGTGCTCCTCATGTTGTGACACCAACCTGATTTGGCCCGGCACCGCGCTGTGTCTCCACCAGCCTCACCTGCCCACCTGGAATGCTGCCACCTCTGCCACACATCCCTGCCAGCCGTCTTCTTGATGCACTATGCACGGCCCTGCACTGCCCTGCGTTTTCAACCCAATTCAATCCAAATCGAAAGACTGCCTAACGTTTTCAGTCCAATTCAATCCAACCCAATTCCACCCGGAAGACTGCCTCACCTGTCCACAAACTCCGCCACCTTCTCAAAGTCTGTCTCCACGAAGCCGCGGGAGGTGAGGGCGGGGGAGCCCATGCGAAGCCCACCGGGCACCATGGCCGACACGTCACCCGGCACCGTGTTCTTGTTGGCAGCAATGTGGGCAAGCTCCAGCACGCGCTCGACGCGGGAGCCGTCCACGCCCTGCGGGGCAGCAAGGAAGAAAGGAGGGAGGAGAGAAGAGAGGGCATTTGGGCGTTAGCGCAGGGAGGGAGGTAGAGGGGAGGAGGGGAGGAAAGGCGGCCGGGCGGCAGCGCTCTGCTGGAGGAACAGAGGAATCCGAGAGAGAGAGGGGTTTTCAAAGGGGAGCGCTGGCAGCATGTTCACATTCACGTAATGTGGGCCAGCTCCAGCGCACGGCGTGCATGCCCCTCCGCTTGCCTTGGGGCGCAGGTCTGTGAGCACAATGTGGTCGGCGCTGCCGCTGCCAGCCCCACTCACAGTGCCATACACACACACAGAGAGGAGCACACACAGAGAGGAGCACACGACTTGCCTTGGGGCGCAGGTCTGTGAGCACAATGTGGTTGTCGGTGCCGCCAGAGACGAGGGAGAAGCCGCGGGAGGCCAGGCCGTTGGCCAGGGCCTGGGAGTTGCGCAGCACCTGCAGGGGCGAGAGGCAGGGGGGGGACCACAGCAGGCACGTCATGGCGGGGAGAGCAGGGCAGAAAAGGTGTTGGCCAGGGCCTGGGAGTTGCGCAGCACCTGCAGGGGCGAGAGGGACCACAGCAGGCAACCCATGAAACCTGCACCGCCTGGAGGTCCCCTCCTCAACAACGACAAGCAGCATGGTGACGGCAGCACGTGTCAGCACTACACACAACACCGGCTTCTGGTGCAATTTACATATTCGACTTTTCAACGTCCCTTGACCTCTGACACCAACAGCACATCACAGCATGGCACAGCACGCCACCGCCCTCACCTGCTCCTGGTACTGCTTGAACTCCTCGGTGGCCGCCTGCTTCAGGGCGCAGGCCAGGCCAGAGATGGTGTGGTTGTGGGGGCCGCCCTGCAGGGGAGGGCAGGTTGAGTGCAGCACACAACAGGCTTAGGGGCGGGTCAGGAAGCAGGCAAGTGCGGGCACTGCCGGTGCGGCGGGTAAGGGCGAGCGGGGCGGGCACAGGGGGGGCACAGCTGTGCGCCGTTCCCAATCACGACGCGCAGAACGGAATACGATTCGAGCACGGCACAGGCAAGGCGCAACGTTGACAGCCTCGCCGGACCGCTGAAAGGAGCGAGTTGAGCGGGGTGGGCAGGGGCCAACCAACCAGCGTGCTCAGCGTGCACAGCACAGGCACAGCATGCACGGCGGGAACACAGCGGTAGTTCAACAGCCCCGCCGCGGACAGAAGGAGCGAGCCGATAAGGGGTAGGATAGGAATAATAAAGGGCAGGGTAGGGGGGAATGGCTGCTGAGATCAAAGCCTGTGGGAACACAGCGGGCACAGCGGGCACAGCGGGAGCGCAGCGTGCCTGGAGTCCGGGGAAGACGGAGAAGTTGATGGGGCCCTCCAGGTCGTACATCACAGGGTTGCCCTTCTTGTCGGTGCCCTGCAGTTCAAAAATGGGGGGAAGAACCAAGGGTTGGGGTGAGAGAGGAGGCACGGCACACGCTGATGGGGCCCTCCAGGGGTACGTACATCACCGGGTTGCCCTTCTTGTCGGTGCCCTGCAGGGTAAGTATGGAACAAGTAAAGGGATGGGATAAGAGAGGAGGCACGGCACGGCACAAGCTGATGGGGCCCTGCGTTCACACCCAACCAAAGCAATTGCAACACGAAAGCACCTCCCCGTGCCTTCTACCCCTTGCGGTAGAAGATCATGGCGCCGCGTAGACCCTGCACCTCACCTTTGCAGGGCCCGCACCTGTTGGCCCTTTTGACAGCACACCCAAGCAGGCAAACACCCTCCCCCCTCACACACCCCACACTCCCACCTTCTGCCCCTTGCGGTAGAAGATCATGGCGCCGCGTGGGCCGCGCAGCGACTTGTGGGTGGTGGTGGTCACAACGTCAGAGTGCTCAAAGGGGGAGGGCACGATGCCGGCGGCCACCAGCCCCGAAATGTGGGCCATGTCGGACAGCAGGATGGAGTTGTGCTTGTCTGCGGGGGAAGGGATGTATGGATGAGATGATAAGAAAGAATGTTTGTTAGGCTGGGGGGACGGCGGCAAAATTTCACGAAAAACACAAGGTGTGGGCCATGTCGGACAGCAGGATGGAGTTGTGCTTGTCTGCGGGGGAAGGGATATACAGAGGATCAAGCACACACGGTTGTTAGCTGAGGGAAGACAGCAGCAAGGACTGGGAGGGGAGGGCCATGTCTGACAGCAGGTTTGAGTTGTGCCTGCCCGTCTGTGTAGCGTAGAGGGGACAAATGTGCACTGCACTCAAACAACTTTCGCGAAGAAAAGCAGTGGGCGGCGGCTGCGACGGTGATGTTTGCTACTTTGTTTTTCCCGTTCCAAGGGGCGGTGCCAGCTGCCGCCAAGCCACGGCGCGCATGCGGGGGGGCCCACCACCGCCTCCCCTCCCCGAAGTATTCAGCGAGGAGCAGTACAAGGCAGTACCAAGCACTCGCAGCAAAGAGCACCCACCTGCCACGGCACGCATGCGGGGGTAGTCGTAGTGCCGGGTGTAAGCAGAGGCTCCCGCCACAATCAGCTTGGGCCTGCAAGAGTGGCGACACACAGTGGGTGAGTCAAGAAATCGAGGGAGGGAGGGAGGGGGAGGTTGTAAGCCAAAACGCACGCTACAATCAGCTTGGGAATGGTATGAAAGGTAAATGGATGCGTGGTTGGAGGGAAGGGAGTGGGAATGTGAGCTAGCGGGAGGAGGGATGAGCAGGGGAGCAGGCGGGCTGGCGGCAGGAGGGAGGGAGGGTGGGATGGATGGGAGCACGCCAGCGAGCGGGCGGCGGGCGGCGGGCAGCGCCTGGCATGCAACGGCTCACAGGAGCACACTGACAGTTTGCAGTTTGCCCGCCCATCAATCCAGGGTTCATATTGCATGCAAGTGCCGTCCAAAACGTGACCTTGCACGTGAGAGACCCGAGGAGCATTCCTTCATTCACCGGCACATCAAATCAGCAAATAATCCGCTGTTCGTAAGATTTCAGACCAATTCCGGAAATGAAGTTTGAGATGACTAGTTCCTTATTGGGGCCTCTGACCTAAAGCAGGGCCGTCATGGCATTGACTGGTTGATTGATTGTTTGAATCACTGTTTGATTGACTGATTGGAATACGTCCTCACCTGAAGAGGGTGGCTGTCTTGTCCATCATGTCGTAGTCAATGAGGCCGGTGGACTCGTCCAGGCGGTACGGCATGGTCTGCAGTACAAGGGACCAGCGGCACACCTCAAAAAGGAGGTTGCAGGTGGCGGGGGGAGAGGGAGAGACGCCGGCCGGGAGTACAGCAGGCCACAAGGTGCGTCAGTACAGCAGGCCACAAGGTGCGTCAGTACAGCAGGCCACAAGGTGCGTCAGTACAGCAGGCCACAAGGCGAAGCAGCAGTACAGCAGGCACACGGTGCGGCAGTACATGTGCAAGTAAGCAAGGGGTAGGAGCGCACCTCAAAGAAGATCGAGGTGGCCGAGATCTTCTTGGTGTCTGTCTGGTAGCCGTGCGACAGGTGGCCGCCTGCAGAGCAGCACAGCAGGCACAGCAGGCGGGTCTGTCAGGAGGGAGACACGACAGCGGCCTGCTTTTCTTCTGGAATGCTCAGCAATATGTTGCGTTACATCCCAGTGTGATCCCAGTGTAGTCCCTGTGTATCTATGGACCCGCCAATCCCCGAGACACTAGAGCCCCGTGGGGCAGTCATGGGGCAGCCCCCGTCTCGAGGGTTTTGCTCACCCCCCGACCAAACCTTGAAAACTGCACCCTGCGCTGAAACCTCTCCCGCCTCACCGTGGGGCAGGTCCAGTGCCATGATGCGGTCGTGGGGCTTGAGCAGCGCGGTGTACACCTGCAGGGAGGAAGGGTAAGGGAGGAAGGCAGAAGGCAGGCACGTAGGGGTGAGAAACACAGGCACGCACGCAGCAGCAAGGGCGAGCGACCAGAGCGCATGAATGCGGGTGGGGTGAATGTGTGGGGGTGAGGTGCTGCGGACGGGGTGAAGCGGGTGGCACAGGGCGGGGACAGCCCGCGACACCCCCGCACAGCGCGAGGCAGAGCGGGGCGCATGCAGCTGGCCCCTGCTGTGCGCGCAGCTGCGGCTTGCCTCCGCCAGCTGCTACACCCGCTGCCTGCCTCCTCGCTGCACACGCCTGTGTTCGCAGTTTCGCTGCGAAAACCCAGGCTGTAAGATTAAGCCAGCCAGCCAGCCAGCCAGCCAAGCACACAAGCACACGCGCGCCCAACACACGTGCCTGGAAGTTGGCTGGGGAGCCCGACAGGCTCTGCACGTTGACGCCCCACTGCTCGGGGTCCAGGCGGAAGGCCGCCAGGGCGCGCCTCTGCGGCAGCAGGGAGGGGGCAGTGCACAATCTCGATGAGAAGACTGCTGGATGGGAAGCAATGCAAGTGAAGGCGGAGCGCCGCCAGGGCGCGCCTCTGCAGCAGCAGGGAGGGGGCAGTGCACAATCACCGTGTACGAAGAGAGGGAGAGGAAATGGTGGGGTTGCGATGGGAGCAAGGACAGTGCACAACTGTGGCGCGCCGCATAGGAGAAGAGTAGTGGGGTTGTCGATGGGAGCGAGGCAAGGCTACAGGCTGGAATAAGGACACCACAGGATGAGGCGAGACAGCCCGTCGCACCTGCCGCCCCCTCGTCCACCTGACACACACACTCTCTGCTCCCCACATGGAATAGCAGGTCATTGCAGGTCCTGACGGCCGAGAGTTCCGCACCACGTTCTCACGCATGAAAAGCAAAGCAAAAGGATGCCCACCTGGCACAGGCGCTCTGCCTGGTCGATGAATTCGTTGCCTCCGTAGTAGCGGGCGCCCGGGTAGCCCTCGCTGTACTTGTTGGTCATGACTGCAGGGCGGGGCGGGGGTGGGGCCAGGGGGAGGCACGGAAATGACACGCTAGAGGTGGGGGCCGCTGAGCATAATAGAGACAGGAAGAGCTTGCTGTACTTGTCATCACTGCAGGGCAAGACATTTACAGGGGCACTCTTTAGGGGCTGCTTCTTCCTCCCGCTCTGCCCTGCCCATCGCCTCTCAAACGGCACCTGCTGTTCTTACGCTGGCAGGCACATGCCACACCACCCCTGGCAGCCGGCACATGCTTGCCTTCTGTGCCAGCTGGCACAGAGAGGCCAGCAATGGCATGCTCCTGTGTGACCAACCCGCCCTCCCCCCTCGTGGGCTCACTCACCCGCGTCCCCACTATCAGCTGGCTGGCACATGCCCCCCTCGCCGATTCCTTCCCCCCCTGGTGGGCTCACTCACCCGACCCCACCGCTTCCATCACACTAGCTGGCCCATGCTCCCCCTTCCTCCTGACCCCCTCCCAACCCTCCTTCCCCGCCTGGCGGCCTCGCTCACCCGACCCCACCGCCTCCATCACGCTGGCCGACACAAAGTTCTCGCTGGGGATGAGCTCTAGCCCCTTGTACTGCCGGTTCTTCTCGTGCTCAATGATGTCCTCCAGCTCCGGGTCCACCTCGCTCAGCGGGGCGTTGAGCACCTTGGGCCACTGCACAGCGAGCAAGCAGGGTGCACCGGGCACAGGGGAAGTGAGGTTTCACAGCTTCTAAGCATTAGAAGGCATAAAGGAACTAAAAAGGAACTAAAAAAGGAACTAAAAAAGGTCAGCTCGGGGTCCACCTCGCTCAGAGGGGGCGTTGGGCACCTTGGGCCACTGCACAGGCAAGAGCAGGGGGCACCGGGCACAGGGGAAGTGAGGTTTCACAGCTTTCAAGCAAAAAAACAAAACTAGAACGCTCAGGGGCGGCGTTGAGCACCTTGGGCCACTGCACAACGAGACAGGGAGTTGAGAAGCGAAGTATAAGTCATAAGGCTGGTGGGTGGTGGGAGCAGGGTCGACGGCGGATGTAGATGCGTGCATCGCTCAGGGAGCGAGTTGAGCATTGGGCTACTGCACAGGCAGGATCAGTGAGCACGGCAGAGAGCCATGGGCAGGTGCGGGCAGACAGAAGAGGCCGGAAAATGTGGGAAATTTGGTTTGGTGGGTGCATGCATGGGCAACAGCAAATGCTGGCTGCCTTGCTGGAGGGGGCACATTGCAGCTCTGCGGCACAGCATGCACACGGGGGCCGCAGCACACGGGGTACGGGGGGGCATGAAGGCGCGGCGAGTCAGGCGGGGGAACGCACACACAAATGTGCGGCAGGGAGCCATGACGAAACGGACGACACGATGTCATATGCCTTGCCTCAAAAGGCCCGCCCAAGCAGCTGGGGGTCCCCGCCAACCAAAAGAGGTGCTTCCAGCAGCAGCCCATCCAGGCAGGGACACGAGGAGACTAGACTAGACTAGGGACACGAGTCGCATGTTCGCGCGTGTGCACGCGCGGGAGAAACAGCAGAGGGGTGTATGCGCGTTTGGGAACATGCCGAGCGCTCTTTGTGTGCACGATGCCATGTGGTGGCTTAAGGAGCGACACAGGCTGGCACACATGCAAGGCTGGTGGGTGCTGCCTTGCATGTGTGGGTGCACAGGACGAGGAGACAGGAGGGCTGGGTGGGCAACCTGCGGGAAGCTGGCGGTGCCGTGTCCGCTCTCTTTTGAGGGGCCTGAAGCACCGTCCTGCCTGGCTTTCAAGCAATGACGGTCGGGGCATATGCGGTACTTGGTGGTACGATTTCCAAGTACACCTAGCCCTGGAGGGCCTGCGACAGTAGTAGGGTCCCGGGCGCCGCAGGCGGCGGCGGCAGCGGCGGCAGGCAAGTCTCACCGTGACGTGCTTCCGGCTGGCATCCCCCGCGAAGCGCTTGTAGTCATCCTCGTTGCTGGCGGCCTGCAAGCAAGCAGGGACGGGCGGCTCAGCTGGCTCCCAGGCTGCTGGCTCCCCAGCCAAGCCCGCTCCCATTGCCCAGCCTCACCTGCGCAGCGAAGCCCCGGGAGCTCGATCCCTGCAGACAATGTGGCACTCGAGCGGTAAGAGTGTGCCGGTGGCGCGCGACTGGCAGGCGGGAGCTGCGGAACCACTCACCGCCAGGCCCCTCAGGCTGCTCAGGCTGCGCCGGCTGGCACGGGCTAGCTGAAGCATTGTCATGGTAATCGAAACACCAAGGGTAGCCGATGGGGGGCCTGCTTGGGCCTTCAATGAAATGCCGTTTGTAAACTCATCCAGGCCAGCCTGGCAGGGGCCCTGTTGAAAATGGCCCTCTCCTGCACAGATTTAGCCGCACATATAGGAACATGAACAATGGCAGCCAAATGCGGCGGGGCTGGGCCCCCAAGAGACAGTGGGCGGTGCCGCCTCCGCCTCCACCCGCCGCCTCCGCCCGCCGCACACCCGGGGGACGCCCACACACAACATGTCCCAAGTGAAAACGGCGTGCCTTCCACGCATGCTGCCGAGTGGTTGTCTGAATTCAAGGAGGGCTGGCCTGAGCAGCTTGCTGCCTTCCAGGGGTGCCTGCCCATCCGCCGATCTCTCGACCGCCGGTGCTGCTCACCCGGACTGGCTCTCTGGTGTACAGCACCCACTGAGCAGCTCAGCATGGACTGCTAGCCCCATAGCAGGGGTGATAGGGGTGAGAATACCTTGGTTACATATATTCATGCCCCACATCCCGCTACCCTACGCTGCCGTCACTCACCAGGCAGACAAGTGTTTTCTTAACTTTCTAAGCTTCTCTCGTGGCCACAAAGACCCGTCTCTAGCTCACGCAATTTACCTGCACACCCAAGTGCCTCTGTGAGGGACCCCAGGATGCACATGTGCATCAGGCGCGCGAGAAGGAGAGGGGAGGAAACATGCAGAGGGGCTCCCGGCACACAAGGAGCGAGGGGCTGCCGCCGCTTCATCTCTATCCAGGCGCACACGGTGTAACAGGAAGGTTCAATATCAGCAAGGAGGGCTGGCCTGAGTGGTGTCCCAGTTGGCTCTCTTCTTCCTAGATGGCTGCCAGCTGGCAGTGCCGGCAGTGTCCGCCCACCAGTTCCCTTTGGCAGCCGGTGCTCACGTGGCCTGCCCTGTCATGAGCAGCACTCGCACAGCAGATCACCACGACTTGCTGCCCCGATAGGGTGAGAACAACCGGGCGTGGTTGCTCATGCCCGCATGCTGCATCATCCTGCTGCCGACGCTGCCGTCACTCACCAAGCAGACACTTCCCAAGGTTCTCTCGGCGCCCCCCGTGGCCCTTCCCTAGTTCACGCAAGTTATATGCACACCCACTTTACGCTTTGAGCACCCCTCTTGACCACACGTGCTGGGCTACTTGGCACCCGCATACAAGGGTTAGCCTGTAATAAAGTGTAAGTTGCATAGAGGGGGGATCGGATCGCCGGCACCTTGGCGAGCAGCGCCCAGTTTGTCTGCCGCGCGTGCGGGTCTGCCCGCGCGTGTTCGGCCAGCAGCGGCCCGGGCCCGTCAGCAGAGCGTCCTGCAGGTGCAGAGAGCAGCCAGGCACCGCGGAAGTAGTGACGTGCGCAAAGCGTCTGTGCCGCCGACTGCGGCGGCAGCGGCAGCTGCGGCTGTGGGCCTCGGGTGAGTGCCGCGGATGCTTCGCACCCCGCCTCGGCCTGCCACCTCCTGCTCTCTTCCTTGCATTGCGCCCTCGGACGCTCTCTGGGAGCTCAACCCTAGGCCCGGTCCCCACGTGAGTGCAGGCCCGCCGCACACCGGCAGCGGCGCTCGCACCCGTGGCGCCACCCTCCGCCATGCTCTCCCGCCTTGCATTCGACGTACTGGCAGCGCTTGCTCTGGCGTTCACGGCGGTGCTGGGTGCTTACACACCGGCTTACCTTGCAAGACGAGACCGGCTGGCAGGGGGCACTGGGCGCAGCCTGACTTACGTCCTGGGCAACATGCTGTCGGCAGGTGGGTGGCAGCTGCAGGGCAGGTGGTCTTGGCACGGCAAGCAGTGGCGCGCGCCTGATGTGGCAGTGTGGCAGTGGGGTGGCGGCAAGCTGGCTGCATGGCTGGCTGCTTGCAGGCGGCCGTCGTAAGGAGGCCTGCAAGTGCTGGTGGCCAGCAAGGCGCAACACCCCCCTTGCTGACCGCCGCTGCACCGTTCAACTGTTGCTGGTTGCTGCCCACAAAGCACCCATCTGCTGCTGCTTCCACATGCTGCGCTGCATTTGTTGCCAACTCAACAGCACTGCATCGCTGCCGCACTGCCTGCACTGTTGCAAGACGTGAATTTGAGGCTGCACATGCATGCAACTCAACAGCATTGCATCGTGCTGCGCTGCAGGCGTGATGGTGTCAGCGGGGTTCTGCCACCTGCTGGGCGAGGCACTCAAGCAGATGCCCAAGATGCAGGTCAGCGCTGGCACAGCATGGCACAGCACGGCACAGCACGGCGCAGCACAGCGTGGCGCAGCGCAGCCAGCGGCGTGCATCACAGTGCAGCATGTTGCAGCACACTCGGCATGAATGCCTTGCAGCATGTCGAGGCACGTCATGGCACAAGGGCGCATTACAGAGCGGGGCTGTGCTCCGGACTGCCCGCAACATGCAGCAGCCAGAACTGCACGCCCCCCTGCCCGCGCCCCTGCCGCTACCTTCCCCGGCGCCCCTGCCTGGAATCCTGTACCCCTCCCCACCCTGCCACCCCTCTGCCCCCGCCCCGCCCACCCCGCAGTTCCCGCTGGCCCCCTTCCTCTGCGGCACCGGCTACCTCTTCACTTTGGTTGCCGACAGAATCGCGGCCAACGCGTCGGGCCACGGCCACCCCAGCGGCTGCGGGCACCAACCGCTGCCCACCAGAGCGCCCCCAGCCGACAGCTGCTGCACGGGGGACGGGCTTGCAGGTGGGTGGATGCGCAGGCAGGCAGGCGGGCGGGCAGGCAGTTGGGAAGGTGGTTAGGTGCCAGGCGGGCAGGCAGGCAGGCAGGCATACNAGTTGCTGCGCAAAAATGCGGCTATAGTATGCACCTCACCCACGTCACTAGAGCTCTATAGGGCCGGGGCGAGCTCCACTAACGAGCTCAAGATTGGGCAGGGGCGAACTCCACTAACTGCAAGCTGCGGCTAGGCTTGCGGCCTGAGCAGCTCAGCACTGGGCAATGTTTGCAGGAAGCAGACCAAGCAGCGCCAAGAGGTGTGGCGCCTGGGCTCCGTGCCGGTTAGCGTGTGACCGTAGCAGAGCTTGCAAGGAGCCGGTGCGCAGCTTGTAACGTAACACGTGCGAAGCGCTAGCATGAGAACTGCTGATGCATGATGCCCAGCGGCCGCTTCCCGGCCTTCAGGTCCAGACCTTCAGGTCCAGAGTCAGATCAGCCCTGCATTTGAGCAATTAGGTGCCCTTTCGGACCAATTTTTGCATCGCTGCGCGCGAATCCGTACCCTGTTCTGCATCAATTGGTCGTTTGTTTTGTTTTCAGGACAGAACGGGCGGGTTGCCGGCCGTGAAGCGCTCGAGATGTGTTTCGGGATGGGCGGAACCGGACTCAGACGGCCCCAGAAGCCCGCAAACGTCCTTAAATAATTTAAACAAACTGGTCAAGGCAGCGGTGCGCTGCAAGCACACGTTGAGACCTGCCGCCAACCTGCTGGTGCCACTCTGGCGACGTACAGCAATATTCGGTGTACTGCAGGGCGCCCCGCGGGGCACGCTGGCGTGCATTTAGCCTTGCAGGGAATTGGGGCGAGGGAGGCGACCATTCAGCCGTGCAATTATTATGTATGGCCCTGAAAGAGATTTGGGGCTCGCACACCGCGCGCTCCAGCTTGTACCACTTGCCTGCCGCCGGGAGCTGGCAACGGCCATTACTGGCGCCGCCAGTCTTCAGCATGAGTTCAAGAACCGAACTGAAAAGTGTGAAACTTGGAAAGGGACCCGATGTCACCCTTTCCCCGTGACGTGTAAACACTTTGACTGTCCTCCATTGAGGCCTCCCCGTGGTTTGGCAGCCTTAAGACACCGTTTGGCCGGCCTTTTCAAAATGGGGCCGCTGGGTCATGCTGTGTCCCGGGCCTTAGTAACTCTCACACGAGTGCATACTGGCACACACGCCTTGGAGGGCAGGAGGGCAGAGCGGACAGGGGCTTTCGTGATTTCTGACAGCCCATCATGGTAATGTGCCAGATACACACCAGGCACAGCACGAACCTCTGAGTATTGATTGAAATCATGGTTGGGGCCCTGAACAGCGGAACAATGTTCAAGGTTCCGCCAGCGAGGCAGTCGGAAGCTGGGCAGGCACCAGCCCGGCAGTTCGGCTGCGCAGTTTGCCGCGGCAGCCATCGGCATGCCAGTCGATCCGCAGGAGCCGACCCGCTATGGATGAGCCCACAGGGAAGCACCAGATGGCAGCATCGGCTGGCAGCATGGACCGCTGCAGCGGCAGCGGCGGCACCAGCAACGGGCTCGGCCCGGCTCGGCTGCACCGTCACAGCAGCGATAGATAGGTGTTTGTCACCGATTAGGCAGATGCGTCTGACATGGTATCCACTCATGTGAAGCCACGCCATGCTGAGATCACGCTGGACGGCGGGCAGCATGGAAGTGCCCTTGCCTAGTTGCCTGCCTGCCTGCTAGTGGTTGCCAGCAAGGCTCCAATCTTAAGCTTGTGCCGCTGCAATGAAGGCTGGTTCCATGCACATCAGCACCATCTGCTGTGCACTGGCTGTTGGTTTATATGTAACTGGCAGCTCAAGTGGCCATTGGTTGCATGGGCTGCACGCGCTGAGGAAGGGGAGAAGGGGAAGGGAGCGACGGTGGCATGAGGGGATGGAAGCAAGGGAGAGGGGAGTTCGGCGCTTGGAATTGGCGTAGCATGAGCAACCACGGGCGCCAGGATAGAGTGCGATCAAGGGAGGGGCAGCAGCGGGGGGAGGCTTTTGCTTTTGGAGAGTTACAGTCTTGTTTCCGCAACACGAAGTGCGACAAAGACNTGCGCGGGGAGATTGTCTGGCTCGTTGATTGGGATTAGGGTTTAGGGTTTGCCCCGACCCTGAAACCTAATCACTGTGGCAGGGAGTTTGCGGCGCACCCTCACAGCAGCAGGTGGCCCAATCACGGGTCCAGCACAATGTGCACCTTCCGCATGCATCCACCTGTGCACCGCGTGCTGTCCTACCTCCCTGCAGCAGCTTAAGCTTGCTGCACTGCGTCGGTCGCAGCGCCACGGGGCGTGCATGCCAGCGCACCCTGCACCAACTTGCTGCACACCTTCGGGAACACAGTCACCGTCTGATGCATGCTGATGCACCGTACCGCCTGGCCCCTCCCGTCCTTCTGCAGCAACTCCCTGCACATCTTCATCGCGATTGTGAGCCACAAGGGACTGGCCGCATACGCCCTGGGCAGCAGCATTGTGGATTCGGACGCCAGGTGGGGCAGGGCTGGTGCTAGCGTGTGTTTGTGTGGGTGTGGGTGTGGAGGCGTGTGTCTGGGCTCCAAAACGAGTGTGAGTAGCAGGGTGGCTGGGCGGTGGGCGGCAGATCTCTGCCCCCAGGATTGCCTCTCGTCCGGCCTGGGCCAACCCTGTGCCTCCTCATCTCCCTTTTCTTCCCACCTCCCGCGCCCCTGCCCTGCCCTCCCCTCCCCCGCCCCGCAACACGCGCCGCTTCTGGAGCGTCATCCTGCCCTTCCACCGCTGCCTCTCTTCTGGCCCAACCCTATGCCCAATTCCCTCCCATCTCACCTCCTCCGCCCCTGCCTGCCCTCCCCCCGCTCGTCATGCAGCATGCGCCGCTTCTGGAGCGTCATCCTGCCTTCCCACCGTTGCCTCATTTTCTGGCCCGGCCCAAGCCTGTGCCTCCTCACCTCCCTTTCCCACCTGCCCTCCCTTCCCTCCCCTTCCTCATGCGCCATTTCTGAAGCGCCATCTTGCCCTTCCACCGCTGCCCCCTTTTGGCCTGGAGCAACCACACCCGTCCTCCCCCTTCCACCACGGCCTCTCCTCTGGCCTAACCCCTCTCGGCCCCTTCCCTCCCCGCCCCTCCCCCGCCCCGCAGCATGCGCCGTTTCTGGAGCGTCATCCTGCCCTTCACCTTTGCCTCCCCGGTGGGCATCTTCCTGGGCTTCATCGTGTCCGACCTGGCAAAGGGCATGGGGGCAGCCTCCATCTCCGCCCTCGCCTCAGGTGATAGGGGTGGGATACCATTGCATGCATGTGCACAAGGGATGCAATTCAAGGGAGTGGGTGTTTCAAGGGGGCCGCTGTGAGACATGCTTGCATGCATGTTTAGCAGACTTGGGCACCAGCACGCAAGGGGCGGCACGTGCACCCCAACGGTTTCATTTACTGGGGTGGTCACATGCGGGGTCATTGGGGCAGCTGGGCTTCATCGTGTCCGACCTGGCAAAGGACACAGGGGCAGCCTGCATCTCCGCCCTCGCCTCAGGTGATAGGGTTGCCACTGCATGCATGTGCTCGGACGCCTCCTGCTTGCAGCTTTGAGCGGCTGTGTTGCAGCCTTCCTCTGCTGCCCTTTCCTGTAATTTGTTGCAGGTACCTTTGTGCATGTGGCCTTCAACGACTTTGTCTCCGGTGCCCGTTCTTCTTGTTGCACGCACTTGCATGTATGTGGCCCGGCACGCACTTTCAAGCGTCAAGCCAACGGTGTACTCTTCCTGCTCGTCCTTTCCTTTGCAGGCACCTTTTTTGTATGTGGCCTTCATGGAGTTCTTATTCAACAGGTCGAAAACAATCCTCTCCCTGCTTCCTGTATTTCGTCGCAGGTACCTTTTTGTATGTGGCTTTCATGGAGGTGATACCCAAGGAGCTGCGGGAGCCAGACCACGTGCCCCTCAAGCTGGTCGCACTCCTGTTTGGCTTCTGCGCCATGAGCGTGCTGGCTGTGTGGGCATAGGAGAACGGAATGGTGCCGAGAAAGATTGTTGGAGGGACCGGAGCGTCCCCAAGGAGAGACCCGAGTCGAGAGGCACATTCCACCGGCAGCCGACCTGCGAATTGGTGTGCAGCAAAGCTACCCTTTTCCACATCGCAGCACAGCACAACACAGCGCAGCACATCAGCACAGCACAGCACAGCGCACCTTCACCGCTTGCCCTGCCAGCAATGCCCGTCACACCTGCACACACTCGTCCCTCACCCCCCACCTTGCCATGCTTTGCGCCCTGCGACCCCTCGCTATTTCCGGGCCATGCCCACTTGCAGTGCTAGCTGCACAGCGCTGCATTGCCATGCCCCGTGAGCAATACCAGTGTAGTACGCAATGGCACCTTTGTGTGCACGTGCACGCCACCTGTGTACCCCTCCCCCTCTCTTCTGCCACGCCTCTGCCTTGCTCGCGCACGCTCAACCCCCAGACTGTCCCTCCTCTTGCTGCTGCCCTTCCCTTCATTGCACACTTTTGGCGGCCGTGCTGCTCTGCCACGCCAGTCACACTCGCTTAGCTCCCACTCCCGCTCTCCCTCCTGCCCTTACTTCCTGCTCCCGCCACGCTCCTCATGCTGCTCCCAGTCACAGGCGTCGGCCCATGTAACCATCGGCCTTTTTAATCACACCCAAAGGCACCCTGGTGGCAACCGCTGGTGGCAGCCCATGGCAACAGCCCCACCACCCTGTTGTGTCTGCGCTTCACTGCGGGGCAGCACAAGAAGTGCCGCCCAGCCTTGCGGCCCGGGCAGCCTGAACTGGCAGTTGCAGAGTGCCGTTGCTGAATCACTGGCAGGCAGCTTGAGGCATACAACAAGAGGGGCCACTGCAAGCGGGAGCTGTGTCGATCCAGCGGTGGCTGCACCACAGCAGAAAGGGCAGGCTGCTCAGCATGCACAGCAGGATGTCAGACAGGACCAGAGCGGTCAAGAATAACTGGTAAGATGTACTTCAGTATCGCTGGCAGCACCCAGCTGGCGATACCGCAAACCTCTTGCCTTGCTGCCTTGGTGGTGCCACCCTCCAGCTCTTCTCTTCTGTGCATCAATGGGACGACCGGCTTTTTACAGGCTGGCAGGGTAATTGCAGGGGGGGCGAGGCAAGCAGGTAAGAATATGGGCAAGGCGTGGCCACAACACCATCCCCGCTGTCGATCAATCAATAACATTTCAAGTCCGGGGGGCCAGCCAGGTGGGGGATCGGGTGCAAAAGCCCATGTGGCAAAAGAGGTGCCTTGAGGGGCAATTGTGCCTTGTGGCGGCCACAGGCGCAGGGGAATGGCCTGCCTGCCTGCCTGCCTGTCAGAGCAGGGTGCCGCACACCGTTCCAACCACGCCTAGCATCTTTGTCGCAAGGTCCGTTGCGGGTGTAAAATGTAAAGCACCCAAGAGAAAACGCATGTCTTCCATCTCATGCACTGCAGTGCTCCCTAAAGCTTGTCAAGCTCGCGCATACCCCTTCGGGCTGCCCACATGTTTGTCACCCATGTGGCGCGGACTCCATGGGTCCACACCAAGCGGTGCCAGGATGTCCTGGCGCCGCTGCCACAACCCTAGGCCGCAAACTTGCAACTTCGATCACTGGGAACACACACGTGTTGGGACACGGCCGATCACATTAATCAGGCGGTGATGCCATGCCCCATCTCATCACGCTATGGTGAATAAGGGCCCATGGCATGTAATGTCAACTGCATGGCAACCCAAGGGTGTATTATAGGGTCTCAGTCTGCCGCCACCCCGACATGGTGCTGGCAACTGGCACCCTTTGCACATGCTATGAATGCGGAGGGCAGTGTGCTCACCAGAGGCGCGGAGTGTCCACAATGAGGGCGTAGACGCATGTTGATGTCTCGCTTGCGCTCACAAGGGTGTCCGTGGTGACAGAGGAGCTGCAACGGTAGGCCACCGTGGCGCTTCGAGCAAAAAAACTGAATGGAGGCACGTAGCAAATACCGCCGTTTCGGTACACCTGCAGGCAGCAACACGCATTGCCTCAAGCAGTGCGGGTTGTGTGTGGAGCACTATGTTGAGCTGGCCTGCTGGGCTTGTGCAAGCTGGGTTGAGTGTGTGAGCTTCCATCTGGCGTGCAGGCAGGCAGGCAGGCAGCATATGGGTAATGGAGGAGACAGCTCGGGGACCCCATCTTGTTGCACTTACGTGAACGGTGCCGGTGGAGGCGGGTGGGTCGTACACCCCAATATCAATTAAGCTCCCAGTTCCTGTTTGTTGCACAACCTTTGACTTGTAGTACACTTTCCAAWTRAACTCCCCATGMACGGCCTCGACCAAGGTGTCAACGGAGAGCTGCAGTTAGGAGTGGCAGGGGCAATGGATTTGAAGCGGGTGTGATTGGGTGCCCGGGAGCTGCCTACCTGCTTGTCCATGCTCTCCTAATCCCTTCATCACAACCGAAGTGAGACCACTTGCACACGCAGCAGCTCCCAGCAAGTGACGCTTTTTTT
>JTEE01000168.1:231518-246747 GCA_002896455.3 Chlorella sp. ArM0029B
TGCAGGCTGCAAACGCGAGTCGGATCCCATCCACTCCGGCCGCGGTCTCTGCACCGGGCTGCAGAGAGAGGCTGAACCAGGCTGTGGGGGGATCGCCGGCCCGAGGCGGCGGGGGCCGGGGGCGCCAAGAGCACTCGCATCGGGCTGTATTGGGGGCGGGAAGGGGCTGGGGGAGACAGCTGGGGAGACCGCGGGCTGGGCATGCCGCCGCGAGACGCTGCCAGTTCGGCTGATCCGGCAGGGGGGACCTCATGCCTTCCGGCAGGCCTTCCGGCAGCTCACATTGAATTATTTGGGGGCTCTATAAGCTCAAAACAGCCGTATCAGGTCCTCCAGCCCCGCTTTTGAGCAACAACACACCCAGGACCCTCCCCAGACGCCGGCCGCGCCCCCTGTCGCCGTCCTCGGCTCTCGCTGGCAGTCGTCGCCTCGTGCGATTGCGTGTAGCCTCTCCAAGTAAGGGGGTATTGTATCGAGGGTCTTTGCGCCAACAGCGGGGCTGACGGCGGCGTTGTTGCTTAGTCCTTGTGCGAGCTGGTGCGGTAGCTCCTGGCGGTCTTTCGCAAACAACCCAGTGTTTCTTAACGCGTGCAGATCGCGATGGCAGCTGCCGGAGCCGGTGCTGAGGAGGGGCGCCGCCGCTGCCGCCGACGTCAACTGTGCTGCCGTGCGAGTCCGCTGCTGACCCCAGTTTGGCTGCTCGAGCCCAACCTGGTGGGCGGCAACAGCAGCAGCAGCAGCAGCAGCAGCAGCAGCACGCGGGTGATTCACAGGAAACAGCGCAGCAGCAGCAGCAGCAGCAGTCGGGCATCCCGCCTGACCGCGTGGACCCGCAGCCTGCTGTCGTGGTCAGTGCTCGGCAGCGACAGGTGAATGAGCTGCTGGACAAGGTGCAGCGAGGCAAGGCTGGACCAGACCTTATGCCGCAGACTAGCAATTGGACGAAGCTTGTGGGCAGCAAAATGAAGGTGCTGTTTCGGGCGGCAGCTGACGTGGCGGCAATGGGGCAGCTGCCACCTGAAGCTCTCGCAGCAGATACTGAGCTGCTGCAGGAGGCGCTGGCGCTGGCTCTGACCATGCCAGATTCAGCAGCAGCGTGCGCTCAGCTGCAGGCGGCGGTCAAAGGCGCGCTGGGTTGCCGGCTTCTTGCGCCGCAGGTGGTGTGCCTTGCCAGCTCACATGACGGCAAATGGGGCAAAGAGGCCTCTGCTGGGCTGCTGCGTGACGGTGTGTTCACCCAGTACCTGGACGCCGTGCAGCAGGGGTTCCAGGCAGCCCTCATTGGCATGTCGGCAACAGCAGCAGCCACAGCGGCGTCCCGCGCTCTTGACCGCCTGCCCCAAACAAACGTGGAGCTGCGGGATGAGGGGCTGGCGGCACCACCGGTGGCAGCAGCGCCTTTGGCAAGGTGCAAGCTTCTGCGCAACCAAGTGCGGGACTTTTGGAGGGCAGCTCTGCTGCCTATTCTTCAACAACTAGGTATACGCCCGCAGGGATGCACTGCCCGGGGTTCAATGTGCTCCTGCATGCCTGCGCTTGCCTAGCTCATGTGTTCTTTCCCCCCAATCCCCTTTTGAGCAACCACTGCCTGCTACCCCGCCTGCATTTGCAGCTATGGTGGCCCACCTCTGCCATCACGATTCCGTGGGCGCCTGCAAGGTGGAAGGGGACAGTCCTTACTGCACAAACACCATGAACCTGATAGCGGCGGGCAAGGCACAGGTGCGTCGAGGGGACGGGGGGCGGTTCGTGGGACACGGTGGGTTGGAAGTGCTTCAGGTGGTGTTCGGGGCGCATGAGTCTTCTGTCCAGACTCATGGACAGAAGTGTGCTTTGCCAGCTCAGCACTTGTCAGCCCAATCGGGGGCCTGTCATCCCCTTCCATGCCTGCCTTGCTTTGTTTTGCTTTCAACTGCATGCCTTGCCTCACCTGCCCGGCATTTCCCCGCTGGCTGCTCCTCAACAGTGCCAGCAGTGAGTGAGGATGACACACTCCCTTCACTGTTGCATGCTCTGGTGCAGGTGGAGGACGGCGAGCTGGTGCTGAACCCGGGCATCACCTCCTGCCACAAGCTGCGCACAGCGCTCCGCTGCGACAAGAGCATGCCGCTGGTGGTCTACACAAGCCTCAAGAGCCTGCCCACCCACCTCGCAGAGCAGATACTTGATTTCTTTGCAAGCACTCCGTGTGCGCTGCTGGCACCCCACCGGGATGTGCTCTTGGCTGCACTGCCCGCACCGGAGGCAGCCGCAGACCCGGCCAGCAGGTGAACACGCAAAGCATGGGGCATTGCTCGGCGCTAGGGAGAACCGCTTGCTTCCCCGGTTGGGCAGGCAGCTGCCAGTTGTGATAGCAGTAGTTGCATTGACCAGCAGTGGACATCGGTTCTAATTAGCTGCTGTGGGATTTTGTGTTGGGTGCAGGCCACCCTCAAGTGCAGTGCCCGGCACCTCAAGTGCAGCTACGGAGGCTCTGAGCTTTGCGGCTCGGGCACAAACGCTGGCACAAGCGCACACAGGTGAGCCGATGCTGTCAGAAACATAAGGTGTCCATCATGGTGCAGCATGCATGCCTTCCAGCACACATAGAGGTGTGTTTGATGTTGGCTGTCCGGGTTGCTGCACCAGGCTGGGCAGAGCCCCAGCCTCTGTCCCTGCCCACATGGGAGCAGAGGCAGGCAGGGCGAGGAGAGGGAGCAGGTGGGAGTGGGAGCAGGGGCAGGGAGGGGCGGCAGAGGCAGGGTGAAGAGAGGGAGCAGGTGGGTGTGGGAGCAGGGGCAGGGAGGGAGCGGGAGCAGGTGGTGGGAGGAGGGGCAGGTCCCTGGTCCATATTATTTGGCTAGCTGCCATAGCACCCTAGCTCAATTTGCCTAGCTACCTCGGGCCCCACCTCTGCCTGCTTAGCAAAAATAGCAGGGAGTGCACTGCACTAAGACACATGCCACGACTCGTGCCTCTACTGCCCTCATACAGCAGCAGCAGCAGCGGCCGAGGCCGCGGCAGTCACGGCCGCAGTGCAGCCTCTGCCCGAGGGCGCTGTGCTTCGCGACGGCAGTGTCTTCATGCGCTCTGCCAGCCCTCCCTTCTCAGCGCTTGCTGCTGTCAATGCGCTCCGCAAGAAAGGGACGGCGGGTGCCCAGCTGCCTGAGAACCTGGACATCAAGCAGGGCGGCCTGCATGCCTCTGTGCCGACAGCGCGGTTGTGGGAGGCGATCTGTGCGTCTGGCGGCCTGCACCTGGTGCGCGCTCGGCATGGTCTGTTGGAAGTGGTGTTGGCGATTCCTGGGCAGGGCGACTTCCCCGCGGGGCTTGCTGCGGCTCTGGACAACCGCATCAAGAGCCGCCTGGAGCCCATGTATGGCTACACCAAGGTGGAGGAGCTGTCCATGCTTAGCCCCACCCAACTGCAAGGTGAGTGTGGGTGCTCTCCAAACAACAAGTGCCGGCCGACAGGCCAGGGGCGCTGCCGCCTCCACGCATGTGTTGTATATCATGCAAGCACAGCAGAGACGAGCATTGAGACTTGCCCATGCTGCTCTTGTTGCCCTCTCCTTTTGACCCCGATGTCATCTTATCCCACCCCCCTGCAGAGGTGCTGGACAGCGGCATTGCCTGCGGCACACTGGTGCTAGATGGCGGCCAGGCGGCGCTTGCAGACCCCCAGCCGTCCCGCAGCCTGCTGCTGGCGCTCATGCAGCACCGCAACATCCAGCTGCCACGCTTTGATGTTGTTGGCCCCAAGGGAGGCCCCTCTGTGCCAGCTGAGCTGCTGTGGGCCAAGACGTGGGCCTACGGGGGACCTGCGCAGGTATGCAAAACGGGCATTGTCTGTACTGGGTCCGCGTGAAGGTGGCTATGAGTGGGCAAGGGTGGCAGGCAGGCGGGCAGGCAGGCGGGCGGGCAGGCAGGCGGGCCGGTGGGCAGGCCAGCAGATGAGAAGTCGGTGTATTTTATAGTTTGCTGCTGCCAACCTTAACAGCGCAAGCCCTGCCTGCAGTCAATTCTGTGTTGCATTGCATGCTGCCCTGGTTGATTCCTCCTTTCCTTCCCATCACTGGCTCTTCCAGGTGGCATCAAGCGCAGGCCACGCCAAGAGTGTAGCCGATGTGTGCGGGCTGGAGGGCAGCGACAGCCTCGTGCGTACAGCGGCACGGACGCTAGCCCAGCTGCTGCCTGAGGATGGCGCACCTGCTGCAGGGACGGCCGAGGCTGCTGCTGAGGCTGCCGCTGAGGCTGCTGCTGAGGCTGGCGAGCCTGGCGGCAGCAGCCTGCCGCTGCTCCACGAGCTGCCGCCAGAATTGCTGGCCGCAATGCCACTAGTGCCTATGCCTTCCCCCATCACATGGGCAGAAGGCAAGGCAGCCCCGAGCGGCTCCATGCCGGCACCCGACTGGCTGGCATCAATGGGCTCGATGACCCCAGAGGCGGTCCCGCTCTTCAGCGCCACTCCATTTGGCACTACCGGCGCCGCTGATGTTATGGCCGCCTTTCAAGCTGCTCAGCTGGTGAGCATTGCTGAGGTCCCTCCCGCTGAAGATGGCAGCACTGAGGGTGAGGGCGGTGGCCGCCGGCTGCGGCAGCGGCGGAGCTGAGCTGCTTTGGGCATGCTCACCGCTCCTGCCCGAACCACCCCCGCTTCCTCTCGGCCCTGTCCACCCATCACATGCTGTTGCCCCTGACTTTTCCAGAACATCACCACCTGTGCTATCTGGACCTGCTTGTGCTCGGCTTCAACTGAATGCACATGCTTTTGCCCTGTAACTTTGGTTGCCAAGTGCCGTGATGGGGCCAGCCAGTGACGGCGGTGAGCGGCGGCGGCCAGTCAGCTCCTTGAGAGAAAGGGAAGGCGCGCCTCATTTTCGCTGTTTCACTGTGCAATTTTACCGAAGTATAGTTTGTAAAGGCCACAGGGTCGGCGAGGCAGTTCGCACTGCAGCTACCAGCGGCGCTACCTGCGCGGCTACAGCCTCGCTTCAAGTGGAGGCTCCGCAGCCCACTGTTACCTTTGTGAAAAGACCAGGGCGACGCACCGCACGACAGCGGTGCTGCACACAGCTTGGGTGCAGTACCGCTGCAGGTTGGCGGGGGGTGTTGAACCTTGCTGCAGCACACACTGTAAGCTCCATGCTGCCCCACGTGTGTACACAGTCTGGTTTTACATTGCCTCCTCCTCCTCTACCACATCATACTCGTCATCAAGAGCGCTCATTGCAAGAGCAGCGTCCCAGTCAGAGCCAGCAAACATGGTGCGGGCTGCAGCCAGCTGCGAGGTGGTGGGGTGCAGCCGGTCACCCAGCAGCATTGCCAGGCCCGCGCAATACTGTGCCTCTGCAAGGCGCCCGGCCTCGTGTTCTGGCTGGCGCGCCACAAAGCTGCTGCATGCTGCCACAGGCTGGCCGGCGTTCAGTGCTGCTTGACGCGCCAGCGTGCGCTCCACTGCTGCCTGAATGGCTGCCTGCTGCCGCTCCAGGAAGGCCAGGCAGCGCGCACGCCCCTTGGCCAGAAGCTCCAGCTCCTCTCGGGCACGCTCGACCTCGCAGCTGTGCATGCGCAGCTGCGTGATCAGCTGCTCCCGGAGTGACCACCGCTCGGAGGTGGGCCGCCGCCGCTGCTGCTGCCGTCATGCTCCCACGGGTACGTGCCACGGCAGATGACATCTGCGGTGAGAGGGCAGGGGAGATTGGCTCAGTCAGAAGAGCCTGCTCAATGGTCGTACGGCCACCCTGTTGTGCGCCGAGCAGCATGCGCCTGCACTGCAACGCAAGAAACAGGGCCAGTCCCTGCTTAAGTTGCTTGCACACCTACGGTCCATTGGTCGGCATGCGCTGCCACCGCTGCCTGCTGGCGCACTGCTGCAGGCAGCGCCTCAAACCCCACGTAGCCGCCACCCAGCCAGCGCAGCACTTTGTTGAGCTCAGGAATCATGCGCTGCTTGAGGCTCTGCTTGGAGCGGATGAGCCGCTTCTGCTCGCCGGGGCGCCCGGTGAGGCGTGGGATGAGCTCCTCCGTCAGCTGGACCTGCACACAGGAGCGGGAAGTCGAAGTATATGTAGTGTTGGTGCTGGTATGGCTGTGCAGGTGCCAACAGCAGTCTCAAGCAGAAGCGCAGGGACGATTGAGACCGCCAGAGAGCAGGATGAGTAAAATGGGTGGCTGAATTGCCAAGTTCACCCTCACACCTGCTGTGCGCTGCGCATCAGCGATGCTTGCAGCCTTGCAAGCTCCGCCTGTGCTAGCTCAGCAACTGCTGCAGCAAACTCCGGGCTGCTCAGGCTGGGCACAGCACCACCAAACAGCTGGCCTTCCAGCTGACGCAGCCTGTTAGAGAGGGTGCGAAGCGCTGTTGAGCCGGGGCCCAGGCGCCCCAGGGAGTGGTCGTCGAGCACGTTTGCCGCAGGGGGCAGGCAGGCGCCGGGGAGCTGCTGCGGAGAGGTGTACTCGCGCTGCAGACGCAGCTGCGCGTACCCAGCAGATGCAGAGATCCGCAGCTCGGAGGGCGCCCCACCCGCAGCTATGCTCCGCTCGTGCACCAGCTGCGCCGCCTGCAGGTGACAAGAAACATTGACATTGTCAGCCTGTGTTGATAAGCTCGCTACAGCAGTGCTGGCAGCTGGGAGACCCATGGTGCGCGTCACACTCTGCATGGTAGACTTGTGTAAGGCCGGCACGAGCACCATTCAGTCTGTTGCAAGCACATTCTGTGCCTACCAAACACAACCCCGACAGACCACAACCTGCATTGTCCTGGCTTACCTGTTCATTGTCAATGCCCATGTCATGCAGCCGCTGCAGTGTGGCAAGCACGCAGCAAGCTGCTGCCTGCAGCACCCGAGAAGCCTTGGATGCCATGGAGACGAGAAGGGCGGGCACACGCACAGCCTGCCGGTCGTTGTACACTTGCGTGGCACGCTCAAGGCGGCCCCAGCGGTTGCGGTGGGTCATGTACTGCAGCGGTACAGGAGGTGCAGGGAGTGGGCGGGTGAAGGGGGCATGTGAGGTACCATGCAGGTTGGACAGACCCCAGCCGGGATGCATCATGGTCTCGCCAGGCTGGAGGCAGGGGGAAGGGGAGGAGGCACCCAGCGGGGCAAGTGCAATGCTGGTGAGCAGGCTGGTGAGTGTTTGTTTGTTCAAGGTGCTGGCATTGGCATTTACTGGTGCACGCATCTGCGTGCAAGCCGGGTTATAGGCCAAGGGAGGCTGCCAGCAACAGCGCAACCCGATGTATCCACCCGAGATGCGCACCTGTGTGGACAGGCCCAGGGGTGCCACGGCAGCCCAGTAGGTCTCACACACCTCGTTGTACTGGATGCCAGTGTGCTGAATGTACACACCTGCGTTCTTCTCCTGGCATGCAGCGCTGCAGAGCAGGGGGGCAGTGCAGCGGTTTACATCTCGGTTGGCGATTGCTGGCAGATCGGGTCCGCACTTGCGGCGGCAGCAGTAAACACTTGTGGGGGCGGCAGTGGGCACCCTTGGGAGCGGCAGCATGCAGTGGCCCCACGACCAGTTCTGTGTGCACTGTTGTACACAGCATGGCAGTCCAGCAAACAAATGGCTGATAAGCGCACCCAGCAAACCTCACAGCCCACCCCTACACAATGACCAAGAAAACCTCAACGCATCAGCAAGCATTGCAAGTCATGCACATCTGTGCACACCTGTGGCAGTAGCGATGGAAGATGGGCAGCGGGAAGCGCATCGGGAAGGACAGGCTGCTGAGGGCCGCCCAAAGCAGGGGGTGCTGTGCTGCCCACCGCAGGAAGTAGGCCGCAAACTTGCAGTTGATGTCATACCACACCACCAGCACTGGCAGGCCGCATGCCACAATCAGCGCGTACAGCATCACGCAGCCGTAGATGTAACGCTCGCCGGTGGAGATGTCCAGCAGGTGCGCCACAATTGAGTGGCGGCACATGGTGGAGCCCACTGCTGTGATGTCGCACTGCCGGGGAGTGGGGGGAAAGGGGCAGGCCAGCGAAGCAAAGGTTTGGAAAGCAGCACAAGTGAACAAGGAGCCAGCCACGTACGCCGGTGGTTGTGCACGCATGCAGGCGGGCAGAACCGTAGGCAGGCGGGCAGATTGGAGGGCAGACGGGATGACAGGCGGCAGGTGGGTGTGCAGGTGTGCAAGCCGGGAGGCAGACAGCCCCGTTCCGGTACATGGAAAACTGCCAGGGAGTCAAAACATCGTGATCCGGGGTGGGAGGAGGTGGGCAGTTCAAGCAGTTTGCCCCGGTTACCTTGTCGGAGGTTCGGCCCAGGGTGCCGGCTGCATTGAAGTCATGGCATGCGCCGTCAGCGTCGGCTTGAGCTGCAGCAGTGCTGCTGCGCAAGAGCGCTGAAGTGCTGCTGTTGCGGAGGAAGTGCTTGTGATTGGGAGGGTTCTGTGCCACACTTGCAGAGCCACAGTGATTCAAATGCTGCAGCCCAAAGTTCCAGTCCATGTTGACGCTGTCCAGCTCAGCAGCCCCATCACACCCGCCACAGCCGGACAGCGGCCCGGTGCGCAGGCCCAGCACGCCTAGGTTGGGGAGCTCTGCCAACTTGCAGTGGAGGTAGCCATATACACAACGATGGGGGGCAGGTCAGGGGACACAGCCATGCCGAGGCAGGGCGTCAGCAACAGCGAGGCGGACAGGCAACGAGAGGCCTCAAGGCACGGCTGTGCGGCTGACGGTCACACACAAGCCAGCATTGTGCTGTCCCACTGCCGCACGCTAACCTGGATGGCTTCCAGAAGCTGCCGTTTGAAGTGATCAAAGGGGAGCGCTGCAGCCATTCAGCGTGTGCTGCTTGTGCACAGCTGAAGCAAATGCGTGCCCAGCAATGGAGCGGCCGCCCTGAAAGATGAGGGTGTCTGCCAGCTGCAGCAGCCGGTAATCCAGCCACCGTGCTGCATACGACTCGCTGTAGCGCGCCATATCCCAGCTGGCTTTGGGGTTGGCCGGGAAGCAGCCCACTGCTGAGGGGCGGGGTGCAAACATGCCGGCGCACCCCTCTTTGCAGCAGCTGTACCGGGGGACCTGAAGGCTGAAGCGCACGTCTGTGCCAATGTACAGCACATCTGCCGGCTGCTGCTGCTGCATGTCTGTGCCTCCGCACCCCTCGCACCAGGGCTTCATATCTGCCAGGTAAATCCATCAGCTGCTTCTGGGCCTGCTGCAGCCGACCAGCCAGTGCCTTGCAGCCCGGCAGGTCGCTCACAAAGCTGCGCTGCATCTCTGGCCGGACATCGTCCCACTTCAGCTGCCTGGCCACAGCAGCTGCATCTGCCCAGGGGGCGCGGATGTTGGCAGCACGTTGTGGAAGCTGCACCCCTCCAGCTGCTGCCGTTGGCGCGGCCTGTACTCTGCTGCCTGCCGCCGCTGCAGCGTCGCCTGCCGCCGCTGCTGCCGAAGGTGGTTCAGGGCTGCCTGCTCCCTCCCAGCCGCCGCCGTCGTAGTCTGCTGCATCGTATTCAATGCCACCGCTGCTTGCAGGCGCGCTGGGAGCGCTGGGACGCCGGATGCCCCGGTTGGCCCGCTTGGCAGGCGGCTGTGCCTCGCTAGTGGTGCCCCAAGAAGGAACGTCTGCAACGCCTATGTCTAGAGGCTGTAAGTTCATATGAACGAGGCGACGACTGCCAGCGAGAGCCGAGGACGGCGACAGGGGGCGCGGCCGGCGTCTGGGGAGGGTCCTGGGGGTGTTTTGTCGCTCAAAAGCGGGGCTAGAGAACCTGATACGGCCGTTTTGAGCTTATACTCCCAAATAATTCAATGTGAGCTGCCGGAAGGCCTGCCGGAAGGCCTGCCGGAAGGCATGAGGTCCCCCTGCCGGATCAGCCGAACTGGCAGCGTCCGGCAGCTATCCTTGGCTCCCGGTGGAGCTCGCGGCGCTGCTGCTCTGATTGCCACTGACCGCTCAACAAAAGAGCCCTGAGAGACGGGCGAGGCGACCTTCTCACCCGCCCGAGGGCGGGTGGGTCGCCCCTTCGCTGCTTGCTGCTTGCTTGTGAACTGGTTGCTAGTTGCGGCCTAGTACCGTTGTTTTGGGGCGCCGGCAGTCAGGGGGCGTACATTTCGGCTTGCCCCCAAGCCTTCGTGCTGCTGCACATGAGCAGTGCTGTTCGTTCAGGCCCCGTTTTACCAAGACTCCAACTGCAGGCAGAGGGCAGAGGAGGGGACCCTGTTGCCTGCCATGCCCGTGCCGCCGCCGTTGCCGCCAGCGCTGACAAGGCACCTTCTTGCTTCCCTCGCGGCCTGACACGGTGTGTGCACTTCTGTGCGGTGCCGCCTTTGTTTGAAGTCCCCCCGGCGCGCAGCGCGACTCTAGAGCTCTGCCGGGCCATCGCGGCCAGGGTCCATCCCAGCCAGTCGGCTAGTGCGTGTCGGCTAGTGCGTGTCGGCTAGTGCTAGTGCGTGTCTGATGCTTGCCTATCAGAGCTTGAGCCATGCAGCGTCCGGTGCAAGGGTGTCAGCGGCTTGCCTGCCAGCTGGCGCCCCAGCATGCATGTCACCTCCTCGACTCCAAACTTGAGAAGACACTTGGGAAGCTGCGAAGAAACACCATCGCCGTGTTTTGTTCACGCGGTATGTTTCGAAGCGCGGTAAGCTACGCGGCTGCGCGCCACGGGCTACATAACCAAGCTCGCCCCCTGTGCCAGTCACCCCAACCCTGCATCCCAAAAGGCATCCTCTCCCCTGCCAACTCGCTGCCCCACAAGCTCACGCCTCCCACCTGCGTCCCTCACCCAGGTCAGTGCACTTGACAGCGTAATGTAGCCGCTTCAGATGCCACCACGCTCAGCCTGAGCCCATGTGTGGCAGCCGGCCTTTGCCCACCCGCCGCACGCTGGGCCGCCTGCCCTGCAAGCTGCCCCTGCCCGGCGGCCTCGCATGCTTTCATCCCATCGGCAAGGCATGCGTGCCTGCCAGTCTCCTGGTGAACAGCGCCACCTGCCTGGCTGCCCCGACTCACTCGCCGGCGCCCTGCCACCGCTTGGTCATCCCTCTTGCATGCAGACGTCCCACCCCCCTCCCCGCCGCGCGCCCTCGAGACACACTCAGGCAGTGGTCATGGCTCGCACACTGGCAAAGGTGTGAAGATGGGAGCAGCCATGCGCCATGCACGTGCCCTTTTAGGTGCCTCACCCTTGCGCCATGCACGTGCGCCCACGACCACGCCTGCATGCGGGCCAGCGGCAGCGGCACCGCCGTGCCGGCACTTGGGCCACCTGTGCTGCCCCGCACGGCTGCCTTCTTGTTGCCTCGAGGGGAGGCGGCGCGTGGCCCGGCTGCTTAGCGTACTGGCCGCACCCCACACGCCGACCGCTGTTCCTGACCCATGCCTCATTCCCGCCCATACTCTGGGTGCAGGCCAGGCCTGCGCTTGGGTTGGTGCTCGCCCTGCTTGCTGCGGTGCTGCTGGCAGCGGCTGTGGATGCTTCACCGGCGGCGGCCGTGCGCTCGTCAACTCACAACCGCCGCCTCAAGCAGGGTGAGTTTGGCTGGCCCAAGTGGCAGCGCCTGCAGGCCAGCTTAACAGCGCGCCATACCTTGCCACGTCCCCCCCGCCCCACACACTCACACCCCCACCCTCACCCACTGCTGTGCTGCAGACAAGTGCGACCAGTGCAACTCCTGTGCCTGCGATGCCAACTGCGACTGCATCGACACTCCTCCCAACAAGTGCGACCAGTGCAACTCCTGTACATGCGACGCCAACTGCGACTGCATCGATGGTTCCTCCACCACACCCACTGGCAACAAGTGCGACCAGTGCAACTCCTGCACATGCGACGCCAACTGTGACTGCATCGACGAAGGCAGCTCCCCCCTCCCGCCAGTTGATGCCTGCGCCATCTGCCAAACCTGCGCCTGCGACAACAACTGCGTCTGCGCTAACGACGGCGGCACAACCAAGCCAGGTGGGCACCTGCAGTGCACCACGCATCTGCCAATGTGCCGGAGGGCGCTGCTTGTGGTGATGCCGACTGCGCTGATCATGCAGGGTTGTGTTCCGCCAGGGTGTATCAAGAACAGTGCACCTCTGCCCGTGCAACCGGTGCTGCCACTGACATTGCCGGTGCTGCTGCACACCCCGCCCTGTGCTTGCTAAACAGCCCTGTCCGGGCAATGGCCTGTCCGGTTAATGGCCCGTGCGCAGTGCCAGCAGCAGTGCCAGCTGTGCAAAGCAAGCGGTGCCAGCTATGGGGCAGCAGCAGCTTTGGGGCAGCACCGCTGCTGCACCCCCGCTGCCTGCTTCCGCCCCGACCTTCTTCAACCTGTGCAAGCCTCCTCCACTTCCCCAGCCCCTGACCCTCACCCTGCCGCCGCTCCCACCCACCCCCACACACACGCCCTGCTGCAGCGACCACCACCGATCTGAGCATCTCTGGCCGCAACATTGCGCTGGGCAAGGGCGTGACGGCACGCCAAGTTGTGGAATTGGCGTGGGGGGTGTGCGATAACAAGTCGTGCAACCCAGACCCGATCGAGATGCCCATGGAGCTGTGGGCGAAAGGCTCTGAAGAACAAGATTGGAGCATGTGCAACCAAGCCGGGGACGGCTACTACACCGGCGGCACCTGCACGGTGCGGTTTCAGGGCACGACGGGCAGCTGGGATGTGCGCAACGCATTGGTGGAGCTGTTGGTCACCGCCGCCGACGCGTCACAGCAGCAGGCGCTACCTGGGGTGCAGCAGCAGCGGTGCAGATGCCAGCCACCGTTCTGTGGACGCACAGACGAGCCCGCCAACGTGGCGATGCCCAGCTTCATGAAGGCCACGCGGGGGGTGGATGTGGGCGGCGGCGAGAAAGCGCAGGCTGGCGAGATCTCCCTGACCGTGGACTGCCAGTTTGACCCACGCGGCGAGAATGTTGAATGGTGGTGCGTGGCGGCCGGCCTCGGGGCCACCATTGCGGGCGCAATCAGCGGAGGCGCTGGGGCCGCG
Organism: Chlorella sp. ArM0029B; assembly: GCA_002896455.3. Taxonomy (NCBI): domain Eukaryota; kingdom Viridiplantae; phylum Chlorophyta; class Trebouxiophyceae; order Chlorellales; family Chlorellaceae; genus Chlorella; species Chlorella sp. ArM0029B. The sequence goes on from JTEE01000168.1 coordinate 244,454, forward strand.
CTGGGCGTTGTGGCAACGGTGTGCTCCCTCTAGCTCTGACTGGGCAGGCAGGCACCCCGATTGATCCTCCTCACATGCATCCTCCCCACCCAAGTTTGCCCACGGTCCCTTTAGCGCTGCTGGCATGACACTCTGCTTCTTCTTCATCCACTGCCCTGATGCTCGGCACTGCACTCGTTCCCGCCAGCCGGCCAGCCCCCAATTGGTGCCCTCCTGCAGCTTTTGCCTTTCTGTGCAATGCATCACCGAGATTTGCCCCACATTCTGCCTGCATCCCTCATCCGTGCGGTCTCTCCAAATTTGCCCCACCCATCACCCCTTGATACACACCCACCCCTCCCCACTCAACATGCTCCACCCCCAAATTGTACAGTACATCTTTCCTTTACTGTTGCGTCATTTCCAAACAGCCCCGAGCTGTCGCTTGGGGTCCTGTGTCGCATGCTTTAATGCATACAGATAATGTAAGCCAAAACATGCAGGCTAACCAGCGTGAGCGCACCGCCCCACGCCATGTTCCCTTGCCCGCGACGGCTGCCCGCCTACACTTTAGACCACTGTGGCCGCACCATTTACCACAACATAACTGCTTGCGGCTGAATGTGGCACTGCCAAGGCTGGAGCTTCGAGGTGCAGCCAGCCTGTGACTTGAACTGGGTGCTGCTTGGCACTGTTGGCATCCTGGGCTGGTGCGCTGCGCAGCTCTGACCTCACGCCGCTGGTGCAAACACCGATGGATCCACACGGGTCTCGCTTGCAGCAGACCCTGCTGAGGCCTCTACACAGGCAAGCAGCCACCCGGTGCCCTCATCTGCTCCACGCCTTTCAGTTCAGTATGGAAGGCGGGGCGGTGCACCAACAGCACGGAACTTTGCTTGATCATGCAGCAGCACGGTAGCCAGGAGATGCAGAGTGGTACTCTAACCAGGCTGCGCCTGCTCCTTCTTCTGCTGCTCCGTTGCACACTCTATCTTCTCTATCCTGGCGCCCAGGGTGCGCTTGCCACGCCAGTCGCAGGCGCCGAGCCGAGCGCTTGCTGCTCCCGCCACTCTCCGCCTCGGGCCCATGAAAGTGTTGGCCATTTGGGATGCTTGTTAATAAGAGCATCAACAGGGTTTTATGGAGTGTTTATGGCACATTGCACCAAGGCACAAAGCCCTCCTGACAACAGTAGAAGGTTGGGCAGGTACACTGCTGGCAACCACTAGCGGCAGCGTCATGCTGCGACCGCGCTGGGCGGGGTGAGAGTGCCGCCCTACCGCATCGGCATCCTCCGTTAGCTCCGGCACCGCACCCAGACATTTGCAACATGCCTGCGTGATGCTGAAGCTAGCCAACGCTATGCAGACCCAGCCGGCGGCGAGCTGCTCCAAGGCCAAGCTGGATAGCTTGTTCATTCAATGGTTCTCGCTGCCGGAGACGCAACGGCTGGTGAGCTTTTGGGCGGCTCGGGCAGTGCCGGGCGCGCTGCAGATGGCGGTGCCGGCTTGACCTGCTCAGCGGCTCCGGGACGCCGCCCCTGCAGGTTTTGGAGCTCCTGGATGACGTTAAGCACGGCAGGCGCACAGCGCTAGCGGCTGGCTCGCGCAAGGGGCACTCCCCTTCAAACCAGGTCGGGCGCGAGCGTCGGCGCGGGCTGCCTGCTATCGTCGCTGTCCGATGGCAGCGTGTGAAGCAAGCAGGCATGCAGAGGGTCTCATGGGCAGCGTGTCCACATGCGATCAGCATGGAAAGCTGCACCTTCGCCTGCCGGATGCCGCAAGTCCTGCCCTGCGCAGGGCGTCTGCTGGCCCCTGGGCTTCCGCCGCTTGCCGTCACCCGCACCCCGCTTTCAACCCCATCGTGCTGTCGTGCAGCCGCCGCTCTCGCCGCGCAAGGCGGGCGTGCCGCAGTCGCCGGTATCGCCGTCATGCAAGCCAGCGCCGCCGCTCAAGCTGCCACCGGTGCGCTTGTTTCTTCTTCTCCCGTCGGACGTGGGCCAGCGGGCTTTGAGCACTGGATGACAGCCAAGTGCCTGGTTTCGCCTGGGTGTCCCCATGCTAGTACTCACCCAATGCAATCAGCGGCGTTCCCATGCTAGTAGTAATCCTATACAATCAGCGGCATGCCGGCATTCAGAGCCCTGCCTCTGCGCAGCTGTTGACATGAGCCCGCCAGTGGCAGCATGCGCAGCGGGCATTCCGGCCCAGCTGCGGGCCGGCTTCCCCATGCTGGCCAAGCACACCTTCATACAGGTCTCGACTGCCGGAGGTCACTCATGCATCTGCAGGCTGCACTTGAGGCAGAATGCACGC
>JTEE01000168.1:278740-297155 GCA_002896455.3 Chlorella sp. ArM0029B
GATCTGCAGTCCACCGGTGGAGGCATTGGCACAGGGAGAAAGGGAAGGGGAGGGGAGGGGAGGGAAGGGGCGGGAAAGGGGAGGGACAGGGGGTCAGCTGGTGCACGGAGCATGTGTGTCTGTGGCCGCCACGGCAGGTTCTGATGGCACAACCACGCCACGGATGATTGGAGGCATAGATGCAAGCATGCTGAGGTGTGTGCTTGCCAGCATGCACGCCAGGCTGGCGGCGCTGTGCCTGCTGTGCCTGCTGTGCCGGCTGTCGACCCAGCGCTGCTGTGCATGATGCTGTGCGGATGGCCTGCTGTGCCAGCTGTCGGCCCAGCGCTTCTGTGCCTGCTCTGCCTGCTGTGCGTGCTGACCTGGCGCTCCGGCTCGCACATCATCTCGAAAATCTTGAGCTGCTCCGGGTTGCGCTCAAAGACGGGCTGCAAGGCCACGGCGACCTGCAGAAACACAAGTTGTGAAGGTACAAGTTGTGAAGATACAAGTTATGAAGACACAAGGTGTGAAGACATAAGTTGTGAAGACAGAAGTTGTGAAGATACAAGTTGTGGAGATATAAAACATAACAAGTTGTGAAGATGTAAAACAAAACACAATAAAGGCGGCCGCAGGGGCTGCAGGGCCAGGGCCCCCTGCACAACATAATCGTGACAGAAAAAGAAAGGACTGGGATTGACTGGGATTGAATGCAAACGCCAAAGGCGGAAACACAAGAGGTGTTGGTGGGCAGGAAGGTGGTGGGGGCGCATGCGGGATGAGGGCCGGCACCTGCGCGTAACATGGTGGGTGGATGGAGGAATGGAGGAGGGGGGGGGGGGGAAAGGGGTCCGGGGCACGGAGGCCTGCAGTTACCAAGGGGGTAGCAGAGGTGGTGGTGGATGAGATGGAAAAGGATAAAACTCTGCGCCCTGGTCACACATGATCCGCCAAGGGCTGCGCTGAGCGGCAGGGGGCGGGATCTGCGGGCGGGGATTTGGCGGGGATTTGGCGGGATCTGGCGGATTTGCAGAGCTGGGATCTGGCGGGATCTGGAAGGTATCTGACGAGGGAGGGATCGCGGGGTAGGGGGCACCCTGCTAGCAGCCGGTGCGGGGCCAGTGAAGCCCCAGGGGATGTTTTGTGGGGCAGAGGAGGGGAGGAGGGCGGTGGATGCGGCAGCGGCGGCGGCAGCGGCAAGTGCAGAGCGCAGGGGCTGCCCGGCTGCAGGGCTGTACCCCAGGCTGCAAACCACTGCGGGTTGCTGAGCAATCCAGGCAGTACGGCGCAGGGCAGGAGGTGGGGCAGGTGGTGGGGCGGCAGAGGGATGCAGGGGCACAGCAGTGGGGCGTGCAGAAGGATGCAGGCCGGCATGGGAGGGAGTGGGTCTTGCGGCAGGCAACAGGCAGGGTTGGGGGGGCAAGGCAGCACACAGGGCAGCCGTGCTAAACGGCCCTCCCCCCGCCCCCTCACCTCTTTGACTGCTGCCAGGAACTCTGGCTGGTGGGGGTCCCGCTCCTGCGGGTCGGGCAGGACAAAGCGCAAAGGGGGTCGATGCAAGGCTCGGCCGGTGGGCGGGGGGCCGGGCGGCGGTTTAGTCAACACGGGTGTGAGCGGCCGGGTGGCGAGGCTCAAGACGCGAGAGCACAGCCCTTCCGCAGAGAGCACAGCCCTTCCGCAGATCTGCCCGGCCGGCTAGTGGGGGCCTGCCTGCGCAGGCGGCAGCGGCGGCAGGCAGCGGCAAACGATGGCGGCGCACCTCCACCAAGGCCAGCACCGTCCGCAGCCCTTTGTGGGTCACGCCCTCCAGGAACTCGGAGTCATGCTCCACAGCCTTCACGTGGGTGGTGCCGTTGAGCTGCACGGGGGCAAGCCGGAGTGAGGTGGAGTCAGAGGCGCCGTCAGAGGCGCCATCGCGGGAGGTGGGAGGTGGTACCCACGTGCCGGAATCTGGGTAGACCCGTTTCAGATGCATGTGGGTTCATCGATCTCGGCAGGTTTCGCAGAGAGTGGCGCGCTGGGGCGTGCAGGGTGGCTGCCGCAGTCGGCGCGCGGCTTGCAGCCGTCTCGCGCTGAAATACGGGGCGACGTATGGCATGCAGCGCTCATACAGTCGAGTTCCGTGCTAAAAAGGCCGAAACCCCGCGGAAAACTGCCGCGAACAAAAGGGCTGCACCACCCGCGCTGGGGGAGGTTTCAGTACCTTCCCGTTGGTGATGGTGGCCGGCATGGTGGTTGGTGATGCGTTGAATCGAAGTCGAGTGTGAGAGTAGGCCGAGGTGACACCAGTATGGGACCGGCTCGCGGGCTCACCCATGTGATTTGTCCACGTGTGCATGCACGTGGCCTGCAGGATCCTGGGATGCCTGCCGCGGCTCAAGGGCCTCGAAGAACACCGCCTTTGAAGCACACCAGGCCTGCCGAAAATCAATACTGTAGGAAGCGGGCCGTCCTTTTGTGCCAGCTGGGACGACGGTGGCGGCCTGACTCGTGCCGCCGCTGCTGCTGCAGACGACCCGCTGATTGGGGATCAGTCAATTCCCCAGCCACCCAAACCTTCTTTGACTGACCCCCGTGTCTGAGAGATTTCCACGGCACTGCATGCCCAACCTCAGTTGCTGCATGGCAATCCCCGTCTGCACCCAGAGCGCCGCAGAGGACGCGAGCGTCCAGGCACATCCGCCTTGTGTGTATCTCTGCTGCGGGGCACATGTCGGCCGGCCGGACGGCAGGTGTTGCACTGATGTTGCAGGTACTGCTGTGCATACACATGAGTAGTTGGCCAGCACTATTGCAGGGCAGCAGTGATACTGCTGCCTATTTGATGGCGCCGCCTGCTCAACCACACGGCGCTCTGTCAGCCTCACTGCTTGCAGGTGACAGGCCTCACAGCATCATCCCACTGTGTTCTCTCTCTTATAACCACGTTTACTGCATCGAAGAGACACTCTATCAGCGAGGGCTTGCCTGGGCACCGACATGCCTCCCGAGCTGTTGCTTGCACTGAAGTGCTCTGATGAGCGAGCACAGGAGAATTCAGCGAAGCACTTAAAGCCGCGGGACTGCGTTCGCTGCGAGTGCGTGAGCGGAAGGACTCAACATGCCGCCGCCGCACGCTTGTTGTTTGCTTGGCGGCACGAATGCGAGTAGCAGCGTGAACCAAGCGCATTGCGCCAGGCGATGTCCGCGCTCTCGCCAGTCCGCTCAGTCTTGCCGCCGTCGCCGCCGCCTGCGGCTGTCGCCCCCCGTCGACGTGCCTCACCGCTCCTCTCACTCAATGTGCAGGCGGCCAAAGTCGGTGTGCCTGTGCCCCAGCCTGCCTTCCACTCTCCTGCCGCTCGCTGGGCGAGTCATCGTTCTGCAGCACCCGCAAGAGCACAAGTGAGGCAGGTTCACTCTTCATGTTTTCACTCCCGTGTTTTGTGCGTACGCTGGTGCCCTGCCTGTGTAAATTACGCTGCAAACGTGCTTTGCGCTACTCACAATGCGCTGTGCTGTGCTGTGCCATGCTGCATGGGAAGCGGCGGCCACGCACAGTGCCCGTCCTGGTCAAACTGCTGCGCCACTCGCCCCGTGCTGTGCCATGCTGTGCTGTGCTATGCCATGCTTTGCCATGCTGTGCCATGACACGCTGTGTCACGTAGTGCCATGCTGTGCGTGCTGTGCTGTGCAGGAAACGGCTGGCCACCGTGCCCGTCCTGTTAAAGTGCGTGGCGGGCGCCGAGGTGCTGCGGGGGCGGGTGTACAAACCGGGCCAAGCGCAGCATGCCGCGCTGGGAGCGGCGCTGGCCGGGGCAGCGGAGGGGCGCTACCCACTGCTGGTCCTCTTCCCGGGGGCAGGTGCGCAGCCTCCTCCAACCGCTGCTGCTGCTGCTGCTGCGGGTTGGCTGTTGCCCGCTGCTGGGTAGGTGTTCTTCCAAGGCGGTGGGCTGGGGCTGGCTGTGTTTGCTGGCTGGTGCTGGTGCTGGCTGCTGCTGCTGCTGCTGCTGCTGGGCGGTACGCCCTGCTGGTCCTTTTCCCGGGAGCAGGTGCGCAGCCTACCCCATCCGCTGCTGCTGCTGCTTCTGCTGCTGCTGCTGTTGCTGCGGGTTAGCTGCTGCCTAGGGCGGTGGGCTGTGGCTCGTCGGCTGCTGCTGCTGGGTGCTACTGGTGCTGTCTGCCGCTGCTGGCTGTTCGGTGCTTAGATCAGAGCTGTCTTCCTGATGCGCAGCCCGTCCCTGGGTGCTTCTGACACTGCTGCTGGCTGCTGTCGCTGCTGCCTGCCGCTGCTGGCTGCTTCTGGTTTGCTGGGTGCTTGAGGCCCGACAGAGCTCGGTGCACCCATGCCTAGCCATCTCCCTCCGGACGCCCTGCAGGTGCACGCGACGTGAGGGAGGTGGGGGCGGAACTGCTCAGCAGCAGCAGCGGCAGCAGTTGCAACGCAAGCGGCAGCGGCGGTGAAGGCAGCAGCAGCGGCAGCGGTGCTGCCGCATCGCAGCCGCCAGGTCAGCAGGCGCAAGCCCAGCAGGCGCAAGAGCAGCAGGCGCCAGAGCAGGCGCAAGAGCAGCAGGCACAAGAGCAGGCGCCAGGTCAGCAGGCGCCAGGTCAGCAGGCGCCAGGTCAGCAGGCGCCAGCTCAGCAGCCGCCAGCTCAGCACGACCCTCTGTACGTGCTGTTTGTGATTGACGGCACCTGGAAGCAGGCCAAGGAAATGTTCAAAGCCGTGCTGCCGTTTGTGCTGCCACCGGGGGGGCCCGGGGTGCGCGTGCAGCTGCCGCCGCCGGTGGCGACGCCTTGTGGGCAGCAGGCGCAGCAGGCGCAGGCAGACGAGCCACGACAGACGCAGCAGCCGGAGCAGGCGCAGCAGCAGCAGCAGCAGCGTCAGGATGGTGCACAGCAGCGGCAGGCACAGGCATGTGTGGTGGAGGCAGGGCAGCGGCAGGATGATGGGCCGCTGCCTGCTGCTGAGGTGGCAGGGACGCCGAGTGACGGATGGGGGCCGCTGCTGCTGCGAATGGAGCCAATGGAGGGATGCCTGACCACTTGTGAAGCAGGTACGCAGCGCTTGTCTAAACATGTGGCTGTTCTGTGCTGTGCTGTGACGTGCCGTGCTGCAGTGGCGCGGGAGCGCTGGTCTGTGCTGCACTGCGCCGCGCCGTGCTGATCTGTGCTGTGCTGTGCCGTGCTGCAGTGGCTCATGTGCTGTGCCGCGCTGTGCTGTGCTGATATGCGCTGTGCTGTGCCACGCTGTGCCGTGCTGCAGTGGCGCGTGCCCTGGGAGCGCTGGAGCCGGCGGGGGATGCGGTGCGCGATGCCATCCTGCGCCCCCTGGCACAGCTGGCACACTTCCAGGTCAGCGGGCAGGCTGGGGCAGGCTGTGGTGGTAGGGACGCGCTGGGGCAGGCGGGGGCAGGCGGGGGTAGGGCCGCACTGGGGCAGGCGGGGGTAAGGACGCGCTGGGGCAGGCGGGTGCAGGCTGGGCAACTCCAAGGTCAGCGGGCAGGCTGGGGCAGGCTGGCGGTCGCTGGGGCAGGCTGTGACATCTATCTTGCACCATTAATGCAGCGCGGCGCACCAACCGCCCGCAACTTGTCACGAAACGGTGCCCCTCACATGTCCATTCTTCCCCACTTGTCTTCCTGCGCCTGCAGGCGCAGTTCGACCCTGCGGTGGCGCATCGCCTGCAACAGGGCGCCGGCTACAGCCAGAGGCGGTGCCGCATGGGCATGGGACGGCTGGGCAAGCTGGAAGACATTCCCTGACATTCCCGCTGTGGTTGCAGCTGGGACGCGTTAGGAGCCCCGCCCGGCATGGGACGGCTGGGCAAGCTAGGAGCCAGGCAAACAAAAGCGACAAGGGGTGTGTGTGGTGCCCTGCCGGCGGGCTCCATTGATTGTTTCATTTATTTTCTCCATTGATTGGAAGCAAGAAGGGCTTGTATTGTACCTCATGGCCCCCCTGCCGGGGGGCTCCCAAGCCCCGGGCATGCACTGTGCTTTGCTTTGCTCAATCATTCAACGAATGAAACAAACCGTGACGGTTCGAGCCCACGGGCAATCAGAAGCCTGCTCGCCCCCCGCGGCTTGCATTGGCGCCAACGCATTGGTATTTTTTACGTGACTCTTGCACGCTTCAAAGACGCAATTGTAAGGACTGCATCGGGCCACACACACTACCCTGCCCCCACACACCCACCCACCACACGCACAGAAAGGGGCTTTGGGTGCAGAGGCAAGACTGTGACAACACCCCAGATTGCAAAACATTTTCAGTGCGGGAGGCAAAAGGTGGTGGTAAAGGCTGGTGGTGTGTGTTTGGGGGGGGGAAACGCATCAACCATGCTGTGGTTGCAAAGCACGTCAAGGGCTGCCTGAGGCTGACAGGGGCCGTGGGTGGCGGGCATTCTGCTGCTGGGTGCCTCCTCCCCTTCCTCCCCTGCCCCCGAGAAGTTGCACGCCTCCCCTTCCGCCGCTGCCTCAGGCAGGCCCTCTCGGCCTACGGGTGCCTCCTCCTCTTCTGCTGCTGGGGTGCCTCCTCCTCTTCCGCCGCTGCCGCTGCCTCAGGCTGCCCCGACAGGCTGCACGGTTCCCCTTCCGCCGCTGTTTCAGGCTCTCCCTCTCGGCCCGCAGGTGCCTCCTTCTCTTCTGCTGCTGGGTGCCTCCTCCTCTCCTTCCGCTGCTGCCGCTGCCGCTGCCTCAGGCTGGCGCGGCGCCCACGGGTGCCTCCTCCTCTTCCGCCGCTGGCGCCGCCTCAGGCTGGCGCGGCGCCCACGGGTGCCTCTTCCTCTTCCGCAGGTGCTGCTGCCTACGGGGTGCGTGGGAGCACCTCGTTTGCAAGGGGTCGGCCCAGGGCGCAGTCGCGCAGGTTGCCCACCTGGGGGCGGTGGGGAGGGGCGGCGGGGGGAGGTATAAGCGTTTAGTGGTGTGCTAAGCAGGAGGCTTTCCAGCGCTTCCCCGTGTGCTCATGGTCCCTTCCCACCCCACCACCCTCGCACACAAGCCTACACATTGGCTGCCTCTGGTGTGCTCGACTCACCGTTGTGTCTGCAATGTTGCCCAGCGCCTCTTCTGTGAGGAAGGCGGAGTGGGGGGTGAGGATGACCTGGGGCAGGGACTTGAGGTATGCCCAGCGACGGTCCCACCTGGGCAGCAGAGAAGTTGTGGAGGGGTGGGTGGGGAGAGCATCAGGACAAAGTGGAGGAGTGTGCAAACGGGGATGCACAGGGAGTGGAGGTACGCCCAGCGCCGATCCCGCCTGGCACAAGGACGGTTTGGGTACTCGACTGTGCACTTGCGAGGGGTTTTGGGCGGCAGGTGGTGCGCCAAGCAGACGCGCCGCCTTGCATGCCGCCGCCGGCCCCGCCCCTCACCCCCTTGCCCTTCCCGTCTCGCCCACCCCTCCCTCACCCACCGTAAGCCCTTCCTCCACGGGTGGAGAAACGCAATGCATGCCACCGCCGGCCCCGCCCCTCACCCCCTTGCCCTTCCCGTCTCGCCCACCCCTCCCTCACCCACCGTAAGCCCTTCCTCCACGGGTGGAGAAAGTCATGCATGTCGGTTGCCCCACCCGTGAAGCTCCTCCATTCCCTAACCGCCACCTTTGGGGTCATGGCACATATTGTTTATGTGCAAAAGGTTGTTTACAAGCAAACTGTTTGGGTACAAGCAAGCAGTAAATTGGCAAGCTCCTGCATTTGCGATTTTGCCCTGTCGATGCTACATGGGGTTTCTGCATGCATGCCACGACGCCGCTCCTGCTGCCGCCGCTGTTGGTACCGCCGCCGCCGCTGCTGCTGCAGCTCCGAGCTCCTCCACGCTGCCACCACTACAACACTCAAGCACAGCACTCGCTCAGGCGTCGTTGCCCGCAGCTGCCTCGGCCACCCAACCCGGCAGCTCGCCGGCCGGCAGCAGCGCCAGCTGGACACCGCCGGGCGGGCCCTGCCAGCGCTGCGCGCGCTGCGCCAGCGTGCGATCAGCCGCCTCGACGGTGCCGGCCAGCACTGTGCCCTCGTCTTCCCTGCCGCCGCCGCCGCTGACAGAAGCTCCAGAGGCGTCGTACAGCGAGGTGGGCGGCTGCGGGAGGCACAGGCAACAAGGGGAGGCAGGTATGCAAGCGCTTAAGCTTGTGATGATTGAAGCGAGGCCAGGCCCGCTTTGAAAGACAAAGTCCACTGGCAGGGCGAGCCCTGAAACCCTTGGCCGCAGCGTGCACAGCATGCATGGCACACTCACAGTGCTTGGCATGGCAGGCTCACGGCACACCCTGCGCCTCCTCGCCTTTGGGCAGCTGCAGCTGGTTTCTGGTTCAGAGTACGAACAGGTCCAACACAGCAGCAGCTGCAGGACGCACCTGGCAGAAGGACACACCGACGAAGAAGCAGCAGCTGCTGCCGCTGCCGTTGGTGTTGCCGCCGCCCTGCCCCTCGCCAGCCGGCGGGCGGAAGGCCTGTTGCGCAGGGAGGGCGTGGATCCGGCGTGGACACCTCATCTCATATGTATACATCTCATCTCTGCTATACTGACATATATGCATGCATGCATGATGATTGATTGCACCTGCGGGCACCACACATGTTTCTCAAATATCCAACCTATGGTACCAATGCTACAGCCTATCTCATACTTCATGAATTATAATATGATATGACATGCTCACCTGGGGGGACGCTTCTGCGAGGTGGGAGCCGTAGATGGTGAGGCGGCGCGCCAGCCAGCCCAGCTTGCCCGCCACCCAGCGCTGCCACGCCTCCAGGTCGGCAGGGGCGTCGGGCGTCGCGGTGACCTGCAGCAGGCAAAAAGAATGCGAGAAATGTGGGAACAACGAAATAGAGAGAGAGAAAGATAGATAGACAGATAGGCAGAAAGGATATGGCTCGAGATCGGCAGGGGCGTCGGCCGTCGCCGTGACCTGAAAAGGAGGCACAAGGGGGTGCGGGTGCGGGGGGTCGAGATGTCGAGCTTTGGTGCTGCTGAGGTCAGAGCTGCGTTCGCCACCTGCGAAAAGGCCAACCCAGGTCTGGCTGCCCCAGTGAAACATTGGACATTGAGCCCAGCTCCCAGCAGCAGCAGCGAACAACCCAACGAGCCTGCCTGCACGTAGCGGTGGTGGCCGCGCTCGAAGAACGGCGGCGCCTGCATGCCTGGGCCCTGCCCCTCCGGGTCCGCACTGCCAGCGCCCGACCCTGCACACATTGCACAGACACACATTGCGGAATTCACGGTGATGTGATCGAGAGTGGTGGATGGTAGCATACATGAGGGCGGAAGTGATGCTGGCCAGGTAGGCAAGTTGAGGTGCGCGTACGTTGGAGCACTGATGGCACGGTGGAGCGCTGATGGCATGACGCATGCTCGACTTGAACAGTACAGCACGCATGACAGGCAACACCACAGCATGCAAGACTGGCAAACCAACCTGACGCCGCGCCCGCCTGTGGCGCCGGAGCTTGGCCCTCAGATCCCTCTCCCTCAGCTCCCTCTCCCTCTCCCTCAGCAGCGTCCGCATCCTCCTCAGCAAACGCCTCCTCAGAATCTGATAGGGTTTAGGGTTTAGGGCTTAGGGTTTAGGGTTTAGGGTTCAGCAAACGCCTCCTCAGAATCTGCAGCAAGCAAGCAAGATGGGGTGCAGCAGGCAAGCATGGGGTGCAGCCACCCACGGCGTGCTTGGTTTCCACGCTGTCCCACTAGTGCCTTCGCGGCTGAACCCCAACGCAATCCGAGGGCATCCATCATTTGTGCCTGCAGGCAGGGCTGCCTGCTGCCCAGCCGCCCGCAAGCTGTCGCCACCAATCCGTGCCTCCGAGCCTCCGAGCTGCAGCCGATCTGGATTCAGCAACAGCGTTGACACACACATGTTCGCTGTGAAGTGACGATACGCCCTGGCAGTGCATGGTGACAAGCCCTGGCTGCGCGCTCACCCATCCACTCATCCTTCATGTCCGGGTCGTACTGCGGCAGATCGTACACAATGCCAGTTGAGATGCGCTGCAAGCAAGGAGGGAAGGGGCAGCCAGGCGAGCGGTTGGCGGCGCCGGCGCTGCAGGCCGGCGCAGCAGCAGAGCGTGGCAGGGGCCGTGCGCATGTGCACTGTCTGTGCGACGCACAGCTGCAGCACCCCAGGAGATGCAACAGAAGCTGGGCGGCACAGCAGCTCGGGAGCAGCAGCGGCTCGCAACCCTCCCACGCCCCACCCTCCACACACGCCTGCCAGCATCTGCCAGGAGGCGCTGCCGTACCTGGCGCATGGCAGCGGCGATCGCCGCTCGCAGCGGGGTCCCTTCTGGCGGCACTTCGGGGCGCGCCAGCGCAGCGCTCACGCCGCCATACCGCTCGGCGTACACCTGCACAGCAGGAGGGCAGGAGGCAGCTGGCCCGGCATGAGCAGCACCCAGCCAGCGGCGGCGGCGGCAGCAGCAGAGGTGGATCTGACAGGAAGCAGCGCCCCCATCCCCCCGCTTCAATCTGCAGAGCGGCCTCAACCAGCCTTTCCCAATTGTTAGCCCCGCAACAACGACCGAACTCTCAGCCAGCCTGGCCCTACACTGCTCCATTCCCCCCTGAAGCCCACACATGCCTGCAGCGCCAGCCTGACGCAGTCCTCCTCTTCGCTGTCGTGCAGGGTGGACGCAGCCTTGGAAGCCTGGCAAACAAAACGCAGGGCGGGCAGGGCGTGGGTTCAGCACGCATGGCGGGCAGGGCGTGGGCTCAATCACAGATGCTACAAACCGGCACGTCGATTTTACCGCCCGCGAAAGCGCAAAGCACGGGCCGTGCAGAGCAGCGGGTGCAGCTGGGATTCACGCACCGCACTACACGCAAAGCAGCACAGCACAGCAGGGGCAGCGCACCTTCCCATAGTAGTCGTCGAAGTAGCCACCGTCGCCCTCGTCTCGAAACTGTACCTGCAGCAGCAGCACGCGGGAAAGGGAGTCGCGTTTCTGTCAACAGGTCCCCTCAGGCTGTGGCTGGAGCGGATGTTACACCGCATGCATGGCATGGCGGCCGGCGCTGCTCAAACCGCCGCCCACATGGTGGCTGCCGTTGCAACAGCAGTACACACGGCAGCGCACAACAGCACGGAACTGCGGGCATCCGATTTGGCACCACAAGACTGCCCACCCCAACAATAACCCCCACCGCCATTTATGCGCACAGCAGAGCACAGCAGAGCAAAGCATGGGACAGCATCGCGCAGCGCAGCACATCACACCACAGCCCAGCACAGCACAGCACAGTGCAGCAGCGCAGAGAGCAGCACCTTGAAGCCCATCCAGCGGCTCTCGCTCGTCACCAGTTCCTTTCGCATCTGCAGCACACGCGCAAAGAAAGAAGAAAAAGCTGCGGCCATGGGCACGAGTTCAGAGCCGGGTGTGGGTGGTAGGTGGAGGCCCAAGCCCCCTCTTCGGCTGTCGCACGAGCAAAGCTGCCTGACTGGCGTCACTGTAACCCTCATCCCCTCACCGCGGCGTAGCCAGTGTGGCGCTCGCTCCAGCTCAGCAGGTCCAGGAAGGCCAGCAGGCGCTCGGGGGCCGCGGGGCTCCCGCCCTGGCGCAGGAAGGAAAGAACGAAGGAAACACAGAAGACGCCCGTGGGTGTGGGTTGAGGGAGCCGGGAAGGGTAGAAGGCCCTAGGCCCCCACTCCCGCTACCATGCAGGTGCGCATCTGCCTCCCTCTCCTACCCCGCAACTTGTCCGTCCCTCTTTGCTGCCAAAGTGCTGCCTGCACAACAGCAATGGTAGCAGCACTACCCATCATTTCCCCCCACCGCCACCAGCGAGCTGGGACCTCTGCTGGCGCCCCGTGGACTTTGAAGCAATGTAGCTGATTGATTGATTTTGATCGTTGTAAATGATTGATTGGGCTACCCTACCTTGCGCAGGAAATCTTGCACACACCCAACCTTGAGCAGCGTGGGGCTGCAGCACGGCAGAGAGGGCAGGCAGACGGCATCATGCTGGGGGGGCAGGCAGAGGATTGACGGCGCCTGCCACAGCTGCTGCGGTCGGCGGCCTGCAGCGCTGTCTGGAGAGGGGCAGGCAAGCGAGGGAAGCACACAGCGCACCTGACAGCGAGTGCACGTGCCCCTGGCAGGCAGAGCGGCGCCAGCGGCACCAAGTGCAGAACGCGACAGCAGCAGCAGAGCTCGACAGTAGCAGCAGTGGCAGGGGCTACAGCAGCGCGCCGCGGCAGCAACAGCAGCGCGCCGCGGCGGGCGTCTGGAGGGTTGAAGAAACAAACAAACAAACAAACAAACAAACAAACAAACAAACAAACAAACAAACAAACAAACAAACAAACAAACAAACAAACAAACAAACAAACAAACNCAAACAAACAAACAAACAAACAAACAAACAAACAAACAAACAAACAAACAAACAAACAAACAAACAAACAAACAAACAAACAAACAAACAAACAACTTGGTGGAATGTATGGGTGAAGCACCTGAGCGTGCTGCCACGCTGTGCCAGCGCGTCGCGCAGCGCGTCCACCTTTGCCTGCCCCTTCTCCTTGGCTTTCTCCTTGCGGGCCCCAGCCTTGGCAGCCTTGGCCACCCGGGCCGCTGCCAGGCCTGCAGGGGAGGAGAGGGGCGGGCACATTGGTAGCTGGTGCGGCAGCAGCAGCAGCAGCAGGCCTTGCATCAGCCTTGGCGGCCTTGGCCACCCGGGCCGCCGCCAGGCCTGCAGCGGAGGAGAGGGGCGGGCACACTGGTGCGCTGGTTCGCCTGGCATCATCCGGGTTGCTAGCAGCAGCGATGGCTGGCTGCATGCCGCTTGAGCCATCCCATCCGCGTGCACACTGGCCTGCTGGGTCGCCGTGCTTGGCACGCGCCAGGGCCAGCACGTCTGTTAGCGCGTACAGGTGCGTCGTGCCCAGAGAACCCCTGCAAAGGAGGCGCACAGAGGCAACAGAATGGCAGCGGGGGTGGTGGGTGAGCGGCAGCACAGAGGCAACACCCGTTTGGCAGCGCAGCACGCACGCTGGGAGATGCACACATATTCTGCCACGCTGCTGCCATGAGAGGTGGAAGCACAGGGGTCAGCGGCGGAGGGGAGGGAGCGCCAACAGAATTCGACAGAGTTGCGCGCTGTGCCATGCCACGCCGCCTGGGCAGCTCAGGAAGCACCGTTTGGGCATTGCAGCGGGTGGTCACACAGGGGTGCAGAAGTAGCCCAAGCCCCAAAGCGCCACCTGCATGTGCTGCCGCCAAAGGGCACCGTCGCGAAAGGCCCCTAAGTTAGCTGCAGCGGTCCGCTCTGGATGCTGGCGCCCTTCCTTAAAATTAAAGGCTTTTTAAAGCAGAAAAACGAACCTGCTCTTGTCGGTGCGCGGCAGCTCCTTGAGATCCCGTTCTGTCAGCAGAAACTCCTCCTTGGCGTTGGTGCCGGCCTGCACGAATTGATTGATTGATTCACAATGGATCGATCAATCAAGCAGCATGGCAGGCATGCACTGCCTCCTTGGCGTTGCTGCCGGCCTGCACAGCATGCACAGCAGCATGCACAGCAGCAGCATCAAGCAGGCAGGCAGGCAGGCAACGGCAGCTGCGGCCTCTCACCAGCCCCAGGTTGCCCAGGCGAGCAACCTCGGCGAAGATCTGAGCTGGCACAAAGTCAGGCACGTCCTCCTGCAGCAGACAACGAGCATGGTAAGGGGCAGCCGTGAATGCGCATTGGGCGGCAGGCGAGCGTGTCGATGCCCTCGCCACCCAATTCATTCATTGCAACGGGCCCAGCGCAGGGCAGCGCAACGCAGCACGATCACAGCATGCACGCCACCCACACTCCGGCCGCCGCTCGTTTTTCGGTATCGGCGGGCGCACCACACCACGACCACAGCGTGCACGTCGCAGCGTGCACAACCACAGCGTACCTCAGCGTAGGCCTCTGCCAGCTCCTTTGGCTTGGGATCCTTGCCCAGCTTGCGTGCCCGGTGGCTCAGGAACCTTCCCTCCCACTTGTGCTCGCTCGCAATGCCTGGCAACGGGGGAGCGGGGTAGTTAGCGCGCGCATGCAGTGTGAGGCGAGGCGCACGCAGCGTGAAGGGCGTCCATCTATGCATGAAGCGTCCGGCAATGCCTGGCAGCAGCGACAAGCAGGCGGCGTGCGCATGCAGCCTTGAGGCGCGTCGCACGCAGCATGGAGGGCATGCATGCATGAAGCGTCCTTGCATGTGGAGCGCAGCAGATGGACAGCAGTGAACGTGCAAAACCGTCTGTGACAGTGCGGCAGGCTGTTCGCCCCCAACCCGCCAGCCGTCGCTCGGCTCACCGGGCAGCTTGGAGGCGGTGGCGGCGCCCACAGCCGGCATGGCCTCGCCCAGCGCGCCCCACAGCTTGCCCCCCGCGTGCTGGCGCAGGTTCCTGCAAAGCAGCGGCAGGCAGGCATGAGCCAGGGTGGAGCGCTGGCCATGGTGGTGCCAGCATGAAAAAAGCCTTTCCATTTCCCCTGCTCAGCGTCGCTGTCTGCCCGGCGCTGCCCCGGCGCTCGCCCCGGCGCTCACTCACTTGCAGGTCTGCGCCAGGGAAGCGACGTCGCGAGCGATGGTGGCAATGTTGTTGAACTTGTCCTGCAACCCGAGGCCCTGCGCAATGATGTTTTAAACGTCGGGCGGCAGCGCCAGCAGCGGCGACGTCGGCGCCGCCGCGACGCCGCCGTCCGGCGCATTGGCGCCGCGCTGCCGCTTGCGAGGAGGCATATTGCTGGCGGGCACGGGGGGTAACAAGGCGCCTGAGAGGGCTCCTAGTTTGGCGGGGCGAAGCTGGCCGACCTCGGGACCTCGGGTCACGGCCAGCGCTCTTTAGCAGTTAGAACTGCCCTGTGACGTTCTGAGAGTACTCAAGCAGCGCCTGCGGCGCTGTCGGAACGGCGCAGCGCCCGATTGCTGTCGCACTCATCCTGGCGGCCGCCGCCGCGGCGTGCGCGATCTGCCCGGCTCACTCATAGCAAGGGACATGGCTGCCGGGCCAAGCGCTGCAGCAAGCGAGGACAGTTGGTTTTACGCAACCTTCAACAACCATGGCAGCATGTGTCTGAAAGTTCCTCGGCTGCGTTCTGCGTCGCGCGCGTGCGGGGCTGCGGGAGCTGCTGCTTTGGCAGCGGTGCCTTCCGTGGCAAGCATGCTGACGTGCTCCTGGCAAATGCGGTGGCGGCAGCTGGCCAAGTAATGGCGTTTTCTTCCCACCTCCCTACCTCTCACCCTTCCAACTACCTCCCTCTCCCACCCGCCCCCCCTGACCCTCTCCTCCCCCTCTCCTTCCCCCACCGACCACCCCCTGACCACCACCGCCCCTGACCACCACCGCCCTCTCCCTCGCCACCATCGCCCTCTCCATCATGCTTACCAGCAGCGGCAGCAGGAGGGCAGCAGCAGAAGGAAGGAAGCAGCAGGAGGAAGGCAGCAGCATCAGCGGCAGCAGCGGCAGCGGCAGCGGCAGGAGCAGTGGCAGTGGCGGCGGCAGCAGCAGCAGCAGCCACGGCAGCAGCGGCAGCGTTCCCATCTGGCCTCTGCCCTTGTGCCCCCTCACATCCACTGCCCCCCTTCATCAAGCCCCCCTCCTGCATCCACCGTAGCAGACTCCTGATCCAGCACCGCCACCCACCACTACCCTCAACCCCACCAACACCCTCTCCCTCCCCGTCGCCGCTGGTGCCAATGCCCATTTGTGGCGCCGAAACTGCCTTCTTTGCGCCGCAGGCATGGGTGCTTGAGGTCCACATTTTCCGCTATTTTCGACGGCCTGAGTATCTCAACCGTGCTCAAATAGCATGTAAAGAGGGAGGGACGCAGCGGTAGGGGTGGGGAAAAGCTCCGGGGAGGTGCGGCAGAGGCACCCCATTCTCGGGGGCCCCGCGGCGGCGGAGGCGGCGGCAGGTCGATGCCACCGCGGCCTGGTGCAAGCGCCGGCGTGATGGTACTCTTGCGTAAATGTTTGTTGTCACCATTCAACTTCCTCACCGCTGGTACAGCCTGCAGCGGTTCGCGGGGCGAGCCAGGCGGGGATGTGTGCAGCGCGAAGCGCCCAGAGGCCTTCCGCGCGAAACGCCGGCCCCCCAAAAGCATTCAGAGGCATCGGCGAGGCTGCTGAGATGCAAGCGCCGCGATCTAAAGCGACCCAGCGGCACCCCGCCGCCCCACCGTGCCTGCCGTGCCAGTGCCTGTGTGCTACCACCGCCCCGCCACAGCCTACTCCCCTCCTTCGCTCACAGTCCAAGCTCCGCTCCCGGGTCCCTGCCCTCAAGGTGACTTCCAGCAGATCAGCACCCTGCAAATGCCACAGCCTGCCTGCTGCGCACCTGTTGGGCCCTTCACCCCTACTCCCAGCGTCATGCCCACCAATCCGCCACACCTACCGCTCAGCGTCGCGCCGCACGGATGCGGGTTGGCCTCACTGCCCGTGCTCAGAGAGAGAAAGAGAGAAGCCTGCTCGCCCCCGCAGCTTGGTTTGGCGCCCCGCTGGTAATCCCTATGTGACTCTTGCACGCTTCAGAGACGCACTTGTAAGGATTGCATCGGGCCACACACACTACCCTGCCCCCACACACCCACCCACACGCACAGAAAGGGGCTTTGGTTGCAGAGGCAAGACGTTGACAACACCCCGAATTGCAAAAGGGTTTCAGTGCGGCAGGCAAAAGGTGGTGGTAAAGGCTGGTGGTGTGCGTTTGGGTGGGAGAGACACACGAATCACGCTGTGGTTGCAAAGCATGGGAAGCGTCAAGGGCTGCCTGAGGCTGACGCGGCACGTGGGGGGCGGGCATTCTGCTGCTGGGTGCCTCCTCCCCTTCCTCCCCTGCCCCCGAGAGGCTGGACGGCTCCCCTTCCGCCGCTGCCTCAGGCTGGCCCTCTCGGCCCGCGCACGCCTGCTCTTCTTCTGCTGCTGGGGTGCCTCCTCTTCCGCCGCTGCCACTGCAAGCGACTGTGCCCCGGCTGCTGGGTGCCCTCCTCCTCTCCTTCCGCCGCTACCGCTGCCTCAGGCTGCCCCGACAGGCTGCACGGTGCCCCTTCCGCCGCTGTTTCAGGCTCTCCCTCTCGGCCCGCAGGTGCATCCTTCTCTTCTGCTGCTGGGTGCCTCCTCCTCTCCTTCCGCCGCTGCCACTGCCGCTGCCTCAGGCTGGCGCGGCGCCCAGGGGTGCCTCCTCCTTTTCCGCGGCCTCCGCTGGCGGCGGGGTGCGTGGGAGCACCTCGTTTGCAAGGGGTCGGCCCAGGGCGCAGTCGCGCAGGTTGCCCACNAGGGGCGGAGGGGGGGAGGGATTACACGCGTTTTAGTGGTGTGCTAAGCAGAGGGCACACACGCACACATACACACACGGTTAGTGGTGTGCTAAGCAGAGGGGGTGGGCAGAGGGCGAGGGAAAGGGAATCGATGCCATGCACTCCAGCCATGAGGAAGCCAGCAGGGATATTGGTTGGGGTTGGGGGGTAGGCCCAGGGCGCAGCCGGGCAGGTTGCCCGACTGGGGGAACCAGGGGGTGGGGAGGAAAGGCGGGGTTGCAAGCAAGCAGCAAGGAGCAAACAAAAGCGTTCGATGTGAGCGTGAGGGCGGCCCAAGTTGGCGCAGTCAGGCAGGGTGCGCACTTTGAGGGCACACACACACACACACACACACACACACTCTCTGTTGGGCTGCCAGAACGGTGCTTGTCTCGCCGTTGTGTCTGCAATGCTGCCCAGCACCTTACAGCACTGCACTATGAGTGCATGCAGACACTGCGCAGATCCCCCATACACACACGCGTGCACACGGGAGTTGAGCTGCCTCTGTTGTGCTCGACTCACCGGTGTGCCTGCAACGCTGCCCAGCGCATCTCAACTCAATGGGCAGGCTCTGCCCAGCCCCAGCAACACACCAGTTCCGTGCGTACCATTGTGTCTGCAATGCTGCCCAGCCCCAGCAACGCACCACGATCTTTGCTCATCATTGTGTCTGCAATGTGGCAACACTGCACTACGTGTGCATGCAGACAGCGCACACACACACTCGGACTCTCTTCTTTGCTCACCGTCGTGTCTGCAATGTTGCCCAGCGCCTCTTCTGTGAGGAAGGCGGAGTGTGGGGTGAGGATGACCTGGGGCAGGGACTTGAGGTACGCCCAGCGACGGTCCCACCTGAAAGCGAGTTGATGGAGGAGGTAGGGTGTTCAAGTTTATACAGGGGCAGGGGGTGGGAGAGGATTGACCTGGGGCAGAGGTACGCCCAGCGGCCAGTACAGACTTTGTGGGCGGGTGGGTGTGGGGGCGCTGCAAAGCCTTAGAAGCGAGGTGGGGGCAGTGACGGATTGAGGTACGCCCACCGCCGGTCCCGCCTGGCACAACGACGGTTTGGGTACCAAGGCTTTGTTAAGAGGAAGGACGCAATCTGTGGGGTGTTGAGGGTGTCAAGGCAGCTGTGCTGCAGATTGTGGGCCGTGAGGAAGCTGAGTAGGCACCGCTTTCCGTTTCACCCGCC
>JTEE01000168.1:297446-310089 GCA_002896455.3 Chlorella sp. ArM0029B
CCACCCACGCCCATAGCCCACAGCACCTACAGCCCACAGCACGCACAGCACACAGCGCACAGCTCACCGAATCGAACAGGTTGCCCTCGTTCTCATACCTGCAGGGCAGCGTATACAGAGGAAGATAATAATAATAAACGTTGTGTGATATCGACCGTTGTCAAGCTTGTATACGTGATAAAACGTGGGCAGGTGGGCAGGTGGCCAGCAGGGAAGACCACATCAGTCGAGGCGGCGATACGGTGTATTGCTTTTCAAACCCTGGTCATGGGTAGGGCAGGGTTGGGGTAAGCTGTTAACCCTTACTGTGGGGCAGAGTAAGTGTTTAAAACCCTACCCTAACTCTACCCTACCCATGACCAGCACATGCATGCACTGCTGCAGGGAAGGAAGCAGTCGGGGGGAAGGTGGGACAGAGGGGGTGAGGATGGCGGGTAGAGGCAAGCAGAACCAACCTTGAAGCTGCCTGCCAAGGTTGAGAGCTCAAACCCTGAGTGAGCTCCCCACACCGCCTCGACTCTGCCGGCTTCACCATACAAAAGTAAAAGAAACGACAACATGTGATACAATGTGTTGACAACATCTATGCATTGCCGCACCCGCAAAACCTGCGACCATTACTCACACGCCCATGCATGCCCACCCCGCCCACCCCCTTCTTCCCCAGCACCGCCAGCAGGGCAGATGCCTGTTGCCATCACTCACACTATCCGTGCAACCCTTCCGCACTCTGTCCCTTGTACTGTTCCTCATCCAAGCCCTCTAATCACACACCCCTAGCCCCGCCCACTGCCTCGCCTGCCCCCCCCCACACACACAACGCACGGCGACCCGGGGAATAAAGGGCACATGCCGCCCTCACTCACTCACACGTCCATGCCCACCCCGCCCAGCTGGTTGCTCTCCAACGCCGGCAGCAGAGCGTTTGTGTCGATGAGGCCGCCCCGGGAGACGTTGACCAGGATGGCGGAGGGCTTCATGAGGGCCAGGCTGCACAGAGGTGAAAGACAGAAAAGTTTGTGTGTGTGTGGGGGGGGGGAGGCCCACCCTCCGGAGGGGGGTGAATTGTAAACAGGAGTTGACCAGGATGGCGGTGGGCTTCATGAGGGCCAGGCTGCACAGAAATAAAGAAAAGGGAAAAGAAGGAGCACATGTTGAGGGTGTTGGTGGGCTGCATCAGCGCCAGGCTGCACAGAAAGAAAAGTTAGGGTGTTGGGGGGGGGCGGGTGAATATTAAAAAGGAGTTAACCAGGATGGCGGTGGGCTTCATCATTGTTAGGCTGCACAGAAATGAATAGGAGAAAAAGCTGAGGAAAAGAAAGGAAAAGGGAGAGAGAAGGAGAGAAAGGAAGGGGACGTTTTCTAAGTTGAGGCGGGGGCGGGTCTGGAGTCGATGGCGGTGAGCTATAAGATTGCAGCGCAGCACAGCACAGCACAGCATGCACAGACAGCAACCGCAGCTTTCCGGCACAGCACAGCAGGCGCAGCAGGCGCAGCACTGGGGAGCGCTCACCGCTCAGCGGCCGCATCACTGAAAGGGAGCACAGCGGTCAAGCAGGCGCTGCAGACACAGCAGGCGCAGCAGGCATGGCACAGCAGGCACAGCAGGCACAGCGCTCACCGCTCGGCATCCATCAGGTGGAATGTGCTGGGCATGAGTGGGCAGTGGAGGGAGACGAGGTCTGACTCCCGCAGCAGCTGCTCCAGCTCAACATATTCCACGCCTGCTTTGCAAAAAGAAAGGAAAGTATAAAAGTCAAGCACTCCAGAA
Source organism: Chlorella sp. ArM0029B (assembly GCA_002896455.3). Classification (NCBI taxonomy): domain Eukaryota; kingdom Viridiplantae; phylum Chlorophyta; class Trebouxiophyceae; order Chlorellales; family Chlorellaceae; genus Chlorella; species Chlorella sp. ArM0029B. The sequence goes on from JTEE01000168.1 coordinate 299,218, forward strand.
AGCAAAAGAAGATTGCTTCAGCTCAACGCGTTCCACGCCTGCATTGAAGCAGGAATATAAGATCAACGGTGGTGTCCATTGTGCCATGCTTCCAAGTGGGTGGCACGGTTAGCAGATTCAGGCAGAGGTTTTGCCAAGCCCCCCAGCACACAAGGCACCTTGTGAGCAGACCTCACCCACCGCATGAGCTGTCTTTCTTATACACACAAAAGACCACCCCTCACCCAGCGCCTTGGCGGCCTCGCATGGGTACGGGTCGTAGCACAGGATGCGGCCGCCCAGGCAGCCCAGCAGCTTCACCATCTGCATGGGGGCAGGCAGGCAGGCAGGCAGGCAGGCAGAGGAGGTGAGGACAGCATGAAAAAGGTTCATCAAAGAAGGAACTGTGAAATTGTTTGACCATCGGCAGAGGCATGCCTGCCTGGCCAACAGTCAGAAGGCGTGCATGCCAGCTCAGCTCCCCTACCCACCCACAAGCTGGAGACAGGCGAAGTTGGCCTCAAAGTGCTCACAAATCAAACGCATGCTCATCAAACAGGGTCCCAAATGCATTCCACAGAACCTGTGCGCCTTGCCAGCCTGGCATGCGCCAGCTCAGCGCCCCCGCCCCTCACCTCGATTCCGAGATTGCCGGCGCCCACCAGGCCGCACGTCTTATCCAGACAGCTCACAAGTTAACACACAAAACCAGCACGTCTTGCCGGACAGCCGTTAAGTTTGCAAAACAAAACCTGCCCCCGTCACCTCGATGCCAATGTTGCCGGTGCCCACCACGCCATACGTCTTTCCCGACAGCTCAAAGCCTGCAGCACAGGGCAGGGGAGCAGGGCAGCCGCAGCGACTCAAGAAGAAGAAGGGACAGGGACAGGCAGGGCGCTCGCCAGCACAGCACGAGCATGCAGGTGGCCTCCTGCCCTGAGGCCCTTGGGGTGAGGAACCGCCCCCCCTACACACCCAACCACTGAAAGGTGTGAAAGTTACGGGGGCAGGGGCGGTCCACTGAGCAGGTGTTCCGCCCTCATGCACCGCCCTCCACATGCACTGCCCCAACCAACAACCGATGGATGAAAAAGGTGCAGTCCATGAGTGCATGGGGGCAAGGGGCGCACACCGATTAGCCCATGGACAGTTAGGTGCCCTGATGGCATCATGAGGAGGCCCGCCCCCTGCTGCCCTGTCCCCCAACAACCCACTACTGACTGAAAAATGAGGTCCCTGCAAGGGCCAGGGGCGCGCACCGATGAGCCCGTTGAGCGTGTAGTTGCCCTCTCGCACGCGCGGCACCTGCAGCTGGATGTGCCTGTGGCACGGGAGAGGAGCGGGCACAGAAAGTGTGACTGATCAACAACAGTGAAACCATTGCGACAAATGCGTCCCCGCGAGAGGGGTGGGGCGCATATCATTGCTGTGCTGTGAGGACAAGATGGGCGCGGCATCTTCAGCTGGATGTGCATGCAGCACGAAAAAGTTGTTGATGCCAACATTGTTTATCTACTCTTTATTGGCAATGTTTATCTATTACTTATTGGCAACAGGGTTGGAAGGTGCGCGGCACCTGCAGCTGGATGATGCCCACGCAAGGGAGAGGAACGGGCACAGGAGGTGCAACTGATCAACAACAGTGAAACCAGTGCAACAACCACAGGCCCCACGAAAGGGGCGGCGCGCATTGCACCGCAAGGTGAGTGCACAAGGGGAGTGCGGCATCAACAACTGGGTGGCACTCAATTCCTCTGGACTCGATTCCTCTGGACTCAATTCCGATCTGGACGATGGCCCGCGCGGCGGGGTTTGAGGACAAGAGGGTGCCGGAGTGCCCCACAGCCCAGCACGCAATTCACATCAAGGAGGGACAGGGACAGGGCCTGCCGCCCAGCCTGCTATCCCGGCCAGCGAGACGATGGGTGAGGGTGAGCGCGTGAGAACCCCAACAACAGGACTGATCAACTGCTCCAATAGACGGCCAAATTACGCCCACCGCTCACTGCTGCAGATAACCGCAGTTCTAGCAGTGTTACTGGTATACGGTAGTTTCGTCTACCCGTCAGCAGCCAGCTGGCAAGGCAGAGAAGGCAAACGTGACGGCGTGCTTGACCACAGCACGCAAAGCACAGGAACACAACTAGAGATCGAGCGGGCCTGCCCCCCACCCCACCCCACACCCACCACACGCCCCACCCACCTGGCCAGGCAGAAGGAGGGCATGAAGGCGTGCTGCGCCAGCCACCGCATGCAAAACACAAATCACAGAGGGAAGAAAGAGAGCGGGCCTGCACCCCACCCACCCCACACCCCACCCACTGGGCGAAGCAGAAGGAGAGTGTGAAAGGCGTGCCTGGCCAGTTTTCGTGGCTTTAACGATAAGGAACAAGGGAGGGGCCTGGGGCAACCCACACAGCTGGCGAGGCAGAGGGCGGGCGTGAAGGCACGAGCTTTCACAACGAAGGAAAAAGGAGGGGCCTGGCCCCCCACACCACGCACCTGGCCCCCACCCCACACCCACCACACGCCCCACCCACCTGGCCAGGCAGAAGGAGAGCGTGAAGGCATGCTCCGCCACTGAGCGTGGGCTGTAGGCGGGCACACGCACAACCTTGATGCCGTGCTCCACGCACGCCGCCAGGTCGACCTGTGGCAAGTTGTGAAACGAGTGCAACTCACGAAAGTGAAATCCCCTCCCCCCCAGACACAAAAAAAAAGTAAACGTCATTTTAGAGTGAAGCGGGGACTCTGAAAGTGACAAGCTGTGAAATGAGTCCAAGTCACATGCACGCCGCCAGGTCACCCTGCGGGGTGGAAAGTATGTTGGCCGGCACGGTGGATCAGTCAGTCCCCCTGCCTGCTCCCCTCCCCTTCCCTCACACGCAGTGCACTGTCAGCCGACACCGCGCAGCACCTGCAAACCTAATCCCTGACCAATGAAGTCGCCGTTTCGATGCCTGCGCAGCGCATGGGCTGCACACTCGACAGCCCCTCAACCATACCATTAAACCCTGCGCTCGTCTTGTCGAAGCCTGCGCAACGCATGGCTGCGCGCTCGATAGGCCCATCACCCTGCACCGCTAAACCCCACACCCTGCACTCGCCTTGTCGAAGCGTGCGCAGCGCATGGGCTGCACACTCGACAGACCCAACACCCTACATTGCTAAACCCCACACCCTGGGCTTGCCTTGTCGAAGCCTGCGCAGCGCATGGCCACAAACTTGACCCCCACCCGGGCCAGCACTTCCACCGCCTGCAACCAGAACGAGAAAAGAAAAGAGGGGAGGCCAGGACATGTGTTGGGAGGGTGAAACAAGGTGGGGCGCAGGAGGAGTGGGGCGTAATAACGGGGCGTGACCCCCGCCCCGGCCGGCGCCACCAAACCACCTGCATATACTGAAAGCTAGAGAGGGCGAGGATGTCCGTCGGGGGAAAGGGGGTGGGCGGGGCATGGTGGGGCAGGAGTCGTGAGGAGTGGCCTGGACCCTTCCTGCCACCTGAGCCACCTGAAGGTTAACAAAGAGGCCTGGGCATTTGCTGGGAAAGGGACAGCGGTGCGTGGTGGGGCGGGAAGGGTGGGGCTGCGATGTGTGGGCCTCGTTTGCGAGCGGGCCAGCCCCTTCAGCTGTGCTTCTTCTCCATTCATCCATTCATTGCCAGCGCCGCAGCAACACAATAAGTGTGCCGCAGGTGCGTCATCCCGCAAAAGTGTGCCTCTTCTCCACCTCTCGCTTACCCTCCTTCTTCCTGGCACCACAAAAGTCCTTCCCTCCCCCCCAGACCTCCCCTTGACAGCTGCACCGCCAGCTGGCGCCAGCTCAGCCCACCCCGCCCCGCACTTGCTGCCAGGGCCCGAGGCGGGTGGGCCATTCAACGAGCACATGAAGCCAACGGCCAACGACCGGCAACTCAGAAGGCGAGAGGACACCAGGCAACAATCGGCACCTCCGACAATCTCTTTTCAATGCCAAAAGAAAAGGGCCAGCCCACCCGGCAGCCAGGCAGTCGTGCCGCAGCGGCCCAAATCACGCGCAGCGCCCCCGCCAGCTCAGCCCACCCTTCCCCGCCCTCTACCCCGGGCCCCAAGGCGGGCGGACCACTCAACGTCCAAGCAGCAAGTGAAATTAGCAACAAGTAAAAACAGCGCCTGCCCACCTCGGCGTCCAGGAGGTCGTTGACAAAAGCGCAGATGGCCTGGTAGCCGCGTGCCAGCTCAGCAGTGTTCTTGTCCAGCTTTGCCTCAATGAACTGCAGGCAAAGTCGATTGAATTAAGCATTTCGATTGAGTTTAAGTGTAGCTCTACGACCTCTAGGTTGCAGGGTGGATGCAGATGGAATGCATTTTGACAGGGCATCCCCACTTGGTGGTAAGGAATGCCTCGATACACTGCATGTCGAGTGATTTAGAGGGGGGTAAGGCGCATGGAATCAACAACACAAAAGTGCTTGCCCACTTGGTCCTTGCATGTGCGGTTTGGGGAGGGCAGACAGTTCAGGGAGGCGCAGGAATAAAGGAGGTGGGTAGGTGCGACGGCAGGTAGCTCAAGGAGAAAGGAGGTGGGTAGGCGCGGCGGCAGGTAGCTTCGGGAGGCAGGTAGCTCAGGAAGAAAGGAGGTGGCTAAGCGCGACGGCAGGTGGCTCAGCCGACTGCGTTCTTGTCCAGCTTCGCCGCAATCAATCAATCAATCAATTACATTACAATGCACTGCATGTGGTTGCGTGTGTGTGCGGCAGCACACTTTCCCAGGCACGGTTTCAAGACGGCCGCACGATCACAGCTGGTTCAGCGCTCCCTCCCACCGCCCCACACCGCCCCCAACCACCCTCAATTTTTCGGCAGGGGAAGGCTTTTAGACGGGCTTGCATGTGAAAGATGCGCGTGCTATGTGCTATGAAAAAGTTACCCTCGCACCCTCAGGTTGTCTTTAGGGAAGGCCTTCTCTAGGGGCGCTTGCATGTAGTCCAGCACATAAGCCTGGGCGCCAAACACGGCCACCTTGAAGTCCTGCAGCACTTCCGGGGAAGCTTCCTGCAGGGGAGGGGGGAACAGCGTGCAGGGCGGGTCGGTTGCCGGTGCCGGCGGGGTGGATGGCGGAGGCGCCGCCGACGTTGGGGCGTGCCAAGTTGGGTACCCCCTGCCCTCCTTGAGGCGCACCGTATCTCCCATCGCGCTGTGTGCGGCGCTCCTTGTGACTAAGGAAGCAGTGCGGGCTGCTGGCCGCGGCGGGCCGGTGAAGTTGCTGGGTGGTGGCGATTGCCGAGTGGCTGCTTTGTGCACAGCTGACGAGCTTGTTGCACGCCGCGGCCTTTGAGCGGCAGTTCGGATGCCGATCGGAGAAGCTGTCACTGCCGCCAGCCCAAGAGAGAGCATGAAACCCTACACCCGACGGTGTCTTGCCAGCGCCCTACAACCTGAGAAGCTTGTTATAAGGGAGCGATCAGAGCGGCTTGCCACCGCCGCTGCGTGTTCTTTGCATGACGCTGCCATGGGTGCCGAGCTCCGCCAGCGGGGCGGCCGCCCGCCGCACTTCCGCCGCACTTGGGGAGCCTGCCTATGGCTTGAGTGCAGCACTAGAGCATGGTATGATGCGCCATCCAGATGCTATAATTATTAACAAATGAAGGCTGCAGGGAAGCACCGTTGCCCCGAGCACCGCTGGCTCTCACCGCCCGGGGCTGCCACCACTTTCCGCTGCTCTGGGGCTGCCGCTGCCGCACCCAAGCCGCTGGCATGAGGGGGGCATTCCGGCTGGGTGAAGGGGCGCACAATATGGGGGGTCATGCAGCGGCAGAAGGTCTGAGCAACCACCATGGCTGCCTGCATCACAAACTTAACTGCCAGCTCGCCTGGCGGAGCGGCAGAGGTTCCGACAGCCGCGCCGATGACGGAGGGAGCGAGCCTTACAAAAGTAAAATGCTTTTTCATGAGCATTTTGATTCCTCTCGCTTTTAATTTACCGATACCCAGGTGGATACCGGGATTTGCGCGCTGTGCCGCCACGAGCTGGGGAACATCACGCTGAAGTTTGCAAGCAAGTGATGCAGCTGTCGCTGATGCTGGTAAGCTTTGGCTGCAGGGCGGGCACACCTGCGTTGTTGGCGGGGGGAGGAGGAGGGCCGAACTGCCGTGCGTGCTGGTGCCAGCACCACCGCACTGGGACAACACACTGCCGGCACCCTGGCACTTCCGGCATGGCGCAGCATCACCGAGAGTCTCAACTCATCCCTGCAACCATTCTCTCAACGGGCGGCACTGCTGTGAAGGTGTGGGCTTGCATGTCCCCCGCCCATGCGCATGTGTGCGGTGATGTGTACATTGTGTCAGAACACGCATGTGTGCGGTAGGCCGTCCCGGGCCCTGGCAGCTCCCAACCGGCGGCAGCAGACTGCCGCTGCCTGCAGCTCGACAGCACGTCTCGATGCTCTTAGATCCCACGAGTATGCTGGTGCTAGCACCACTATTGCAGCAGTGATCCTGCTCGCTGCCGCGGGCCGCACGAGCAGCGCAACAGGCCCGCGACAGCCGTGGCAGGCAGGCAACAGCCAGAGGGTTTGTCAGCCTGACGTGCTGCTCACAGCGCCGTTAAGTTTTAGCGCACCTCCTGTCTGATATATGGCGTCTGTTTTGAGTGTTGAAAGTGCAGGGAGACAGCTTTGCAAATGGGTTACTTGGGGTGCAACACCGCCCGACGGCAAGGAGCAGCATCAACAGCTACTTGGACTGGTGGAGGCGTTGGGGCTCGGGGAGGCCGCGGGAGCTGCATCTAGCACACAATTGGCATGTGGCACGCCGTGAAAGCGGGTGAGCGGTGTTTGACGCACCATGAAGCATGCGCCCTGCTGGCGTGCTGCGCTCGGGCTCGGCGCCACCGGCGCCACAAAGGATACACAACGGACTTGCTGCGCACTACCCTTATTCAATTTTCATATTTCCGGCCGCTCTGCTGCTCCACCAGCGCCTGTGCTCACTCTTCCAGCCCGTCTTGCTCAGGACTCGCTCGATTGCGCCCCATCTGCCGCTGGCAGATTGCATTCTGATTATAGCAATCGATCGCATCACTGCAACGTTCAGTCACGGCCCTGCCCTCCTTGCTTGGCGCCTGAATGCACCGTCGCAATGACGACTGCCGCACCCAGCACAGCCCTTGCACGGTCCTCAGCACAGCCCAATTGGTGAGTGCACTCGCGATGCCGCGCGCAGATGGCTGCCTGGATGTTGGGAGGGTTTGCGGAAGGGGGCGTACCTCACTAGCCGTTGGCAGTCTGCCGGCCAGCCTTTTGCAGCCGCCCGACCCCCTGCCGCCCCGGCTTTCGTCCTCTGGTGATTGCAGTGATGAGCTGAGAGGGTGCAGCGCGGCGGAGTGCGCGCAGGTGGCGGCAGCAGCGGCGGCGGCGTGCCAGCTCCACTCCTTTGGTGAGCGGGGCAGGCGGCGGGCGGGCTCGAATGGCATTGTTAGCCTGGGCTGTGAGCCTGGGCTGTGGCTGGGCTCTTGGCTTGGCCCTAGGTGCCGTCAGCTGCATACTTGACGGATCAGCAGTGGCAGTGCGGCAGGCCCCAGCCCAACGCCGCCACCGCTGCCGCTGCCGCGCGCTCGTTGGCACGTGGCTGGCGGGGGCAGCCAGCTGCCTGCTGCCCCAGCCCTGTTGCACCGCAGCTGCCCCGCCAGCACCCAGCACAAAGAGCGCGGCAGGGTGAGGTGGAAACCTGGAAGCCGGCAAAGCGGCGTCCCATTGAGTGGGCCAGCCAGGGGCCCAGGTGGTGATGTGAGACCGCCGGCGGCGCCCCCGCTGCACCACATCCCACACCATGGCCTCAGACCAAAGGTGGCCCCTCCCCCAGCCCAGCCCAGCTCAGAGCGCAGGCCCCACCTGCACCCCCTCCCTCCCCTGCAGGCGGAAACAAGACTGGGGCAGGCCAGCTGCGGGAGTGGCACACCTTCGGCGCTGACCTGCAGGCGGAAATTGACGGTGAGGCGGGGGAAGCTTGGGTGGCAGCGGCAGGCGGGTGCTGGCCGGCAAGGCGGGCAGCGTGTTGGTCACATTCACAACGTCCGGTGCATCCCGCCAGCCTGCCATTCTTGGGGCACCGTGCACGTGCCGACGGAGGTGCCATGGTTCCCGGTGCGGCTAACAGCCGGAAAATACTGACGAGCCGGAAGGCAAAATGTTGCCCGACAGCCCATGGCGGCGGTGCCAGGGACCCGCTCCCGCGCCTGCCCATCTCCTGGCCCTCGCCCGCCCCCATCCCTGGGCCCCCGCCCGCCGCCCACCGCAGCCCCTTCCTCCCCACCCGCCTGCCTGCCTGCCCCCACTTTCTGACCTGCCCCTCTGCTGCCGTGTGCCTGTTGCTTGTGTGCCATGCAGCCGAGGTGGCGGCGGCTGGCCGAGAGGCTGCCCTGGCGCAGTGCCAGGCCCTGTTTTCACTGGAGGACGAAGGTGGGGCGGGGGGCGGGCGGGGGGCAGCGCCAGTTGGGCAGGATGGTTTTTGGGGGGTTACATTTGATGTCCACGGGGAGCCAGCAACGGTCTCATGAGACGGGAGATTTGAGTGGGCGATTGAGCAAGCAAATCCCCCACAAATCTCCTGTCTTGTGAGACCGCTCCTGGCTCCATATGGACATCAAATGTAACTAATTGACTCAAAAACAGGATGCTTTCCGGGATTGGACAAGCAGGAAAAGAGGAAGATGCTGTGCACCCAACAGCGTGCTGATCTTGCCGGAGCCGGCACTGTGTCACTGCTTCGAGAAGGTCCCTGGTCCAGCAACAGTACAGTCCCCTCCCGTCTTCCCCGCTCAGCCCACCCGCCTGCCTGCAAACACATCTTCCTACAGTTTCCACCTTTACCTGGTGCATTCTTAGCTCATATTTGTGATGTTTCCCATGCCCTCCTCGTGCGCTCCCTCCTGCCTCCCGCAGGCTGCCTCCCACACGACCCCCTCTTCGACCTGCTGCCTCCCCGGGGCACGGCAGCTGCGCCAGCTCAGCGCCCCGCCTGCGGCCCTGCTGACCTGGCAGCTGCCCTGGCGGCCGCGGCCCAGCAGATCGCAGCCCTGCGCCTCGCTGGCAGCTGCGCTGTGGTGGCGGACTCGTGCACGGAAGCTGCCACGCAGCTGCCGCCCCTGGCGGCGCCGGCGACGTGCTGCCGCAAGCGCGGCGCCGGCGAGAGGCTGGCGCACGCCACGCACCCCTGCGGCCCGCTGCAGCGCCGCCTGCAGCAGCTGGTGAGTGGTGCCGCCTCTCCCTGCAACCCTACTCCCATCGCCGCTGCGGGCAACGGCACAGGCGCCACACCCCTGCTGCCACGCTCTGGGGCCAGCCTGGCAGCCGCCAAACGCCCGCGCCTGCTGCTGCCGACCACCGCCGCCGGCACGGCAGCTGGAGCGGGGGGCACCCCCAGCAGTCGCAGCACGCCCGGCAGCGGTGTGGGGAGCAACGGCAAGGCGCCGGCCGAGCGGCGGGCCGCACGCTGCGTGGCCCGAGACCTCTCCTTCACTCCCGCGCCAGCACAGGCATCCCCATCAGGTGTGGAAGGGCAGGAGGGCGACCATGGGGTAGCAGGGTGGGCCGCTTGGCACGAGCTGCATAGCTGCCTGCCTGCCTCTGAGTCGGTGACTGTTGGCAGGGCAGGAGGGTGGGCCGCTTGGCATGAGCTGCACACTTGCCTGGCAACTGTTGGGAGGTAAGCAGCTGAGCCGAGTGGTTTGGTGCAGTCCTTGCCACCAGGTGGGCAGCGGCGGGAGGGGGGGCCATGGGAAGGGAGGGGCAGGAGGGGTGGGCCGCTTGGCACGAGCTGCAGAGGTGCCTGCCTGCCTCTGAGCCGTGCAACTGTTTTGGAGGGAAGGGAGCTAGGCTGGCGTGGTTGCGGGGCAAGGCGGGCCGCTTGGGGTCACCTGCACAGGTGCTTGCCTGGACCGGTTGCCGTGCAACTGCCGGGGGGGGGGAAAGCAGCTGGGGACCGTGGTTTCTGTTTGGTGCAAATGTGGCCACACTGTTGTGCTGCCGCACGCAGCCGGCTGCTGCAGCTGGCAGCTGCTGGCTGGCTACCCATGGACCATACTTTGAAAATGTGACTGCAACGTGATTTTGTTGTCAATTGGTCGATCGATTGGTTGGTTGCAGGCACGCCCCGGACAGCCGGATCTGCGGCCCGAGATGAGGACGCCTGGTCACCGCTGGCGCCAGCAGATGGCCGCCAGCGCTGCCTCGTGCGCCCCTTCAGCCTGATGCGGGTGAGTCGGGTCGTGCTGTGCGCGCTGTGCATGCCTTGGTGTGGTGTTTGTTGGTGCCAGCGCTGCGTCGCGCGCTCCTTCTGCCTGCTGCGGGGGACCAGCTGCTGTGAGCGCTGCCCGCGCTACAGCTGCCCTGCGTGCTGTACCCGACTCTGGCCTGTTCTGACGGCGCCAGCTGGCCTGCATTTCGCCAGCGCTGCACAGCGCGGCCCACAGCTTGCCGCTTTGTGTTTTGTTGCCCAACATCTCGCTCTGTGCCAAGTGTGTCTCATAGCCTGTATTTGCGACTTGAAACCTGGCCGCAAGTCGTGTCGCCTCCTGCGCCAGCACCCGCCCCAACCCCAGTCGTCCCTCCCTCCCTGCTTCCCTCCAACTCCCTCCCTCCTTGCCCCCTCCCCGCTGCCCCTGCCCCGCCTCGTCTCGCCTGCTGAAGAGCCCCAGCACCCAGGCACGAATGGAAGAGCTCAACCGTGGCAGCTCCGCCGCCGTGCCCGCCCGCTTTGAACGCTGCGCCGCTGGCGCCAGCGCACACGCGCTGGGCGCAGACAGCTCCCCGCTGGGGCAGCTGCCCGGGGCGGTGCGCTGCGTCTGCCTGCGCTGAGCTGGCAGGTGGTGTCCCTCCCTGGTGGGCCCGCTGCGCTGAGCTGGCGCCCCCAT
>JTEE01000170.1:0-16059 GCA_002896455.3 Chlorella sp. ArM0029B
CATGATGTCCTTTTCTTGTTCAGTTCTTCCTCTTGCAGTGTCATGAACAGTCGCCTTGGCACCCAGGGGGCATGTCAGAGATTGCTGGCCAAGCATTCAATGCCACAAGGGCACCAAGGGAAAGAAATCAAAGGCGAACACACGAAACCATGCACGGTTGTTTGTGGAAGAAGAAAGTGGAGGAAGACAGTGGAAGAAGACAGTGACCAAATGCAGGCACTTTCTGAGTGCAAGCCGAACTCAGGCCACCGCCAATGCCAGCATCTGCCACACCAGCTGCTGTGGCACCGAGATGTCATGATACTGCTGCACACGCCCCAGGCACAGCGCTGCCGTGTGCAGGGTGTCTAGGTCTGCTGGTGGCAGGTGACCCACCAGGCTGCGTGCTTGATGCTCAGAGTGCGCCAGGGCGGCAGGCAGTGTAACCCCCAGCCCGGGGCAGGGTGTTGGCAGCTGGTCCCAGAAGCTGGCAGAGAGCGGCAGGCGGGCGATGACAAAATCGGCAAAAAGGGGCAGAGCAAAGGCCCCCTCAACCTGCAGGGCAGCCAGCACGTCTGCCGCTGGGCCATAGCCCACCAAGCAACGGGCAGTGTCTAGGCGCTGCTGCTCAGTGACCGGGTCAGGCACCACTTCCTCCTCCTTCTCCTCCTCTTCCTGCTGCTGCTGCTGCGGCTGCGGCGGCTGCCCCAAGTCCCCCGCATCCTGCTGCGGTCCCTGCTCCCCCTCTCCTCCCTCCTCGTGCTGCAGCTGCTCTTCCCCCTCCTCCCCCTCCTCCCCCTCCTCCTCCTCGTCATCGCCCAGCCCCAAAGCTGCGTGTATAGGCAGGTGCCCATAAATGCTTCGCACTTCAGCCGCCTGCGGCGCTGCTGCCAGCAGCTGTCTCGTCACGCCCGCGTGCCCCACGGTAGCTGCCCCATGCAGGGGCACGCAGCCATGTTCGTCCCTGGCCATTGCCGTATCGCCATACGTGCTGAGCAGCAACTCAACAATCGCCTCCACTCAAAACCCCACTGCTATGTGCAGCGGCATGATACCTTCATCAGATGGTAGCCATGTCTTGGCCGGGGCGACGGTGAGCAACAGCCTCGTCACGGCCACGTGGCCCTGATGAATGGCCAGGTGCAGTGGCATTGCACCGTGAATGGTGGTGGCATCAACCGAGCGACTGCCTGTTGTGAGGAGGAGCTCAGCTGCTGCAGTGCAGCCCTGCATGGCTGCCACGTGCAGAGGAGTGAACCCTTCTCTGTCTGTTGCCCACGCGAGCTGCGGCGAGGCATTCATCAGCAGCTGCATGACCTCCACACTGCCGTGGTACGCAGCATAGTGCAGCGAGACACGTGCGTCGGCATCCTGCGCTGCAGCCATGACTGGATTGGTCGCGAGTAGCAGTTGCGCTATTGCTGCGTGACCTGCCATGGCAGCCTTATGTATGGGCGTGCGGCCATGTTCAGTGGGGGTCGTCGCCGCGCCAGGAGCAGCAGCCAGCAGCAGCGACAACGCAGCTTCCTGCCCTCCATGTGCCGCCACGTAGTGGGGTGTGCGAGCACCGTCGTCTATGGCTGTCGCCAAGTCAGGCGCAACTGCCAGCAGCAGCCTCATGACAAGGGTATCACCCAGCACGGCGGCAGCGTGCATCAGCGTGCGCCCACCACTTTGCTTGAACACCACTGCATGGGCAACACATGTGCAATGCAACCTTTTGCTTGATGCTGCTGGTGGAAGCAAATTACGCACACGGAAAGCAGGTTGGCTCCTTCTTTCTTTCTTTTCTTCCTTTTCTCCCTCCCTCCCTCCCTCCCTCCCTCCCTTCCTTCCTTCCTACGGTTGCATATGCCTCGACAGTGTTGCAGCTGAGTTGCTGCGGCCGTGCAGCTGGCCAATGCCTCACCTGACGGGCACGCCAGTGCACAGACTTGCAGCCGCTGCTCCAGCTGCGACAGCTCTGTGCCCGCCACATCGGTGCGGGTGTCCGGTGGCAGGTCGTAGCTGCAAAGTGAGGCATGTGCGGCACATGTGTGGGTTAAGTTGTACATGCAGCAGAACGTGCGCTGTCTCACACACAGCTGCACCCCTGGCTGGTAGCCACACGAATCCACCCGGTAGCCAGACGAATATACTCTCCTGCTGTTGCACCTTCCTGTAGCTTCCTCGCCTTACTTTCCTCTGCCCCTACCTTCCTCCTTCTGTTTGGCCTCTTGTGTGCTTGCCCGACCGCTCTGAACACACAATACCCAAGTTCCCGCTTTACCTCTTGTGTCACCTCCTGTCCTTGTAACTCCGTTAGTGACACATTGAACCGGCAGCACAGTAGAGTGTGCCTCAGCTACACAGAGGGCTGTTGTAGAGAGCTGCTGCCGAGAGAATCTAAGTCCTGGTGAGCAGAACCCTAGGCCCCACGCGTTCTGCTCCAGTACACACGTTACACTCTCGTTCAAACTCCGCGGCGGGGGGCCAGCTGCAGCACCCCAAGGCAACTCTTCCCCTCACCTTTGCGAAATGAACGGGGTGCCCGGGACCTGCTGCCCTGCATCCACCGCCACCTTCACTGCAAGCAGCAGGCACAGAGGGAGGGGGCCATCATTAGGCAACCACGCCCTCAGGCAGCAACACGCCCGGAGCGGGTAATACTGCCGGCGAGTGCAGGGCAGTGCAGGCCAGTGACCCAGCCAGTGCACGTCGGAAAGTTTTAGCCCATTCGGAAGCACCGTCGGAAGAAGTAAAATCTGACGGAAGTGCGAGGGAAATGCATCGGAAGGGTCTTCCGACAGCCGGCCAACGGAGAAATAAAGTTCCGAAGGCCTTCCGTCGATCTTCGAGTGTGCGTCCGATGCACTGTCGCGCCTCAGAATGCTATCGGAAGTCCAGTGGGTTCCGTAGCATCCGTCGACACGCAGCATACCCGGTTCTGGCCTCGCTCAGGCGCCGTTCTGCCTCGTGTTCTCAACCTTCGGCCCACGATCAATCACAGAACTCCTTTATAGTGCGCGGGCTAAGCCACACGATAGCTAGGAGGGCCCTCGGGGTGAGAAGCAGTGGTGTAGAGCAGCCTGCCACTGAGTGCGTGGGCATTTCGCAGGCCTGGTACGGCTGAGGAGCATGCTATTGTGTAGCTGCATGACTGGGCGGGCTAAAGCGTGCACCTTTTCCCAACCGATGCTTCCGATCGATGCTCTTCAGGCAGGCAGCTGGTGAGAGCGGGGGGGCAAATCTTGCTCCTCTCCCTTGCAATATCAATGCAAACCCGTGCTGATTAGCACGCCTTCCTCAACCCCACGCCCTCGGGCTGTAATCTTCTTCTTCTTCTTCTTCTAGCACGCCTTCCATTCGGAAAACACGCTTGTCTGTGTTCGGTCGCTCCGCGGATGCTGCCGGAACCCCAACTGAACCTGCCAGACTTCCAGCAGACTTCCGTCGACCAGTGCCCCGTCGGATGTTTGCGGAGCCCATCGGAAATCTCTACGGAGTCCGATGGGCCATCCGATGGGGCTTCCGATGCTTTCCGATGGGCCCAAACTTTCCGACGCATGCAAGGCTTACGGTTCAAAAGAGTGCGCACGAGGGCGGCATCTAACTCCGAGGACACCAGGATCTGGTGCCGCTTGCCGTCATGCACGAACTCCATCTGCGGTGGGTGGGTGGGTGGCAGCTGGTGCACGGATAAGTGTGTAGCATTTGCAAGCAGCGCGCGTGTGTTGTGCACGCACACCGCCAGCCGCGGCAGCCCGGCACAGGTGCTTGCAAGCGCTTGGCGGGAGCAGTTGCCAAGATAGAAAATGAGCCTGCCCAGCCTGCACCATGTTGTGACGACTGGACCGACCGGTTGTCAAGCTTGCATTCTGCACCGCAGCCCTACCTTGAAGCACGCCAACGGGGTGAGAAGAGGGCTGGGGACCATCGCGCTTGGCTGTGGCGCTCACACACTCTCGGGTTGCAAAGGTCCGTGGCGCTGCCGCCTGCAGTGGCGCCCGGTGGGGGAGGGAGTCGAGGATGCTCAGCGGTTCCGGTGGGCACAAGGGGACGGGTTGAGCGCCTAAAGACTGTGGGAGTCCAGCCACTAGTCATGAGGGAGCCGGCTAGGGCGGCCGGCAAGGTGGGAGGCGGCGGCCAGGCGGGAGGGAGGTGGCTCGAGTGGCTGGGCCGGTCGGCAAAACGCACGGTGGGTGGGCCCCTGGCCGGGGCAGCTCTGATTCAGCAGCCCCCTGTAGCCCGGCCTCCGCTCCGGGCGCGCACCTCTTTTTCTCGGTGGACAGCCTGACGAATGTAGCGACGGAGGTAAGACAGCTGCCGGCCGGCACCGCCCTCCTCTCGAGCGGGGCAACTTCAGGGCGCCAGGGCAGCATGCACAGCGTGCCGCCTGCGCCGTTGCGCGTCCGCATCCCACCCCCGTCTTCACGTCTTCTTGCTATAGCTCTCTCTCAGGCTGCCTCCGGTTCGTGCGAACCCGAAAGCTCCTTGAATTGTGATGCATTCACAATGCTTGCCAATCACACAGCTACCAACCCCTGCTCATTCCGTGACCCAACGGCGGTACGTGCCCCCCACGCCTCCGCGTGCCCTCCCTGCCTCCAGTCCATTCCTCAACCCTAGGTCTGGGTTAACGCTTCACACCGGCCTCAATCCTAGCAGGAGGAGTGTGAGTGTGAGGGGGTGAAAGGGATTGAAGAGAAAGTAGGCGGGGTGGGGGCAGGCTGGCAGGCAGGCAGGCAGGCAGGAGGGACAGCAGAGGCCGCCGAATGCTCTGCTGCATGAGGGGGCTGCACCAGCCGCCCGCCCTCACACCACACTCTTCACCCGTGTGTCTCACCCTACAACACCCCTCTCACTACCCCTCCCTGAGACGGTTCGTGCCAAGTCAGCGCCAGGTCAGCCGCCACCCCTGCTGCCCCTCTCACTATCGCCCGACCCCGCCCCACCCCCCACCAGTGCCAGTGCTGCGCAGAGCCGCCCCTGGCACATCATCTAAGTGCGTCTGATTCGGTTATGGACTACGGTCACCCGCCAGCAAGCGCCGGCTGGCAGGGTGTGTCTGGTTTGGGGCGGGCCCGAGTGCCTGCTCGCCTTCCTCGGCGTCCTTTGGGACCGTTTGCTGTGCCTGGTGCCCCGCCTCGCTCCCCTCCCTAAGACCGAGCTCCATGTAGACACCAGCTGTGCAAGTGTAAAGGGCACAGCTCTTACACGGTCAGCAGCCGCTGACAGCCCAGCATGCACAGCATGCCTGCATGGTCCTTTATACTTTGTGCCAGGCTTGTTTCGGCCTTCTTGCGACGGGTTATTGTAACACAGGAGCCCCACAGTGAGTGTTCAGTATTGCAGACCTACAGGCAGGGTACAGGGTCCCGCTGCTTGTTACAGCAAGTGTGCTGGCAAGTGGCGAAAGGCAGTAGGTGAAGCATTCAATGCCACCTGCAGGGGCAAGCTCTTCCTGGACAGCGTGCACAAGGCGAAAGCAAGCGAAAGTCATGTTAGACCATGTGGCAAGCATTTTTTGTATTGTATGTTAGGGTCTCTGCCATGCGCACGAAGGCTGCTTGCCATCTACACACCTTAACTCTGCTCTTCCCTGCCTTGCTGCCTACGCCACAACACAATTTGGATTTGTAAGTGCCGACTGCGCAAGTATGCTGGAGGATGGCAAAGATAGTTTGACAAAGCAGTTACTGGTTTTCGATTGAACAAAACAGACAAACAGACAGAAGCATGCACGGATGTAGAGTGGAGCAGAGTGAGACAATCTGCAAACAATGCGATCATGCACGGTTGTTGAGCGAAAGAAGAGAGTGGCAATAGCACGCCCCCTTGGTCAGGCTACCGCCAGCACCAGCACCTGCCACACCAGCTGTTGTGACAAGGACACACGCCCCAGACACAGCGCTGCGGTGCGCAGGGTGTCCAGTTCTGTTGGTGGCAGGTGCCCCACCAGGCTGCGTGCTTGCTGCTCAGAGTGTGCCAGGGCGGCAGGTAGCGCACGCCCCAGCCCCGGGCAGGGTGTTGGCAGCAGGGCCCAGACGCTTGCAGAGAGCGGCAGGCGGGTGATGACAAAATCGGCAAAGAGGGGCTGGGCAAAGTCGCCGGCCTCTTGCAGGGCTGCAAGCACATCTGCTGCTGGGCCATAGCCCACCAAGCAGCGGGCCTTGTCCAAGCTCTGCTGCTCTTCGATAAGGATGGCTGCCGCATCCTCCTCCTCCCACCAGTCCCCTGCAAAGCCCAAAGCCATGTGTAGTGGCAGCTGTCCATTTGCATTTCGCACGTCAGCAGCCTGTGGCGCTGCTGCCAGCAGCTGCCGTGTTACGCCCGCGTTGCCGTTGCTAGCAGAGTGATGCAGGGGCAGGCAGCCATATTTGTCCCTCGCCATGGCCGTCTCAACAGCTGCGCTGAGCAACAGCTCTACAGCCGCCTCAGCTCCACCCATCGCTGCCCTGTGCAGGGGCGTCCGACCGATGACAGTTGCAACCCCTGCTGTCTCCGGGGCTGCGACAAGCAGCAGCTGCACCGCGGCTGCGCGGGCGTGACGGGCAGCCAGATGCACAGGGGCGGCACCTCCATAGTCGATTGCCCAGGCTTGCTGCGGCGAGGCGCGTAGCAGCAGCTGAATGATCTCCAGACTGCCGGAGATTGCCGCCATGTGCAGGGGGGGCCGTTCGGCAGCATCCAGCATTGCTGCCATGGCTGGAGCGATTGTCAGCAGCAGTTGCGCAATGCCTGTTTGCCCTTTGATGGCAGCCCCGTGCAAGGGAGTGCGGGTACTGCCAGTATGGGGCATCGCTGCGCTGGGGGCAGCAGCCAGCAGCAGCCGCAGCGTGGCTTCCTGCCCTCCGCCCGCTGCCTGGTAGATGGGTGTGCGACCACCGTTGTCTGTTCTTGTGGCCAAGACGGGCGCGACTGCCAGCAGCAGCTCTGTGATGAGAGCATCACCCAGGAATGCCGCACCGTGCATCAGCGTGCGCCCAGCACTGTTCTGGAACACCTCTGCACGGGCAACACGAGGCAGGCTTCGTCCACGGTTGCTATCAAGAAGGGCATGGTAGCTGACTGGTGCCTCTGGCTTAATTTCCTGTCAGTTTCCTCAGCACGTGGTGTACACCACGCCCTTGGTCTGTTATCTTCTTCTTCTTCAGGAAAGGCACGATCGCAAGCAGGCCCAGAAGGCAGTTGCCAACAGTTGACTCGTGCCTTACCCGACGGGCACGCCGCATTCAGTGCACA
The DNA here is from genome assembly GCA_002896455.3 of Chlorella sp. ArM0029B. Classification (NCBI taxonomy): domain Eukaryota; kingdom Viridiplantae; phylum Chlorophyta; class Trebouxiophyceae; order Chlorellales; family Chlorellaceae; genus Chlorella; species Chlorella sp. ArM0029B. Next base: position 7,204 of record JTEE01000170.1, read on the forward strand.
CAGCYGCAGCCGTTGCACCAGCTGTGAGAACTCAATGCCTGCCAGCTCGGCGCGGGTGACCGGCAGCAGGTCGTGGCTGCAAGGTGAATGCAGGTGGCACATGTGTGGGTTAGGTTGTACATCATTCACACTCTTGGTCAAACTGTGCGGGGTGGGCCCAGCTGCAGCGCTTTTGGCTGGGCTCTTGGCTGGACGCTGCAGCTGGCCCGGCCCCGTACAGTTTGACCAAGAGTGTAATTGATGTCCTCACCTCTGCAAAATGCCAAAGGTGCCCCCGTCCTGCTGCCCGCCATCCACCGCCCCCTTTACTGCACGCAGTAGGGACAGAGATGGGTGCATTGTCCAGGCTTTCCTGCGGGCAGCTTCCCCAGGCAGGTCACAGTCCAGGCCAGCGCAGGCTGGAGCAGGTCAGCGACCCAGTGCATGCCCATAGTCCGCCGATTTAAAAACGTAGCGCAGGGTAGAAAGAACAGTACACGCAAGGCTTACGGTTCAAAAGAGTGCGCACGAGGGCGGCATCTAACTCCGAGGACACCAGGATCTGGTGCCGCTTGCCGTCATGCACGAACTCCATCTGCGGCGGGTGGGTGGGTGGCAGCTGGTGCACGGATAAGTGTGTAGCATTTGCAAGCAGCGCGTGTTGTGCACGCGCACCGCCAGCCGCGGCAGCCCGGCACAGGTGCTTGCAAGCGCTTGGCGGGAGCAGTTGCCTAGATAGCAAATGAGCCTGCCCAGCCTGCACCGTGTTGTGACGATTGGACCGACCGTTTGTCAAGCTTGCATTCTGCACCTCAGCTTACCTTGAAGCACTCCAACGGGGTGAGATCAGGGCTGGGGGGCATCGCGCTTGGCTGTGGCGCTCACACACTCTCGGGTTGCAAAGGTCCGTGGCGCTGCCGCCTGCAGAGGCGCCCGGTGGGGGAGGGAGTCAAGGTTGATCAGCAGTTCCGGTGGGCACAAGGGGACGGGTTGAGCGCCTAACGAATGTGGGAGTCCAGCCACCGGGCATGAGGGAGCCGGCTAGGGCGGCCGGCAAGGTGGGAAGCGACAGCCGCCGGGCGGGAGGGAGGTGGCTCGGTTGGCTGGGCCGGTCGGCAGCACGCACGGTGGGTGGGCCCCTGGCCGGGGCATCTCTGATATCAGTGAATCGATTCACTGAGGGCAGTGCAGGCAGCCCCCTGTAGCCCAGCCTCCGCTCCGGGCGCGCACCTCTTTTTCTCGGAGGACAGCCTGATCGGAGAGTTTTTGACGAATGTAGCGACGGAGGTAAGACAGCTGCCGGCCGGCCCCGCCGTCCTCTCGGCCCGGGCAGCTCGGGGCGGCGGGGCAGCATGCACAGCGTGCCGCCTGCGCCGTTGCGCGTCCGCATCCCACCCCCATCTTCATTCTTCTTGCTATAGCTCTCTCTCTGAGGCTGCCCCCGGCTCGTGCGGACCCAGGAGCTCCTTGATTTAGGATGCATTCACAATGCCTGCCAATCACACAGCCACCAACCCCTGCTCATTCCGTGACCAACGGCGGTACGTGCCCCCGACGCCTGCCGTGTGCCCTCCCTGCCACCAGTCCATTCCCCAACCCTAGGTCTGGGTTAACGCTTCACACCGGCCTCAATCCTAGCAGGATGGCTGTGGACAATGAGCCAACGATGCAAGGTTCAACAATGTTCACCGCTTTTAGAGCTTCTACGACTCGAATTAGTGGTTCCAAGTCAAACCCCTTGCCTCGCCCTTGCCTTTCGTGTTTTGTGTACTTCCAACATTACAAGTGTTCCTGGCCTTCATAAAGCGGCACCTCCCAGCAAGCAAAGCACGTACCGCCATCACAGCCGGCTGAAGAGCGGGGGCCGGCGCTCTGCGCGCGCCTTGAACACCTCTCCAATGTCGGCAGACTGCGGCAGCATGGCCGCATTCCAAGTGGCAACGTAGTCCAGGCCCAGGGGCACGCCCGGGTGGTCCCTGCAACGCATGTGGTGGTGGTATGAGAGGGGGCCGAAACGGGGTCAGGGAGGAGGTGGGGCAGGCAGACAGACAGAGTCAGCAAAGGTGTGCAAGGAGCGGGAGGGGTCAGGGAGCGGGAAGGGCATGCAAGGAGGGGGTGGGACTGTGGCGGTGGGATGTGGCAAAGCAGGATTACATAACATGTGTACTGCCAAGAGCAACGGCAGCAGCAGCAGCGGGACAGGACACGGCAGGGAGTGAGCGCACTGCACGCGGGCGCTCGGGTGGCATCAGAAGGCGGGAAAGCATGATTGCCACCACCCTGGCCTCCCTGCTTCCAATCTTGCCCTCTGCATGACCACCACCCCGCCAGTCTAGTCTAGTCGCCACAGCTTTTCACATCTTCTGAAAGATTCAACTTCAGGACGAAGCAACTCCTGAGAGGTTGATGAGGCATGCACCACAAGGCCCTGAAAACATGGAGACATGAAAACAGGGTCTGTAAAAACAAACGCCCCGCCAGCGGCCCACCTTTGATGCAGCAGCACGCGCTTGGTACCCACCACCGCCAGAGGGCTCTTGGCTGCCATGTTGCGTGCCAGCGCCAGCGCACCGGCCAGCAGCGCCTGCTGGGTGTCAAAGGTTTGGCTCACCAGGTGCAGCTGCTTGGCCTCGGCGCCTGCAGGGCCGGGACGTCAAGGCGGGAGGAGGGAGGAGTGTGGATGTGGGGGCGTGCCAGGGAATGGGGCAAAGGCGGGAAGCAGGAGGTGAAGTGTGGGCCGGCGGGCGGGGCTGGCAGGCAGGCGGGGAGGCACGAGGGGCAGCAGAGGCTGCCGATTGCTCTGCTGCACCAGCCGCCCGCCCTCACACCACACTCTTCACCCGTGTGTCTCACCCTACAACACCCCTCTCACTGCCCCTCCCTGAGACGGTGCGCGCTGCCAGCGCCAGCCCACTGCCGCCCCCCACCACCTCCCTTTGCCGCCTCCCCACAACCTCCCACCAGACGACGCGCGTCCCATCACCACCATCCCACGCCACACCCTGCCACCCTCCCTGCACCCCCACCTGCTACTCCCACCTGTGACTGTGCGCGCCGTCAGCGCCAGGTCAGCCGCCACCCCGTGCCCCACAATGCTGGGCAGCCGCTGCAGGGTGCCCATGTCGGCAACAATGCCCAGATCCGCCTCCTGCCCTCGTTGGGGGTGGGGGTGGTGGCGGGGACGGGGAGAGGGGTCAAAGTGAAAAGTTGCGGGGAAGGTTGTGCAGCGGAGCGGGACCATGTCGGCGAGAATGCCCCAGGTAGTTCCACCTCCCAAAGGAATCAGATGTAATCAGAAGGAATCAGAAGGAATCGGATGTAAAGCCCCCCAAAGCAACCTCCTGGCTCAAGTAAGATAAAGAGGGGTGGCCACAGCCCTGCTCCCCCCCGCACCTTGACGCACAGCTGCGCATCCTCTGTTGCCAGCCGGATGTCGCAGGCGGTGATGAGATCCACGCCCGCCCCCACGCAGTGCCCGTGCACCGCAGCAATGACGGGCAGGGGGCAGCGCTCAAAAGCGGTCATAGCCTCTTGCAGCACAAACACAAACCGCCTGGCGGAGGGGAGAGGGAGGGAGGGAAGGCGACAGGAGGTGAGACTCTGTGCATGCACGTTCCGAGGCAAACACGAGCCGCGTGTGGGAAGGCGCTGAGCAGGGGCAGTGGGCAGGCGGGTGAGCAGGGTTGCATGAGCACATGGGTGCGCACGGAATTCGACGCCAGACAGGTAGCCAGCATGCAGGTGGGCAGGTACGTGGGCAGGCAAGCGCTCAGCCTGTGCGTGCAGGCAAGCACAATGGGATCGCCCTTAGCGCACCGGAAGTGGTAGCGGCGGCGCCCCTGGCAGGCCTCTGTGCCCGCCGCCTCTTCACCCTGCTGCGCTCCTGCCCCCGCTGCTGATCCCGCTGCCGCCCCCGCGGGAGGCCGCTCAAACTCAGCCATGAGAGAGTTCAGATCAATGCCTGTGCAGAAGTTCTTGCCCTCCCCACTGAGCACCACCTGCGGTGGGAGTGGGTCGGACCGGGGCAGGGGGGCAGGGGGTCGGCGGCACGGAGCATTTCTAAGAGCAGCCGACAGGCTGCAGGGTTGATGCAGCAGCAGACCGCAGCTGTATCTATACTTTATCAGCATCCAGAGTATGGTGCTATGAGCAGCGGTGAAAGCACGCCTGCCAACGGTCTGCCCGCCCGCCGGCGCTCACCACTCGGGCGCCCTGCTCCACCAGCCACTCCAGCCCCGGCCCGAGCTCGCTCCACATCTCTCGGCTGATGGAGTTGCCCTTGGTCGGGCGCTGCACAGAGGTGAGTGGCGACAGGGATGTTGCTAAATTCATGTGTGCTCACATAAACAAAGAGCGTGCGTGCAAAGGGTGCCGCGGCAGGTGCCGCCTCGTTCCCGACGCCGCCGCTGCTGCCCTGCCGTCCCGTCGGTTGCGCCGCTCGCGAGCCGAGATCTGTTTGCCAGTGCGAAACATCCAATGCGCTCTTGCAGCCTCACCGCTAACACGAGCTGGCCCACGCCAGACTCCACAGAGCAGGCAATTGTGGAGAAGCGGCGTTTCATGGTTTCGAGTGTATCGCCGTGCTGCATGTCCTAGCGGAGCGGCAGTGCGCACCGACACCGCGTTTCATGAGTGGCGCCGTCGCCGCCGACGCCACCTGTCCTGGCGACGTTGCGGCAATACTAGTGGAGCCACAGTGACCATCCCGGAGGCTTGGCATTAGGACTGGAGAGTCGTCCTTCCAGAAATCAGACTCTCAAATGTGATAAGTCACCCATTGGTCAACACCATGTGCTGCTGGGCCACCCCGCCCGCGGCAGCTACTGTGAAGTCAGCCTGGTCCCTAGGCGGCCCAACATGCCCGCCCTCTTCTGACGCCCTTGTTTTGCGTCCTGTCAACCTGCCTTCCTGCTCCGTTCTCCCTCGTCTCCGTCGCAACCATGTCGCTCACTGCCGCCCGCCGCCTGACCCAGCTGCTGCCTCGGCAGCTCGCTGGCAGCACCACCCGGGCATTTGCAGTGGGCAGCAGCGGGGACCCCCTGAAGCAGGACCCCCGCACCTCTAAGCCGCAGGAGGCGCGCGGGCGGGGCGAGGGCGGGGTTAAGGGTTTGGGCGGGCGGCAGCGGTGACGGCAGCGGCGGGCGGCAGGCGGCCCCTCTGTCCATCTTCCAACCCTGCCCATAGAATGACTCGCCGCTGCGCACTCTCTGATCCCTGCCTGGTATTCGTCATTCTGCTGCAGGTGGCACATGAGACTGACGAGGCCACCAAGGACTCGGTGAGGGGCCGCCACATCAGCAGCGCCGCCTGCCATACTGCTGCAGTCAATGTACTGCGGCATAGGTTCATGCCTCAAGCCGTGCTCCACCTGCCTGCCCTGCGTGCGCTGAGAAACGGCACGCATGCCCTGCACAGCAATATGCGCTCCTGCGCCCTGTCTGCGCTCTTGTGCCCTGTGATCTGTGCCATGCCCACACTTGCCTGTCCGCTCACCCGCCCGTTGCTCCCAGCCCACCCTTGCTTCCCCCTCCTGGCCACCCATGCTGCCCGCAGATTCGCCACGCGGCCGAGGGCAAGCCGGGCCAGGCGATGGGAGACATCGCCGACATGGCCAAGAACGCAGCCAAGGTGTGTTGACGTCACACTGTCTTTCCTCCCAGTTCTTCCCGGGCAGGCCATCTGGGGGCTTCCTTCCTTTCCGCCCAGTTGGAGGCAGGCTGTCCCCGGCATGGGACGTGGCCGCGGTGCGCACGGCCACGATCCATGCCTGTGTAACTGGATATTGTGTGGCTGAGGGCAATTGCGGTGGCATCGCAGAGGGGGCCAAAATTGTGGCACAAGGCAATGCATGGCGTGACGCTAGGCGCCCAGGGGGTGTGGTTCAACTCGACCCGGCCCGGCGAGCGGTTGGAAGAGTGTGTGTGTGTTATGGGTGCAAGTGGGGTCGAATTGACGCACAGTGTGAGGACCCACCTCCCCTCCCGCCCTACCTGCTGCGCTCTCCCCACATCATTACCCTGCTCTGCCTACTGCCCTCTCCTGCCCAACCTTTCCCTGCCCCGCCCTGCCTACCCCTCCTTCCCGCCCATTTTCTGCCTCGCGTCCCCCTCCCCTCCTTCCCCCTTGCACAGGGGTCCAAGGAGAGCGCTTAACCGATGCCTTGTGTGAGGGCGGGCAACACCCACCCACTCGCTCTTGCCCCCGCCTCCCCTCCTTTCCAACCACACAGGGTGCCAAGGAGAGCGCCAAGCTGATGGCCGACTCGGTGATGGGCAAGGGCAAGGAGAAGGCCGAGGCGGCGAAGCAGGACATGCAGGAAAAGGCCGAGGCGGTGAAGCAGGACATGCAGGTTGGTGAGGGCCCGAGGGAGTGGGAGGGTAGGGATGGGATGGCTGAGGCAGGACGTGCAGGTTGGTGGGGGCACGGGAGGGAGAGGAAGGGGAGGGGAGGGGGCACAGCCGTGATGTGCAGGTGGGCGGAGGGAAGGGGAGGAAGGGCCGGGAAGGGAGGGGTGGAGCTGTGACGCAGGAATGCTGGTGGGGGCGGAGGTGAAGCTGAGGGAAGGGAGGGGCGAGGAGGGAGGCGATGGGGAGATGGAGGGGAGATGGAAAGAAAGACGCAGCACGGACTATGTGGCGGTCTGGGCGCAGGACAGGACGCACCAAGGGACAGGCCATGGGTAGCAGGATCAGCGACAGCTTAGCTTGCGCAGGCGGCATGCAGGCACACAGCCGCCCAAATGATCCGTCTGACCTGGCTGTGTGGTTGCTTGCCTGCCCCCCGGTGCAGGACAAGCCCTGAGCGCGAGCGGGAACGGCACTGCAGGGCTGAGTGGCTGGTGGAGGGCGGCCAGATGGCCTGAGGCCGCCAAAGCGCCGCCCGCCTGTGAGCTGTGCACCCCACAGGCACAGCTAGCGCTCCAGCACTGCAGCCGGCCCCATGTCCCTCTGCTCTTCATTGAGACCTGTTGTTGCTCACAGTTGTGATTGTTTGCGTGCGTAGTGACTGTGTAAACACGTCAAGCCCGTTGAACCAGACGAGCGCGCACAAGGATGGGAGGGCGGGCAGTGCTGCCTGTGCACGCATCGGGACAACACAATGCAGCGCACACGGGGCAGGTTGAAGGTGTGGACAGCCTGCAGGCTTCGAGCATGAGAGCCGCAGCGGGTGTTCCCGTAGTAAAGAGCAGCACCATCTTTCAGCGCCACCTCAAGAGGGCACACCTAGGCCTCCTGCCTCCTGGCCACCCATCTCCCGGCCAGCCACTCATCCCCCCATCCGCTATCCATATCCATCCCGTGTTCCACAGCCATCCATGTTCCCCTCCTCCTCTTCACTTCTTCTTGGCCTTGCTCTTGGCCCCGCCGCTCTTGGCCCCGCCCGCCGGGGCCTTGCGCTTGGCGCCGCCCCCCGCGACGGGCGCAGTCTCGTCCTTGTCGCACGGCGCCTCCCACTCTGGGGCTGACTCGGCCTTGGGGTCGCCGGCCTTCACCAGGAACAGGGTGTGCCCAAAGCCCATGGCCACCTGCGGGGGGCGGTGCGGGACAGGGTGGCGAGGGCAGATGAAGAGGGTGGGGTCGGAGAGGGGCTGCGGGAAAGTGCGAGAAAGTGGGGCGTATTCGGGTGAAGAGGGTGGGATCGGCACAGAGAGACTGCCCTGGCAGGGACAGCAGGAGTGCCCACAATGTGTTGAATTACCCACAGCCCAGGCCCGGGTGAACCCGGCAGAGTTGTTGGGGGAGGGATGCGTGGGTGGAGAGAGCGCCCCAGGTGTGTGCCGCAGGACCGAGACACGCGGCCCGCATCCGTCTTTGCCTATTTATCCAGCTCGTGCAAACCCCGCATGCATTCCGCAGCAGCCTGCACGATGATGCACCTCAAGGCACCCAGACCCCAAGCAAGGCACACGCTGTCACCACCTGACACCAAACAATGGAAGCTGTAAAAGCAGAGCCCATGAAAAGCTAAAAGATTCGACCCGTCCACACCTGCATCGTGTGCGCCCCCTCCAGCGCCAGGCACTTGTCGGGGTTGGCGCTGCTCTTCTTGCCAGCAGGCCCGTACCCCAGCTCGCTGCGGCACGGTTTCAGAGGGGAAAGGGAAGCACATCGGTGGATGAGGGGGAGCGGGACTGGCGTGAGGCGGGCAAGTGGGACACGGAAGAAATGTGTGTGGGGGTGGCTGATGAAAGGCAGGCCTCCCTCTTCATAACCACACCTCACCTTCACCTTCTGGTGCTGCCCCATCGGCTGGTGAACCGCCCTTCCCTCCCCCTGCACCATCGGCACGCGAAGCAAAGCACAGGGCGCCCGCCTGTACCCGTTGGTGTGCCCCCAACGTGATGGTGGTGCACCGCTCTTCCCTCCCCCTGCTCACCCCCCGCTGAAAGCCATGCAAAGCGAGCACGGCAGATGGTCAGCAAAGCACAGGTCGCCCACCTGTACCCGTGATGTTGGTGCACCGCTCTTCCCTCCCCCTGCACCCCGTCCCTCCCGCCTGAACCATGGCAAGCAGCAAAGCAAGCAAGGAAGGAGGAGAGTGCCCACCTGTACCCGTTTGTGTGGCCCCACGTGATGGTGGACCGCTCTTGCTGGTAGGTGGCCGCGCAGGCAAAGGTGCTGCTGCCGCACGCCATGCTGTGGATGTTCCAGCCAGACAGCTCGTGGTAGGGGGTGGGGTACATCAGGTTGTCGCCTGCAGCAGGAGAGGGGAGGGGGGTAGACAGGGAATGGGCTAGGGGTGTAAGGAAGGGCGAGGAGAGGGAAGAGCGCAGGAATGACAAGACTTTAAATCGGGCAGGAGGTGAGGGGGTGGGGTGCGACAGGTTGTCGCCTGCAGGGAGAGGGGAGGGGGGTGGCAGAGTATTGAGCGCCAGGG
>JTEE01000170.1:17224-40019 GCA_002896455.3 Chlorella sp. ArM0029B
CCACCTGACGCACTCTGAGGCAGGGTGGGAAGCGACAGGTAGCAAGGAGCAGCCGTTGGCGGGGGGAGGGAGCGCCCGATGCTACCAGGTAGCATCGGGCGCTTTAATGAAGCACCACCTGCTCCTTTTTGACATTGTAGCTGCTCTTTCTAGAAGACGAGAGTGCCGGCACATGTGGGCCCACCCACTTGCTGCGATTTGCAAATGTGGGCCCACCCACCCCACCTGCTGCACTTTGTGGCCCAGCCGCCCGTAGCCGCCGAAGCCCCAGGTCCACACGCCGCCATCGGAGCACACAGCAATGGTATGGTTGTAACCCGCTGCCACCTGCGGGGGGCGAGGCACGGACACGCAGTGCGATGTAGGTAGGGGTCGGTAAGAGCAGAGCAGAGCGCACGGCCACGGTGTGCTTGCACCCTCCGTTGCGGCACAAATAAAAAAGGAAGGAGCGGGGCAGGCAGCAGGGGCACAGCATGCAAGCGTGCAGCTGTACAGGGTGTGAGTGGGGGCTGCAGGCACAGCAGGCAGACGACCGGTGCAGCGGAGGACGGCAGATAGCAAGAACTGGCACTGGGCAACGAACAGCGCATCCTTCACTGCCAAAACGCTTGTCCCACGCTCCGCTCGAAGCCCAGCCCCGCGCCTGCCTGCCTGCCCATCATGCAATGCCGGCACGCTTGTCTTGCCCCTCCTTTCAAAGACCAGCCCCGCGCCTGTCCGCCTGCCTGCCTGCCCACCTGCGTGACCGTCTTCTCTGCTAGGGAGGCAATGATGCGTGGCTGCGGCTGCGGCTCAAACACCATCTTCACGCTGCTGTCGGCTGCAGAGGGGGAGAGGGAGCAGCATTACAGTGTGTGTTCAAACCAAGATCACAGAGCCTTGTTCAGAACACGATCAAAGAAGTTTGTTTGGAAGAACACACCAACAAGGGGCCGGCAAAGAGTGCGTTGGCCACCCCTGCGTCCCCCTCTCCAACCCATCCCACCCCCAGCACCTAGTCCCCTCACACCGGGAGCAAGCGGCCCCACTGTTTTTCCTGCCCTGCATCCACCCTGCCACCCACCAGCGTCCGACACGCCGGCCCCACCGTCGCCCAGCAGCACCGCAGGCACAGGCAAGCACCCTACAAGCTCGCATGCAACGTACGCATGCACAGCCTGCAAAGCAGCCGCTTCCCTGTGATTGTACGAGGTGCCTGCGGGGTCAACCACACAACCACGGACCCATACACACTAAACCAGTGCATGCGCAGCACAGCGCAGCACAGCACAGCGCAGCTTGCAAAGCAACCGCTTGCCTGCGTTGTACGAGTTGTCTGTGCCGTGCCCCAGCTGCCCGTACTGCGGGCACCCGGCGCTCCACAGCTTGCCGTCGCACAGCCACATGGTGAAGTCAACGCCGCAGGCCACCTTGCTGCACTTGCTGACCAGGGACTGGAGGGGGGAAGGGAAGGGGGGCAAAGCGTGGGTGAGATGCGAAAGAGAGACCGCGCAGGAGACCTTGCTGCACTTGCTGACCAGGGACTGGGGGGGGAAGAGGAGGGAGTGAGGATGCGAGTTTGAAGCCCATCATGGTAGAATGGGCACCGCACGCCACCTTGCTGCACTTGCTGCCCAGGGCCTGAACAGGGAAGGCAGAGAGGCAGGGCAGGGCAGGGAGGCTGTGGTGAGAAATCGACGGGAAAAGGAGGTGAATGGTGGTTTTGGAACATAGTGAAGTCCACGCCGCAGGCAACCTTGCTGCACTTGCTGCCCAGGGACTGGATGGGGGAACGGAGGGGTGGGCAAAGGGAGGCAAGGCAGGGAGGCGTGGGGTGAGGTGGGAAAGGGAGGAGGCAGAATGGTGGAATCATAGCACCATAGAAGCGGGCCCGCAGGCTGCCGTGCTGCACTTGCTGGCCAGGGGCTGGAGGGGGGAAAAGGGCAGGGGGCAAGGCATGCAAGGCAGGGCAGGCAGGCGGTGGTGTGAGATTGGGGGAGAGGAGAACGCCATGAGGTAAAGTCTCCACCACCAAGGCCACCGTGGCTGCACTTGCTGCTCACGGACTGCACAGGGCGGCGCGGAGGTAGGCATGCAGCAGGGTAGTTGTTCGCCAGGCAAGAGTTGCACCTGATCCACCCTCCCCACCCACGACCCCGACTTCAAAAGACTCACGAGCTGCGGCGTAAGCACGCAGTCCTCTGCTCCCTTGACTTTCTTCACGTTCCCCGTGCCAAGCTGCCCATAGTTGTTCAGGCCAAATGAGTAGCTCTCCCCGCTGGCAGTCACAACGGTCGTGTGGTTGCGCCCCGCGGATGCAGCCACGATCTGCAGGCGGGGCGGCGGCAGGGCAGCAGGGCAGCAGGGTGTGGTGGGAGAGGGCGGCGCGAGCGCGGGGAGCGGGCTGGAAGGTGGCGTACGCTGGGCACGGGCATGGCGAGTGAAGGGGCGGCAGGTGAGGAACGCACACCCAGTGCTGCGGCTGTCTGAAGAGCCGCCCATGCTGGGGCTGGCACCCTCACGCTGTGCGACCAGGTCACGCTGTGCCTGGCCACCCCACGCTGTGGTTCAACAGCACGCTCACTGCCTGCCAACGGCATGCCCCGCCCCCACACCCCCGCCTGCCTTTTTGTTGCGCAGACCCTCCACGACAGTGGGGTTGTTGCGGTTGATGGTATCCCCCAGGCCCAGCTGTCCCTTCTGCGGCAGAGGAAGAACCACAGCGGCGGCAGCAGCAGCGCGAGCCAGGCAGGTGAGAGGGGGCGAACTCGCACGGGCGGGGGTGGGCAGCAGGCTGGAGTACGGCTGGATCTGGACGTACAGACGGCAGGCAGAAAAGCAGCAGCGACAGTGCAAATGCGTGCTGGCAAGCAGGTTCCTTGCTCGCACCTCATTGCGGCCCCAGGTGTAGCACAGCCCGTTGACGTCTCCAATGACGGTGTGCATGGCAGAGGGGCCGGAAGCCACAAAGGCCACCTTTATGCCCTGCAGGGTGCCACGGTCGCTGCTTGGTTAGCAGGGCGTCTCAGCGACCGCTGGGTGAAGTTTTGCACAAAGGGCGGGAACAGCGCGGCGGCGGCGCGGCGGAGAATGGCGGCGGGTGGCAGGCGATCTCTTGCCTGAAGCGCCTTCAGGCGGTGCGGCACCGACAGGTTGGGGTACTCGGGGCGAACCTCCTTGGTCCGGCCAATGCTGTACCAGTCTGTCGCCCCGCAGGCCAGCAGCGTGCCTCCCTCCTCAGCCTTCTTCTCCTCCTGGTCTGCCATGGCGATGCCGGGATTCAGATGGCACAGGCGGGGTGCGCTGAATTTGCGGGAAGGTGCAGCAAGGGAGCAGATGCGCAAGTTTTGAGCGGGCAGCCCCTTTCTTCGCAAAAAAATAAACAGAGCACAGGAAGCCCTTTGCAGCTGAACCCTGGTCTTATATCGGCGATCGTGCCGGTACACCGCCCGATCGCAATTTATCGAGCTCCCGAGAGGCCAGCTAGCTGCCCACCCCAGACCCGCTGGCCCGAGGTTCTTTATCACGCTCACAAGCACGCCTTCAAACCCGCAGCAATGCTGTCAAGGCTTGCCACCGCTAGCAGAGTACAACCGGCGCTGCCCGGCTGGCTGGCGGCGGCGCACTGGCGGCAGCAGGCATGCGGCGGCGGCGGCAGCGGTGGCATGCCCGCAGGCGGCACTGCTGCTGGCTACGCCTCGGCTGCAGCAGAGCCGGCATCACCGGAGCTCCGCCAGGCCTTCAGCTACTGCGTCACCCAAGTGAAGCAGAACGACTACGAAAGCTTCCTCTGGGTCACGCAGCTCCCCAAGGCAAGCACGCTTGCCAACCACCCACCCTGCACCCGGGTCCTCCACGAAGCCCACACCTGGTCCTTTTCTTTTTGTACACCTGGCCCTCCACAATGACGTGGCACGTGAAATCATGCCAGGCTGCCCCCACACGCCCCTTCCACTCCTGTGCTGCTCTGTGCTGCGCTCCTTGCTCCGATGTGCTTGCCTGCTGCAGCGATGCTCACTGCATGGGGTGGGTGCAGAGCCAGGCAGCGCTTTGTGCCCGGCGCGTACCTTGCCTGGCCTTGCCTGGCTGCCTGCCGCACTGCCCCGCCCGCCCAACCTGCAGCGCTTGTGCCCACCCAACGGCTCCTATCCTGCACACACACACACACACACACACACACACACACACACACTGCAGAATCTGCGGGCGCCCATGTTTGCGCTGCGTGCCTTCAACGTGGAGACGGGCCTGATTGGGGAGCATGCTAAGAGCGAGATGCTGGTGCTCATGCGCTGCCAGGTGGGTGGGCAGGCCTCCTCTTGTTGACAAACAGCATTGCTGGATCAGCGGTCACATTTGCTGGATCGGCAGCAGTGGAGGGAGAGGCACATGGTCTGGCCTCCTTGTCAGCATTGCTGGGTCGGCAGTCAGTGTTGTGGAGGAAAGCAACATGATCCGGGCCGCACAAACTGGGAGGCACCCCAGCCCGGAACAGTGGGAGCGCCTGGTTGCGGCATGCTGGGCATGTGATGGGCTGTGCTGTGCTGCCTGCAGAGGGCAGCGTGGTTCCCGAGCGTCATCAGTGGGACAAGAAGAAGGCAGCAGAAGGCAAAGGGAACAGTGTCACGCGCCTGTGCTGTGCTGTGCTGTGCTCCAGAGCTTCATCTTGCCCTCCGCCCCAATCCACCCCTCCATGCTGTGCCCGCTGTGCCCGCTCTGCCCCTGCAGTGGTGGCGTGACGCCATCAACGACTGCTACAAGGGGCGGCCGGCAGCGCAGCCGGTTGTCACAGCGCTGGCAGAAGTGATGCGGCACCACCCGCTCACGCGCTACCGGCTGCAAAAGGTGGTGTCCACTCGAGAAGAGGATCTGCTGTCGCATGAGCAGCCCGCCAGCCTGGCAGCACTGGAGCAGTACGCAGAGGGTACTGCAGGGCAGCTGCTGGCCCTGCAGCTGGAGGCGGCGGGCGTGAGCGCCGGCAGCGGCAGCAGTAGCGGCGTGGCCGCCGCGGCCGCGGCATCCACAGAGGCAGTGGCGGCGGCGGAGCACGCGGCGGCGCACTTGGGCAAAGCGGTGGGGCTGGTGGGACTGCTGCGGGGGACGTACGCCGCCGGCGCGCAGCGCCGCGTCTACCTGCCCGCCGACCTGTGTGCAGCACACGGCGTGGGCGAGGAGGACGTCCTGGCGGGGCGGGACACGCCAGGCATGCGGGACGTCACTCTGGCTGTGGCCTCTGCAGCTAAGCAGCACTTGGATTCGGCGCGCCGCCTGCTGGCGGACGCGCCGCCCGCCTGCCGCCCGCTGTTCGCGCCCGCAGTAGCGGCAGGCATGTACCTGGACACGTTGGAGGCCACCGGGTTCAACCTGTTTGACAAGCGGCTGCTGCAAAAGGGAGGGGATGTGGGGCCGCTGGCCTACCAGCTGCGCCTCAAGTGGGCGCTGCTGCGCGGCGGCATCTACTGAGCCCGCCCGGAATGCCCTGCTTTTTTTCATGATCTGCGTGCCTCGCGTGGCTGTTCTACTGTATGGCCGTTGTTGTAAGAGCTAGGCATGTGACGCGGGCAATGCGGAGGTGGGCCATGGGTGGGTGCGGCAGGCTGATATGTTCTGTGCTGTGGCGGCGGCACCGCAGCGAGGGCGGGCCTGGTTGAGTAGCCTGGTCGAGAGGCACGCCTTCACCATACCGAGACTCCACTTAGCAGGTGTTTATCTGAAGTCGGGCCATTTCAGGCCTATTTTAGTGCGATTTCGGCCCGTGCGACGCTTGGACAGAGGTGAGCTCGCCGAAACACGGACACGCAGTAACGATCAGCATCACTACGGCCACACTCTCGCCGCAACCGCCCCAGCCTCTGCGCATCGCCGCCGCTGCCGCCCCTGCCTCCGCCACCGCCGCTGCTGTCGGCGCCGTCGTCAAGCCGCCGCCGCTCGGTCCGCTGCACAATACCCCTGCACGCGCATCTGCGCAGGAGGCGAGTTGACAGCCAGCACCCATGTCGGCGGGATGGCAGCAGGAGGGTGGCTATTCCTTGGTGGGCGAGGCGGTTACAGAGGCCGGCGATGATGCCATCACCCGCCTGCTCAACGACCTCCCTGCCTTTGCCATGGGCTATTTTGGCAGCAAGTTCCCGGCGCCCATTGACGGTCTGGTTCCCTTGCATTGGGAAGATGGGACGGAGCAGTTTGCAAAGGCGGTGAAGCAGGCAAGTGGGTGCTGGCGTTCAGCTTGCTTATGCCTGGCATCGCTTGCGAGTACCTGCCTCTCTACCCCCTATCGACTTCTACACGCTCCATCTCAGGCGGACTGCCGGGCAAGTGCTGCCAGCCCGCATGGCACCTGTCGCCAGCTGTCCTGCTGCCAGCTAAGCTGCCGCACCCCACTGGCCTTCTAGAACGACCCTCCGCTGGCCTCCCCCCCACCCCACTATGTCGGTGCTGCAGGCTTTCGGCATTGGTGATGAGAAGGATGCAGAAGCAGGCGCAGCCGGCGGCAGCACTGGCGGCGGCAGCGGCGGTGTGGGGCAGCAGCAGGCTAAAGAGGTCGGCGGTGTGGGGCAGCAGGCGGCAGAGCAGCAGCTGTCCATCAGCCAGCTGCTGATGGCCCAGGGCGCCAAGAAGGCAGGGGCTGTGGCGGTCAATTGTGTGAGCAAAGAGGAGTTTGCCGCGGTGTGCAACCACACAGGTGCGCCCCGAGCAGGGACTCCTGGGAAGGGGCACATGGCACCCCAGGCGCAGCACCTGGGCATGCAAATCCAGGCATGCGTGCTCCCGGGGCACTTGCTTTCGGGCACGTGCCGCTGGGCATGGACACACCTCCTCCGGTTCACCCACTGCCTGCCATGTCTTTTTGTCCTCGTAAGTCCTCTCCTGCAATGTGTGTGGTGTGAATGTGTGCAACCACTCGCAGCGTGCGGCAAGCGCAGCGAGCCTGGCCAGCCGTTTTCAACGTGTGCGCGCTGTGGCGCTGGGTACTGCAGGTGCGCCTGCGCCTGCACCGGCGGCTGTGCAAGCGGGCATGCATGATAGGCACCCACATGGCAGGGCGGTTAAATCAAGCTGTCCTGCCTTTGTGATGAGGCGTACAGCATGCCCCATCGCTATTGACCTTGCACCAACTGCACAAGCATGTGGTTTGCCAGCTTTGGTGCCGCCCCTGCCCTTCCCTCGACCACGCCGGCTGCTTCACCCTCCGCCTTGCCTGGCCCATGCAGCCGCGAGTGCCAGAAAGAAGACTGGTGAGCAGGAGGGAAGTGGGCAGGGCAGATGACTGCTGAGAGGCACTGCTGGGTTGGAACCGGTACTCGCTCTGGCAGGGTGGCGCGCAAAGCCCTTTGCACGCCCCCGCCGTTTCGTGCGTTGAGCGGGAGCTGTCTGCGGCGCCATCGTGGCAACCAATTACATCTCAAGTCCGCGGAGGCCCGGCAACGGTCTCATGGGACAGGGTGGGGGTTGTCGCAGCCACCTCTCTGCGCACAGGGTTGTGCCCTCCCCTGTCTTGAGGCGGCACAAGCTGGCCACGAGCCGCCACCAGATGCTGTCCCCTGCTTGCATTCCTTGTGGCACGCTGCAGCCTCTGCCGCCCCGTCTGCCTGCCATCCACCCCCTGCAACCCCCCTCCCGCTGCAGGCGGCGGCACAAGGTGGGGTGCTGCCCCGAGAAGCTGCGGTACCATGTGCCTGCTGAGCTGGACACGATCAACTCGATCAAGCGCCTGGCCGTCTCCCGCATGGCGGAAGAGCTCATGGCTGAGCTGTCAGTTGCAGGTGGGGAAGCGAATGGAAACTGTGTTGTTTATATAGACAGAAAAAGTACTTTGTTAATTTTGTTTCACATTTGCGGTGCACTCTTGCTTGCTAGTGCTGAAGCATGGGGGACGGCTTCCTGGCTCATGCTGTTACAGTGGTGGCGGGGATAGGTGGCGGCACAGTCGAGCTCTCATTTGCAGGCGGGCGGGTGGGTGCGAGCACGCATGTGTGTATCCCTGGTGGATCTTCTTGCTCGCCAGAGCACGAGGTGCACGAAGTGATTGGCGGCGGAGGAGGAGGCGCTTGCTGATGGAGCGGGTGGCAGGGTGGGCCGGCACTGCCCCTCACCACCCCTTTGTGTGCTGGAGGTGGCCCCTCACACGCAGCATGCCCCGCCTGCAAGACGCGCTGTCGGAGCGCTGCTATGTGTGGTGCCCATGCCCCTGCCAAAGCGCTGTTGTGCGGGGTGCACGTGCCCCTGCCTGGGCATGCTGTGTATGGCGCCCATCCGTGTTAGCACCACGTGGGCCGCCGCCGGCCCCCTCGCTTGCACTTCATGCATGCATTCATGGCACAGCGCTGCAGCGACACGAGAATGTGCCCCCTGCTTGCACTGCAGCTGTGGCGTTCCACGAGCGGCTAGGGCGTGGCATGCTGGTGGTGACCATGGAGGTGAGCAGGCACCACCTGGTAGGGTTTAGGGTTTAGGGTTTAGCCCTGACGCGCGCTAGCGGTGGGTAGGGCAGGGTGAGGCGCTGCCTGACAACGCGCGCAGTGCTTTCCGTGCTGCGGGCCCTTGCATAAGCTCTGGCAGTGCACAATGATGCTTCCTGCAGCCAGGGTCCTCCTGCACTATCAAACGGGCAGCAGCAGCAGCAGGAGCAGCAGCAGCAGCTGTGTTGCGCCTGCACGTGCCGTGCTCGGCGGCCACAGCATTGGGGATCAGAGCGATCTGTACATATTTGAGCAGTTGTGCTGCCAGTGGTGCGCAACACATGGCGGCGGTGGTGAGGTGCTGGGGCACAAAGCAAGCTCAGAATTAGCAATGGCAGTGGCCTCCTGAATGACTGTACGTATCTGACACACTCCACGCATCTCAACAACAGGCCACTCCCACAGTTGTGCCACTTCTGCCGTGTGGCCTGCAGGACTTCATCTACGTGATGTCTCCGGATGCCAAACAAAAGTGCCATCTGTACATGATGTGGTTCCCGGAAGCGGACATCCCGTCACGCGTGCCGCTGGTGCCGGGCGTCAAGGTGAGCCGGGGCCGCGCTGGCAGCGCTGCCTGTAGTGCCTGATCGGTGGGAGTTCATGCATGCAAGCACACGGCACATGTCTGCTGCTGGCAATGATAAGATGAAAGGGACCCAGCGCGGCGATGCACGCTGCTGCGCTGTGCTGCGCTGTGGTCGCCGAAGCTTCAGGGTGCAACATGCCCCACGCACCTGGTGGGAGTGCGCGCTTGGCGAACGTTTGCCTGACACAGAAACATCTTGGAACCCCAGGCCATACACCCTTTACCCCCTTCTTACACTGGCGCAGGAGCACGGGAAGGAGCTGTTCCGCAAGTGTAAGGGTGAGGCTGCCACCACTACAGCTAGCCATTTGGCGATGGTTGATGGCTGATGTGGATGCGCCCGCAGGATCTCTGCCAATTCTGCCTTACCCCTGCCGTCACGCAGGGCCGGCTGCCTGCGCCTCCTCACCCTGCCTACCTCTACCTGCCCCTACCTCTACCTGCCTGCCGCATGCCTGCGGCTCTGCCCGCCTGTCTGCCCACCTGCCTGTTACACTTGCCCACCCTGCAGAGCCGCTGGTGCCGGTGTTGTTCCAAGACCATCAGTACGGGCTGGGCATGGGCTTGCCCCTGCTGTTCCAGCGAGACAACTGCCTGCAGGTGGGAGAGCCTGAGGCAGCCACATCCTTTAGATGCCATAGATACAGAAGAGGCCCGTTGCGTGCCCCCGGATGACGCTGCGGTGGTGCTTGCCATTGCGTTCGCCCTTCCTTGTGCACCGTGTGCACCTCGTCTTTGTGCGGAGCAGGGGCACTCCAGTCACGGGTGCTCCACCACAAACAGCCCTGTGCTGTGCATGCATTACGCCACCCGCACACCTTGTGCACACCGCCCTACCCTGCTGTGCGTGCTGTGCAGGCGCTGCGGCAGGGCAGCACGGAGCTGCGCGAAATGGATGTGCTGTGCCTGGACACCGTGTCCAACGAGGCTGCCTTCATAGACTTCCACAACATGGCAGCCGTGGTGGCCGATGTGGGCATGGGAGGGCGCTAGCGGCAACGACGTGCCCTGGCCCGCCACCCCAGCGTGCAATGATGCCCAGAACATGTCAACTGTGGTGGGCAGCGCGGGCATGGGAGGTCGGCCTGAGACTGCCGTCTGCCGTCTGCTGGCGAGGCAATCCGGCGTGTAAGCAAGCGAGCATCGGGGGCAAGGGCGTGCCTGCCAAGCTGTGTGGGCGCCCAATGTGGGGAGCTGCGCTATGTTACAGCCAGCTGCCTGCCTCTAACAACAGTACACTTGTTTGAGTTGATTGTACATGTAAGCAGTCAACATCAAGGATTGTACAGCAAGAATTGTACATCAGAGGAGAGGTGTCAGTGCTGAGAGCGCACAGCATGCCAGGGCAGCCGCTCATGCGTTCTTGTGCTACTTGTTCCCTGGCAGCATCACTGTCACAGGCCAGGCTGCGGCTCTGATCGGGGCTGGCCTGCGCTCATGCGCAGCCGCTGCTGCTGTTGCCTGCTTGGGAGTCTGCAAATGCCTGCAAGCCGCGTTCGAGGGAGGCCAGGCTGATGCCTGTGGCGGTGTCAACCAAGATGCTCGTAACCCCAAGCCGGGACACCTGCAGTTGGGAAAGGGACATTGCCGGATGAACACGGACGAATAGCAGGTTCTCCCCAGGATGCTCACCACTTCCAGCCGGGAGACCTGCACAAGAAGGGGTGTGCAAAGGGTGGCCATGCAGCGAATCGAAAAGACAACAGTGAAGTGGTGTTGAGGGAGGTGGTGATCAAGGGTGAATGAAGGAACGGCCTGCTGGCACCAAGACCCATACGACCAACAGGGAGACCTGCTGGGGAGAATGGAGGCAGGCAAAGCACGGAGGTAGAGCGGGGCATGACAGCCGATTCGGTGGGTGGCAGCACAGTCGGGAGTGGCGGCATGGTGGTGATAAAGTAGAAGCAGGCGCTGCGCCCTCCATCGCCCCGCCTGCCTGCCACACGCCCGATGCCGCTCTCTCATGCGCAGCATGCACATCACCTCCCTCCACACACCTCCCTGCCTGCCTGCCTGCTCAACTCCTTCCACAGCCCACCCACACAGCCGTATGCCTGTGTTACGTCGCCGCTCTCGTCTTCCTTCGCACACACTTCCCCACCTGCCTGCCAGCCTGCCTGTCTAACTCACCCCACAGCCCACCCACACTGCCGCCCACCTGTGTTACGTTGCCGCTCTCGTCGTCCCTCACACCTCCCTGCCTGCCTGCCTGCCTGCTCACCTCCTTTCGCACCCCGCCCACATGATGCCCACCTTCTTGACGTTGGCGCTCTCGTCATCGAAGAACAGCATGTCGGCGTAGCAGTGCCCCGTCTCCTGCCGGATGTTTGGCAGGTGGGCCGTGTCCTTCTGGGCGGTGGTGTGGTCAAACCCGTCTGCTGCCGGGATCAGCTGGATGCTGCGGGTGGGCAGGTGGGCAGGCGGGTGGGCAGGTGGGCTGGCCACCAAATGTTACAAGGCAACTGGCTGGGGGAGGGAAGCGGTGGTGGCATCCCCTGGCAGGGAATGCCGTGACATGACGCCGCCGCTGAGAGTGGGCAAGAGGGGAGGCAGAAGTGCCGCAGCGGCAAGTATACTGCCTGCCAGGCATGCCAAACCAGACAGCGGACACCGCGCTATCAACCGCCCTCTACCCACTTCCTCCCTCTAGGACCCCCCTGCCTCCTACACGTCACCACGGCCCAGCTCCCACTCCTGCCCTCCCGAGCTGACCTGCAGAACCGGCTCCGCAGGTTGAGTTTGTCGATGAAGGCGTTTGCCACGTGTGGTGTGGGGGTGCGCGACGCCAGCGCCATGCCTACCCCCGCCTGCTCCAGCCCGTCAAGGATGGCGGGCACGTCCTGGTAGAGCCACGGGCTGTGGCTGGAGGAGTAGCACTCGCACCAGAATGGCCACAGGGTGTAGTCCTGAAGTCCTTTTTTAAATTAAGAGGGGAGCAGCAGCAGGGGAGGGGCGGAGCGGGTGGAAGGTGGGAGGGCAGTGGGGAAGAAGGCAGCAGCCCGAGGGTGATGCTGGCAGTGGGAAGGGAGCGCAGATGACAGAGCTGCCGTTGCACTGAATACTGTTTACATAATCATGAATCCAGATTCTCACCAGGTCAAACACCACCAGCTTGGGCAGTGCTCCCTCAAAGCGCGACAGCAGGTCGGCCACTGTGCCGGCGGCGGCGGGTGGGGGTGCAGCGGGGCCCCGCCGCCGGCCGGCCCGCCCGGCAGTCATTGGGACGCCTCGTATTAGTGAGCTGCAGCTTTGGCGAAGCGCGGGAGGGCGCGCCACGGAGCGCGAGCTGCAGCACGGCCAGGCAGCACACCTCACGGCCAGGCACCACACGTGGTAATCATAAGTGGTATATCGCAACGGTTTGAAGGCAGAGATCTCTGAGTGTGCGTGCTGCGCTCAGGGCATGCTCTGCCCCGCCGTCGCCTCCCGTCGCCGCATGCCCGGCAGGGAGGGCCTCCCCGCTCACCCCAGCGAATCTCTGTCGCCACACCCGCTGTCAGCTCAATCCCTCCGCCACCGGCGAGGCTGTCGTGTCACATCAATTGGCAACACGCTTCGTGCGCTAGTGGGGTGCGCCTCAGGCTGTGCATTTTGTGGGTCACCTCGGCCTGCTGCCACCTGCCCACGGCAGTTCAACCCCACGCCTCGGCCTGTATTCTTCATCTTCGTGTTCCTCCCATCTGACCTATGTAAGAGATTGGAAGTTGATCGCTGTTATGTTCTGCTGAACCTCACAGCTCAACCTGACTCAACCCCTCATCTCAGGGGTGGGCGGGCGGGTGCTGTGCTGTGCATGCTGTGCACCCCTCTTCTTCCCATCTCGCGCCCCGTGCAGCGATGCCAGTTAGCGCGCCAGCACAGCTTCGCTGTTGTCACACTGTATCGTTTCCAAGCACAGAACCAACCCACAGGTACGGTGGCGGGTGCTTCCCAACAAGAGGTGTGCCGGTCCGAGGCCAGGGCCGCTCGTGCGCCACCACTCGGCTGCTTCAGCATGATTGGTTCGTATAATACGCGCGGGGCGGGCTTAGGCGGACGGGCGCCTTCGCCCTGCCCGCACTTGCCCTAGCTGGAAGCTAGGGCAAGTGGCCTCCCTTGATCCCTAGTTGGATTCGAGAATCTGGGCTCCGATGGGACAATCTGATGTAAACGACTTCACCTGAGAGTTTAGCCCGTACCACGCGCAAACTCGTGCACTGACAGGACATGAATCCCTCGTGCCCCCTCTCATGCCACAGGTTGCAAAAGGTTGTCATGGCGCTCCTACGCAAGGCTGTGTGCGCGGTGCTGCTCGCCGCTGTGGCGTGTGCCCCGCTGGGCGCCGCCGCCGGCGGCGCAACCCCAGGTGGGATCATGAGCTACAGTGCAGTATTGGGTTGCTCGCACTCGAAAAACGTGCAGGGACCTTCCCTGGGTGCAGGCTGAGCTGCGGGCTTCGATGGTGTTGCCTATTGACCACTGACACCCCCTTCCTCCTCCACTTTCCTCCTCCACTTTCCTCCTCCTCCCCCTGCAGAGGAGCTGGGCCTGGCCTCCCAGGCGCACCATGACGAGTGGCGCTCCCAGGCAAGCAGGCCGCATATCTCCGCTGTGCCACATGCAGCGGCGGCCTCCCCGTCAGCCATTCCTGCCCCTCTCCTGCACGCCACGCCTCCCTCCCATCCGCTGGCCCTCAGAACCACCCGCCCACCCACCCATGCTGCACCACCCCTGCAGCATCTTTCACTTTCAAGGATGTACACTTCCGGAAATTCTAAGTGCGAAGTGCTCCTTTCTATGCGCTGCCTCACACCGCCCTTCATGACCAGCAATCGGATGATGTTATTGCAGAGTCCTCCTGGCAACGCTTATGCTAGCTGCATCACACGCCAGCTGGGCCGCTGTTTTTTCCAGCTGCAGGTCATGGCTGGCGGCTCGGTGGACGGGCAAGGGGGCGGCAGTGGCAGTGCCCGCCGCCTGCTGGTAGACCTGGAAGCCATTGTGGAGAGGCCTGGCCTGTCCAACAGAGTGGACATCGGTGAGAGGGAGGGCGATCTGTGTTCAAATCTGTGGGCTTCGTCAGCAGCGGCAACGGCAGCGGCAGCGACAGGCCAGCAGCTGAGTCCGGCCGCAACGGTGGCAGCGGCAGCAGCAGTGGCAGAAGGATGTTTAAGCCCACACGCCGTGCACTCTCCCTGCGCTGCCGCCGATCCTCCGCCCCCCACCGGGTGTGCTTCCCCGATTGAGTGGGGCCTTGACACGTGGCATCATGCCAGAGTACTTGTGTCAAGTGCTCACTCAGGCCTCGACACGTGGCATCCCGCCAGCGTTCTTGTGCCAAGTGCTCACTCGTTACCCTCGCTGCCTTCCCTGTCTGCCCCCGGCAGGCATTATCACAGCCTGGGCGCCCGAGGTGCAGGCTGTGCTGGACCGCATGAGCAGCATCCTGGGCAAGAAGACGTACTCGGGCCGCGCTTTCTTCGTGGGCAAGCTGGGGTGAGCTGGCAGGGGGGGCATGATGTGGTGCGGCTTGCTCTGGGGGCGGGGGCAACAAGGTGGTGACACATACTGGCTTTCTTTCTGCGCTCGCTGGGGTGAGCTGGCAGGGGGTGTCTTGGTGGGGAGTGACAGGGCAGGGCAGGGTGGGGGCCAAAGGGCGCCTCAAATGAGGTAGGCACCGCCAGCCAGCCTGCCCCTGGCCCCACCTGTTGACCACATCGTGATGGCCGCCCTGGCGTGCCTGTGCTCTGCAGCACCAAGACGGTGGCAGTGACCACCAGTGGGGAGAGCATGGTCAACGCCGCCCTCACCACCCAGCTGTTTGTCGACAAATTCAAGGTGGGTGGGCGGGCAGGCGGGTGCCTGGTCCCAGGAGTTCGAGGGAGCACCTGTGGGAGCATGCGTTAGGGTTGGCTGTAGGAAACAGTCCAGCATGTAGTGTGAGTAAGGCTGCCGAATGCAGCCGCGAGGGGCAGCCCTATTATTTCTTGGCCGGTGGGCTGCTTGTGCTGGGCCGGGCTGGGCTGCTTGTGCTGGGCTGGGCTGCTTGTGCTGGGCTGGGCTGCTTGTGCTGGGCGGGGCTGTGCTGCTTGTGCTGGGCGGGGCTGGGCTGCTTGGGCTGGGCGGGGCTGCTTGGGCAGCCCAGGGGGACCTGCTCGTGCTGCATGTGCGCTGCCAATGGGCGGAGCACCGCATGGTAGCTGACTGGTGTCTTCGGCCTACTTTCCTGTCGGTTTCTTGAACACCACGCCCTCGGGCTGTAATCTTCTTCTTCTTCACGGAGCGGCACGGCTGGCTGACCAAGTGAGAGATCCCCTGCAGGTCGGAAAGCTCATCTACAGCGGCATTGCGGGCGGCATTAACCCCGCCAACAACATTGGTGCGCATGCATGCATGCATATGCCTGCTGGGGATCCTGCCCGGCAGCTGCCCGGCAGCAGGCGCCATGGCCAGAACAGGATGTGGCCCACGTTGCGTGCACCGTGCAACCATTGCACCCCCACTGCTCCCCCATTTGGCATGGCAACCTTTCCAGACTCCTGTCCCGTTTGCTCCAGCGCCAGAACCCGCCACTTGCCAGCGCCAACCTGCCCTCCGCACTGTGCACATCTGTACGTTGCCGGGCAGGATCCCCAGCAGGCGTGCAGGCGATGTGGTGATCCCCGCGCGATGGGCGCAGCCCCACCAGCAGCGCTTCATCCGCCCCCTGGGGGCCTCCAAATACTTTTACTACGCTGGCAAGGGCGCCAGCTTCAGTGCCGACACCTTCCAGAAGCTGCCCAACGGGGGTGAGCTTTAGGGGCGTCACTTGGGAGGCTGGGCGTTCGAGTCTGAGGGGCATGAATCCTCACAGGTGGCCGGTCACCGTACAGTAACTCCCAGACCCTGAACGGGTGTGAATGTTCCTAGCAAGGGCACGTGCGCTGTCAAAATAGAGAGGAAAAAAGGGCACATGGGAGGCTGCTGGAGGGTGGGCAGGTGGGAGGTGGCTGCGGGGCGTGGGCACAGCAGCAGATCTCCAACTGTGCTCTGCTTCAAGCGCAATTGCAATCGTGCTCTGTACGCGCTCCTGATTCTCTGCCGGCCCTCCCTTGCGCCGCTGCCTTGCCCTGCAGACTATGCTTCCTTCACCCGCCCCGGCACCGCCAAGTGCCTTGCCAACCTGCCGGCCGCCAAGCTCAAGGCATACAAGGCGAGTAGTACAAGGCTGTGCCGCACGCTCAGTGCGGCATTCACTCGCAGGGGCCGGCTGCCTGCAGCTGCTCACCTCCCTTTCCTGCCCTCTGGCGCGCTGCTATTAACAACTCATGTGTGCAGCGCCATCACCGAACAGCACGCGTGTGCACTGCCCCCCCCCCCACGTCTTGACTGTGCAGGCCAGCGGTGTTGTGACCACAGGCTTTGCCCTGCCCATCGTGTCCCAAATCCTCACCGATGGCATGGACATTTTCAAGGGCACCGTGCCGGCAGTGGTAAGCTTGTAATTTGGCTCAGGTGACTGCACTTGTGCCGCACCATGCAGACGGATCGAAAGGATGCAGGGAGGGCATGCTTTAGTTGTGCAAGTGTGCAATCGGGCTGGCTCATGGCTGCCCCTGGCTTGTCGGCCCCACTTTCTGCAAGCGGGCGGCTTGTGGCAGGTGTGTGCCGTGCTCACCATGCGCCCGCACCCCCGCCAGTCCCCCTTGCACTCCCTGCCCCCTCTGGAGCTATTCTTTCTCTGTCACACCTCTTCCTTATCGCCCGCTCACGTGCGGACGTCACCCGCCCCCCTTTCCTGTCCATGCAGTTCACCATCCCTGTCAACCCCGCCCTGCTGGCAGCTGCCAGGAAGGTAGCAGCCACGGTGAAGCTGTCCAAGAAGTACACCGTGCCAGGGACCAACACAACGTTCACTCTGGACACTAACCCCAAGATCAAGGTCAGCCTTCCCTCGTGATCACCCAGCATTGCCTTGCATAGGGGTATATGGTTTATGGTTTGGGAATTAACCCTGGGTAAATCTATCGCCACATGCATAGCTTGCATAGCTTAGCTTGCACAGCTTAAGCATGAAGATGTGCCGACGCACAAGCTTGTGCTTTTTGGGGCTTGCAGCCTATTTCTACAGCAACGATGCGTCGACGGCGCCCCTTGTTGCTTGATCACGGGGACATCACACCCAGCACTGCTCTGGCAGCCAGCAGTCCAAAAACTTACACCCGGCCCAGGCAGGCGGGTCCTCCGCCGCCCGCCCTGCAATGCCAGCCAGAGCTCACTCTTTGCTGTGCTGGCGCCTGGCCTCTCCCATTCAATGCGATGTATTCACAGGTTGGGGGCACAGGCATGAGCTCTGCCACGTTTGTGGACAATGCAGAGTACCGCCAGGTGGGGTGGGCTGGGGGTGCGGTGCTGGGGGTGCTGAGACTGTGCTGGTGGGGTGGGCTGGGGGTGCAGGTGACTGTGCAGGTGGGGTGGGCTGGGGGTGCAGTGCTGGGGGTGCTGAGACTCTCCGGCAACTGGCAACCCAGCATGAGCACCTCTGCCCCAGGGGTTGCTGGGTTGCCAGTCAGTGAGAGGGGTGAGTCGCACCGGGAAGCTGGCATACGCGTGCCTGCGTGCCCCTTCCCTGCACTTGCCTGGCCCCTTACCCGGGGGCGCGCAGCTTTGTGGGCAGGGGTGCATGTCGCTGGCGGCTGTTGGGCATCCAGCTTCCTTTGGGTGCGGGCTGGGGACAGCTGGTGGGCAGCTGCACCCGATAGCCGCCAAGTGAGCGCCGGCACATAGCTGACCGCCCACCCTCTCGATACCATGCCCGGCATGGGCCATGACTCCTGCTGGCTCCGTAAAACCTAAATGTGAATATTTGATTTTCACATTGTGTCATGCTTTTCCCTGTCCACATGGTCCCCCCGGTGCCTGCAGCAACTGTGTGCGACCATCAAGGCGGAGTCGTGTGACATGGAGAGCACCGCCTTCATGCAGGTGGGCCAGCCTCTTTTCCCAGCTGGAGGGGCAGCACACAGGTGGTGTCACCTAGTGTTGGGGTGGGTGGGTGTGCCTATAGAAAGGGTGGTGGGAAGGCCGCTCAAGGCGCAGGCAGCAGCGGTGCAGGGCCAGGCAGGGTGGGTGGGCGCACACACGTGTTGCAAATGCACGCTGAGCGCAGGCGGGGCGCTGCTGCTGTTGATGTCAACATCATGTCTTGTCGTATGAAAGCTACAGCTGTTGCCACGTATGGGCCCGCTGGCATGCAGGTGTGTGCCACCAACAAGAAGGCCTGCATCGTCATCCGCTCCCTGTCTGACCTGGCGGGCGGAGAGGCCGAGGGCAACCAGGCAAGTGTGCCCATGTGGGTGGGGCAGACATAACGCGTGCACGCAACACACTCGCCGACGGCTCGCCTGCCTGCCTGCCTGCATGCTGTGTGTGTGCGTGCTCAGTCTGGGCAGGCAGCCTGGCCAGCCATGGCGTGACAGGCGTCTGCTCATTGCTTTCCTGTCACCCGCGCGTTGTTAAACGGCTTTTATGTTGAGCTAGAACCAGCCTGCTTCGACCCCCCCCGCCCCCCTGCAGGTGGGCAACTTCTTTGGCCTGGCTTCTGCCCACAGCAGCATCGTGCTCACGGCCCTGGTCGCCCAGGCATGAGTGCGTGGAAGGAGTTGCCCAGGAGTGGCGGCACACCATCGCGTATCGCATGGCTGCCATGGGAGAGGAGACACGGGAAGAAGAGAATGGAAGTCGGCAAGTCGTTGATCAGCATCACTACTGCTGCTGCTTTTGAACCAAAGGCAAGCTGACACGCCTGCGCTTTGCTGGCAACCTGTCGTTGCTCCACAGGCGCACACCAGCGCACTCTATGCGTATCCCTTGATCTGTTAGTTATCACGTACTGTTAGTACCACAAATCCAGACTCCTTGCAAGCTTTGCAGAGGGACATGCATGGCCAGTGCGACCCTCGTCTGCCCATGCCCGTGTCCATACTTCTGTATTTGTACCCACCTATGCCCCTGATGTTTCTGCGAGCCCAGTTGATGATCTGTGGCTGCCTGTAGGGCTAGCAGTTCACACCCAGGGCATAATTAATGTGAGCACTTAGAGAGCAAGAGCTGGGCGACCGTGGCGCCGAGCCGCTAGGGTGCCGCCGTGCCGCCGCTATGATTTGCCTGCTGCGCCATTTTGGTTGTCACGGCATCGCTCTTTCGGCGCCGGGCTTCACCAAACACAGGTCCCCGGTGTCAGATCACATTTGAGGGCTCCAGCCACTGCAGGCACCGCGCGGGGCAAAGCGAGCAAAAGCAGGAGCGCGCGGGCGGCCGGGCGCCTCGCTGTTTGCAACAACAGATACAGAACGCGGCGCAGAGTGGTCCAGCAAGGAGTGAGGCCCGCCGGGCGGCGTCCTCGCCAGCAGCGGCGGCGGCAGCAGGCGGCAGCTTGCTGAGCACCGGCCGCAATGCGGGTGCTCAATGTGGCTGAGAAGAATAAGGTGGCTGCCACCGTCAGCCAGCTGCTGAGCAACGGTCGCTGCCGGCAGTCAAACTCATGGTGAGCTGCCGAGCACACAGCGCTTGCAGCCTCGCCCTCCCGCCGCCGCGCTGCCAGCACCCACGTGCACCTTTCCCGCCTTCCCCATCCCATCCACTGTTGTCCCTCTTCCCCCTCCGCAGCGCAACATACTGCAAGATCTACGAGTTCCCCTTCACCCTGCCCGGCTGCGGGCAGGTGGAAATGGTGTTCACTTCAGTGGCGGGCCACCTGTTGGAGCTGGAGTTTGAGCCGCGGGTGAAAGGCTGGCACTCCTGCTCGCCGCGAGACCTGTATGACGCAGCAGTGACCAAGGGCGTGCCCAAGGTGGGTGCTGGGCGGGTGCTGCGCGGATGCAGGTGGGGCATGGGGCGCAGCCGCTAGGTGGCTGCAAAACGGATGGTGGGTGCTGCGTGCTGCATGCAGCAGGCAACGCTGAACTGCATGCTGTGGGAAATTTGTAGTGTCAGCGGTGGACATGGGTACTGCCTCTTGCTTCTGCCTCTTGCTTCTGCCTCTTGATCCTGCTTTTGATCACACCAACCGCTGCTGGCACGTGGCGGTGCGAGGGATGCATGGCGGGGGTTGAGGCGACCCCCGAGGCCAGCAAGGAAGTGGGGACTGCATTGTTAGGGTGGTTGGCGGCAGCGCAAGCGGGTTGCTGTGGCGCCCTGCCAGCCAGCCAGCCAGCCTGTACAATGCCTGCCCTGCCATGTGCCACCTGCTGCCAACCCCAACTATCTGCACACCAGAATCTTTCCACATCACATAACGTCAAGCGCACCTCCCATCTCACATGCTCCTCTTATCACAACATGCCCCTTGCCCATGCACTTGTATCAACCACCCGCCTGCAGGGCGAGAACGAGAAGATGAAGCGCAACCTGCAGCAGCTGGCACGCACCTGCCAGTGGCTGGTGCTGTGGCTGGATTGCGACCGGGAGGGGGAGAACATTGCATTCGAGGTCATCCAGGTGAGGAAGGGGCTGGGCTGGCTGGCCGGGCTGGCTGGCTGCAGAAAGTGACACTGGGAGAGGGTTGCATTTGAGGTCACCCAGGTATAGAAACATGTGGGGAGGCTGCTGTGGGGCAGGCCGCACATCCAAGGTTGTCCAGATGAGAGGATGGGGCTGGGCTGGCTGGCTGCAGAAACCTGACGACTTGTGGTGGCAGAGGGGAGAGAGTGAGGGTCCGCACGTTTGAGATCGTGACAGGGCCGGGCTGGCTGGCTGTAACAACTACCGCGCATTGGGGCAGCAATGGGGAGATGAACTTGAAGCCTAGGGGAAGTTTGAGGTCCCCAGGTGGATAAGATGCGTGTAAGGCTGCTGTAGGGCTTGCTGTGGTGCACGGAAAGGTTGAGATGGGCGCAGCGCCACACCCTCCCGTCCTATCCTTGCCCACCTGCCTTGCCCACTGCTGACCTGCATCACCTGTTGCGCCCTGCAGGTCTGCACGGAAGTGAACCCGCGGCTGACCATCCGGCGAGCGCGCTTCTCAGGTGCAGGGGTGGCGGGCGCGTTGGGGCGGACCCCACCGGGGAGCATTTGCTGCGACAGCAGCAGTGCCTTGAGTATATCAAAGCCTTGCTGTCGCCAGCCTGCCTGCCGCTGCCCCCACCTGCCCTTTAGCCTCACTCTTGCCTCAGACTGTGTCTTCCTGCATCCTTGCAGCGGTGATCTACGCTGATGTGGCGCGTGCAATCGCTAACATGGCGCTGCCCTCACGTGCCCTCTGTCTTCCTTCCTCTTTCTACATCCTTACAGCGCTGATCTACGCTGACGTGGCACGTGCACAATTGCCAACCTGGCGCTGGCCCCACCTGTTCTTCTGCCTCCCGCTTTGCCCCTGTCTTCCTCCCTCGTTCTACAGCGCTGATCTACGCTGACGTGGCACGTGCGATTGCCAACCTGGCGCTGCCCAACGAAAACGAGTCCAAGGCGGTGGACGCCCGCCAGGAGATTGACCTGCGCATTGGGGCATCATTCACACGCCTGCAGGCAAGACAGGGGACTGCACTCTGGAGCGGTTGCATCGCGGCTTCTTGCGCACGCTTGCATGTGGGCAGGCCGGCAGGCAGGCAGGGGATGGTACTGCGCATGCAGCGCACTGGCTGCTGATGCCGTGGTGTCCCGTGCTGCTGCGGCTGCTGTGCCCTGTGCTTCCATGCCTGCCCTGCCTGACGTGACCTCTGCAACGCCGTCCTGCCCGCCTTGTCGCCTGCAGACGCTGCTGCTTCAAAACAAGTTTGACTGGACCGACTACTCTTCAGACGGGCGAGTGATGCTCAGGTGCGGCGTCTCCACAGCCAGTTAGCTGCAAGGCCCATGCACACAACACTGTGCCGGGCTGTTTGTGGGCGGCACGCCCCTCCTGCCCCGTCGAAATGCCAGACCAGGCTGCCTTGATAGGCCCTGTTGTCTGCCTTCGCCCTCTGAAACCCACCCCTCTTTCTTCACCGGCGCCGGTGTGTCACCCTGCTGCCTTCCCGCTGCCCGCCTGCTGCCCGCTGCAGCTACGGCCCCTGCCAGTTCCCCACGCTGGGCCTGATTGTGCAGCGCTCCTGGGAGATCCAGGCACACATCTCCGAAAACTTCTGGTACATCCAGGCGAGCTGCGGGTGCTGTAACAGTTGTGTGCCCCACATGTGCCGTGCCGTGCCGTTTCTATTGCGGCAAGGATAACACGGCGCACGCGGTGTGCTGGAGGGGCAGCAGCAGGGCACGAGTGTGCAGCACTGGCAGGCCGCGTGTGCAGCATGAGCAGGGCACAGCACAGCAATTTTTTTTAAATCCAGGCGTGCACACGGCTGCACCCTTGCTGTGTGCGCATGCACCCTCGCTATCTACCCCCGCCTTCCCTCAGCCCCACCCCAGCTCCCACAACAACAGCAGGGCACAAGGAGCAGCTCTGGCAGGCCTATCGTATTGTTTGCGGTACTTTGATTCAGCAGGTGTCAAAAAACAAAATGGGCAGCTTGAGCAGGGCATGCCGACCTTTTGAGAGCCCCGCTTCCCACCCAACATCCACATCAGCAGCAGCCTTATCCCAACCGCACCCACCCACCTGCCCCCGCAGGTGCTGTACCGCCAGGGCGGCCAGGCCTGTGAGTTCAAGTGGCACCGCACGCGGCTGTTTGACCAGGGCGCAGCCGCCATGCTGCACGAGCTGTGCAGCGCAGGGGGCACCGCCAGCGTGACGGCGGTGGAGGGGGCGCGCAAGTCTCGGTGGGCGCCCGTGCCGCTGAGCACGCTTGAGATGCAGAAGCGGGGGTCGACGGTGGGTGGG
>JTEE01000171.1:0-15289 GCA_002896455.3 Chlorella sp. ArM0029B
GTGCAGCCTCCCCCTCCACCTCCACCTGCTCCCCAACCCCCATCACCACAGTCACCTCTGAGGTCACCACCGCCACCGCCGCCGCCGCCACCGCCCCGTTTTACCCTTCAGCAGCGGCCGCCGGCCCCCGCCCGCCTGCCTCGGCGCCCGCCCCGGCCCAGGTGTGCGCCTTTTCTTTTGCTGGTCCCGGGTTGGGGTAAGGGAAAGCGAGCGATTCATGCGCACAGTGGTGGCATGGCTTGGAAATTTGGTGAAAGCAGCGTGCAATGCATGCTGGGCGGTGCCCTCCCTCGTTTGCAAGCCATGTGACACCCTTGCCGTGGGTCCTACCTCCTAGTATGCATCACTGGCTAGCAGGTTTCATGCCTGGGAGGCATGTCATCCCACCCCATATCCCACTAACCCACACCTGGCGGCCTTCACACCTGCTTCCCCACACACATGCAGGCCGGTGCCACCCCGGATGCGGCGGCCGGGGCGGTGACGGTGCCACGCCGCCCGTTGCATGCTTGCTTGCTTGTTTCTTTGACACATCTACTTCATATTACATCATACGCTTCCTCCATCACTGATTCTTGATTACTCTCCTCGCCACCAACGCTGCCTGCCCTTCCATCAAGGCCGCCCATCAAAGGCATCAAATAGGCTCCTTGACGCTGTGCCGCGCTGTGGTCCACCGCCGCTGCCCAGCTCCATGACCCTACGACTGCACCTATGACTGCCTCCTTGCTAGCAGTTGTTTTAAAAAACTATGTAAACAGCATTCAAGAGCGAGGGAGGCACAGTGGTCGCCATGACTGCTGCGGCAGGGTGCGGGAGGGGTTGAAAACAGGCCTTGTAGGACGGAATGCAATGCAAACGGAGTGCAAGGACACGGGCCGATGGGTGCTTGAAGAGAGCAGACGCCGATTGCCCCACGTGCACAGTGCCACATCAGCATGCAACACATGTTGTTGACACGACACCACCTTGACATCAGGGTGCAATTTCGTAAGTATGTCGTGTGGCAACCGAAGGGGCGTACGGTCGATTGGGGACGAAGCTACGGGCCCCACGCGTCCCTCAGCTCTTGCAGCGCCGCAGCCGCCTCGGCTCCCATTTCTGGGAGGCGCAGGCGCAGCAGGGGCGGCCATGCGCTGCCTAGAGTGTGTGCCTCTGCAGCAGCAGCAGCTGCAGCAGCAGCGGCGGATGTGGAGGGGCCATTTGCCCCTGCTGCGCCTGCTGCGGGTGATGGGCGCCGCGCCAACGAGAGCACCGCTGCTGCGGGCCCAGCTGCCTGCACTCTCAGCGCCGGAGCCGCTGCTGGCGCCTGCCCATGCCCCTGCTGCTGCCCCTGCTGGTGCAGCTGCCCAGCTGGCTGCGCGCGGCCGCTGGGCCCAGCACCCCCGCTGCCCGCTGCCTGCTGCGCCTGCTGCGTTTGCTGCGCCTGCTGCAGAGGGTGCAAGCAGTAGGACCGAAGGCGGACCTGCCACTCCAGCCGCCCCTCGGACTGCCCAGCCCCTGCCCCTGCCTGCCCCGCTTCCGCTGCCGCCGCCAGGCTGGCAGGGTCCACAGCACGCACAGCGCGGGCCACCTCCTCCTGGAAAGCGGGGCCCGGCGGCAGCAGCAGCGGTGGCGCCGCCTCTCGCAGACGCTGCCCCTGCTGCTCCGGCCCAAAAGGGGCGTCGGTTGCCACGTCAGCAGCTGCGCCACGTGGGCGCCGCAGCGGCAGCAGCCCAGCCTGCCGCAGCACCGCTTCTAGGGCAGGCGTGCCGGCCTCCAGCTGCTCCCCAGCCGCCGCAGAAGCCGACTTGCGCTTGCGCTGCTGCCTCCCCTGCTTAGTCCTGCGAGAAGCCAGCCGCTGGTGAGTGCCAGCCGCCGCTGACGGGGCGCCCGCCCGCCCCGCCAGCAGCGCCGCCAGCTGCTGCCGCCGCTGCTCCTGCTCCTGCCGCCGCTCGTCCCGGCGCCGGCGCAGCCAGCCGTGGAGCAGCTGCTTCCGAACGGCACGCCGCCGATGGCGAGCCTCCTTGGCTGCTGCTGCCGCGGTTGCTGCATCGGCAGCGCCCCCGCCTGCTGCTGCACCAGAGCCCGCTTTCTTTTTGGGAGAGGCAGAGCCGGCCTGGCCTCTTCTGGACCTGCTGGGCTGATGGCCGCCCCCGCTCTCACTGTCGCTGTCACTGCTGCTGCTGCTGCTGCTGCTGCTGCTGGGGCTGCTGCCGCTGCCGCTGCTGCTGCTGGGGCTGCTGTCAGATTCGTAGCTACCCACCAGCTGCTGCAGCCGGACCACAGCATGCAACTCATGCAGGGACATGCCACGCTGCAGCTGCTGCAGTACTGACCGCAGCGTGGCGGCCTGACCCTCCCCCTCCTGCTGCTGCCCTGGCGCCCCCGCTGCATGCTCCTGCTGCTGCTGCTGCTGCTGCTCTAACACCAGCTGCGCCAGGGCCAAGTGCAGCGGCAGCTGCACACTGCTTCCTGCAGGTTGAGAGGGTGCAGTGGAGAAGGACACTTAGACAAGCGAGAATAGAAGAGGCAGGCATGTGCCAACAGGGCGATGCGAGACAGCACCAAAGACAACTAGCTACACAGGACACACACTGCCTGTGCCTCACGCTGCGCAGCCAGAGGCCCGGCCATGCAGCGGCCCAAAACCGGCAGAATGCGCGCCAGCCTGCCACTTTGGCGCACGCAAAACGCACAGCAGCAGCAGCAGCAGCAGCAGCAGCAGCAGCAGCAGCAGCAGCACTCACTGCCGCTTTCCCCCGCCGGTAGCGTCAGCAGCGGGCACTCGTGTGCGCGCCGCTGGCCGGTGCCGCCGTCCAGAGGCAGAAGTCCCGCCTGTGGGGAGGTTGTGGCAGGGACAAGGGAAAGGAGCTGGCTGGCCGGGAGCTTCTATTGTGCTTGGAGCTTGCAGTTACTTGTGGTGTTGATGCATGTTGAGGTTGAATGAGACAATTGTAAGGTGGCAGGGACAAGGGAAAGGAAAGGAGCAGGCTGGTTGGGAGCTGCGAGTGTGCTTGGCGCTCGTACTTACCGATGCATATTGAGATTGAATGAGACAAGAGTAAGATGGGGGTGGAGGATGAAAGAGTCAAGAGGCAAGGTACACAGCAGCTCGCTGCCAATATTACTTGCGTGTCTGTAAGAACAAGGGAAAACAGCGGGCAGGTTGAGAGCAGCCTGCTGCCATCATGAGTTGCTTGTGTATAGGAACAAGGGAAAGCATATGTAGGAACAAGGGAGAGCAGCAGGCAGGTTAGGAGCTTTATGCTGAGAGCAGCCTGCTGCCATCGTGACTTGCGTGAAACCACGGCTGGCGCAGTAGAGCGGGAGTGGAGGCAGGAGCAGGGAGGGCGTTGCATTTGTTAGGCATGGCCTGGCGCCAGCGCACAGGTGTTGCATTGTCAGGGAGGACAGCACCCCCACGCACAGGTGTTGCATTGCCTGCTAGCGGGGGCCAGGCTGCAGTGGCAGCAGTGGCAGCAGCGGGCAGGGCGTACAAGGCGGGCACGGGAGCTGCCTACAAGACTGCTGGGTGCGCTGCGCGCACAGCCGGCATGCAACTCCGCACAGAGTCCAGCATGCATGGAATGCATAGAACGTTCGAAATGCAGCGAACGCAAAGAATGGCAAGAGTTCAGTAGCATGCAACTCAGCATACACCGCAGCAGCCACGGCTTACCTGTTGCAAGGCGAGGGAGGTGAGGCACACCTTGGCAGCTTCCAAGCACTTTTGGCAGCAGCCGCACCTCCTGCAGCGCACAGCGTGGGGAGGAGAGGAGCGGGCACGGGCGCTCAGGGCGCGGGCGAGCATGGGAGCATGCAAAGCGATGCCCTGCCAAGTGCTTGTGCATTCGGAATGGGCGGTCGGGGGCGGGGCGGACGCAAATGACAGCATTGCCCCAGCATTGCCCCAGCGTTGCCCCAGCATTGCGATGCTGCTGGCCCTTCCGGTGCAACACAAACTGCAGTTAGAAAGCTCTAGCGGGGTGGGTGCATCGCAGGCGTGCTGATGCATTGACCACAGCAGGCACAGCAGGCACGGCAGACAGTGCAAATGGAAGCTTCCCGGGAAAGCAGCCCAGCCACATGCCCACGCCCCTCTTCCTTTCCATCTCACTTTAGCTCTCCTGAAGCGACGGCTGCCACTAACGCCCTAGGCACGCCCCGCACATAAGGCAACACTGCCTCCTGCCGCTGCGCTGCTGCCCCTGCTGCCCCTGCTGCCGCCCCTGCCTGCCCTGGCCTGTCCTCGTCGCTGCCACTGCCACCGGCACGGGCAGCGGGCAGCAGCAGCGGTACCACCGCCAACACCGCCTGCTGCTGCTGCTGCTGCTGTGCATGCTGTGGTTGCTCCTGCAGCATGGCTAGTGCCACATCGCCATGTGGGGTCAGGCTGCAGTCGGAGGCGGGCCAGAAGGGTGCAGCCAGGCAGTAGGCACTCTGGTCAGTCCTGTTTGGTGCAGCAATCAATCAGGCCTAATAAACTAGGGAAAAGAAGCAAAGCGACATGGAAGCACAAACCAAAACAAACACTTCAGTGCAGATGGCGCGAGCGTGCCCCCTGCCGCCGACACAGCTGCACCAGCTGGCTTCCAAGCACTGCCAGCAGCCGGCGCATCCTGGCAGGATGCAAAGCATGCGGAGCATGCCGCCAGCAGCCGGCACGTCCTGGCAGGTGCAAAGCATGCAGAGCGCACCTGGCCAGCAGCGGCAACGGCAGCGTCTGCGCCGTCTGCCAGTCGGTTGAGATTCCCGCTAGGCCGGGCATCTGCTGCTGCTGCTGGCGGCGCTGGTGGCCGGGGAGGGGGAGCTTGGACACCTGCACAGGGCGGGAGTGAATCAATCAATTACAGTACCACTTGCATTCAAAGAGAGTGAGCAAAAGACGGAAGCATAAGAACAGCAGAAGCTGGGCAGAGGGATCTTGGGGAGCTGCACGGGTTGGGATCACGAGCAACAAAAGAAGCAAAAGAGAGTGAGCAGAAGCAGAAGCAGGAGACGGGCAGGGGGAGCTTGGACACCTGCATGAAGCCGGAGGATGAGCAAAGGCAGAACCAAATGCAAGAGCAGATGCATGACAAAGGCGCTCCACTCACCTGTATGCGCCCGCCTGCAGCCGCCTGCTGCTTCTGCAGCAGCAAGCGGCCCGCCGCCAGGCGATCCGCCAGCTGCGGATGCTGCTCCGCCGGCGGTAGCAGCAGCTGCGGCGGGCCGGCCGCAGCCGTGACAGTGGTACTGCCGCTGGCTGGGTGCCACTGCAGCTGAGGTGGCAGCGGCAGCGGGGGCGGTGCCTGCAAAGCAGCAGGTACAAGGTCCCTCCCCGCCTGCTGCTGCACGGCTGCCGGCCCACCGGTGCCCTCTGCGCCCGCTGCGCCCTGCTGGTGCCCGCCCGCCTCCCCGCTGGCTGCAGCACCCTGCTGCCCCGCCTGCTGTGCCCGTTGCCCTTCCTGCTGCCCCGCCTGCTGTGCCCGTTGCCCTTCCTGCTGCCCCGCCTGCTGTGCCTGCTGTGCCCGCTCCCCTTCCTGCTGCTCCAGCGCCGCCTGCAAGCGCTCCAGCAGCAAGGCGGTACTACCAGCNGGCCAGCGGCTTGAGCGCGCTGCTCTTGAGGCCACTTGTCAGCATTTCTGCGTCTCGGAACCTAATGGCGAGCACAGCGCCGCGGGCGCTTGCAGAAGGATAGGTGCTGGGGCAGGGATACGCAGCGGCAGGGATGTGCAGGATGGATGGCGGCAGGGCGGGTTGGGGATGGCTGGGGCCGCCGCCCCTGTACAACCTCCACACGTATCCTAGGGTGGGATAGGGGGTCCGTGCCTCCCCTCAAGGGAGGGGGCGGGTGTGAGACGGGCGAGCTCCGAGGCATTGCTCTGAGGCGTGCATCATGCCGGCGTCGTGCATTCAGCACCCAGCCACCCAGCGCCCAGCACCCAGCTCACCCAGTTCGACCAGCATGCTGGCCCACGCTGCGGTGGCGCCTATGTGGAAGAGGTAGACCCACTGCATAATCAGCCCTGCAGGGAAGAAAGTGTGGTGGCGTGCAGCCTGGCAATCCATCAATCCATCAATCCATCAATCCATCAATGAATCAATCAATTGCGTCTCATGTCCACGGGCAGCCACGGGATAGGGTGGGCAAGTGGGGGGAGAGTGCGTCGGAATGGAGGGAAGAAAGTGTGGTGGCGAGCAGCGTGCATCCGACAGCTGACTGCTGTCACCAACCAACACGGGCACCCCGCCCAAGTCCCGCCCTTGGCGCCCTTGCAGTGCATGTGCGGCAGTACTGCTACGGCACGAGGCTACGGCACTACTGCTGCGGCACCACCGTTTCTGGCTCCCTGTGGACATGAAATGTAACACATAAACAGATGATTGCACTCCATGCGCATGCGCGCCCTTCTCCCACCCCGGAGCCACATTTTGGCTGTGCGCTGCAGTGGCCCCACAACCAATGCAGCCAACACCGGTCAGCCAGCCAGTCGAGCCACACTGGCTACGCGGCCCAGAAGCACACGTGTCCTGCAGGCCGCCCACCCACCCGTCGGCACAGCACCCAGGTGCCATGATGCCATGATACCATTGATACAGCACGTCTTGGTTGGCGGCTGAGAGAGAGTCGTTGCCGCACCGGTAACCGTCACCTCTGTTGACACGTGCACGGTGCAACAGGCACGCAGGAAGGACGGAAGGGCGGAATGAAGGAAGCACCCACGTACCGGTGGTGAAGAGCGCCAAGAAGGCCAGCGACAGGTCGCGCGCGCTGCGGGTGGTGTACAGCCGCCAGGCCTGGGGCACCAGCATGCCAGCCAGGATGCCCCCGCCCACCGCGCCCAGCATGGTGAACCCCAGCCCGGGCATTCATGAAGGCGCTGCGGTTTGGGGGTGGGGACTGCGAGGGAAGCAATGGCGGGCAGGCGGGCGGTGCCACAGGCAACCGTAGGCAAGTTACAGAAGGGCTGCACAACCAATCGAGCGAGCACAACGGTCATGCTGGTATAGGTGCCATGCTGTCAGCAGGTCGGTGGGCGGGGAGGGTGTGGCAAGCGTGCGGCGCTGAGCGGTGGGCGGCAGCGGGACAGGGGCGGCCGGCTCGCTCGCCAGGTGATTTCAACAGCACTCTCCATAGCGTGTGTAAGAGGAGCACACCTGCCCGGCAGAGTGTCCTCAGACTAGCAGCCTCAGTGCCTGACGTGTGCTTGTTACACACTTAACAGCCAAACAAAGAAGGCAGAAGCAGGCTGAGACAGCGAATTAATAGCGCAGGCCGGCCACGTGGCAGGATGCCTCGTTGGCAGGGCAGGTGCGTGTGAGGTCCTCTCACACTGCCCCCCTTTTAGGGAAGGCTCGACCGCGAGCCGCAAGCATTTGAAGAAGAACGCAAGAGTGGAAAGATCAGATAAATCAGCAAAGTGAAAGGGAGTAGAAGGGACAGTAAAAAGCAATGCATGTCTGGAAGGTAAGTCAACAGCAAAATGGGTATTCGTTATCATTTAGAGCCGCTTTCTCAAGCCGTGCCCAACTGCCCAGCCGTAATATTGCCGGGTGAGAGCCGTGTTACTGACCGGTTACGCTGACAGCTGTCAACGCCGTCTACGCCGCGATCGTCCCGTCGCCACAGGTGTTGGCTTGGCCTTCGCCGCACCTGGCTTGGTCGTCTGCTTTTCCATAGCATCCGCAAATGCTTTAAAAGTCTTCGCTCCCAAATCTCGATTCAGTAATCGTGCTGGTTCCCAAGTGTCGTACTTAGCTTCCTCATATCCTTCCCAACGAACCTTATAGCTGACCTGCTTTCCTTTCTTGCGGGTCTCCAAAAATTCCTTGACCACATACCAGTCCTGTGTGGGGCTGGCAGGGATAAATGTGAACACCTTATGCACATCTCGTCCAGTGAAGGTGTCACTTTCCTTAAAGGGCTTAATCATGCTGACGTGAAATACGTCATGTATCCGCAAATCGCTAGGCAGAGCTAGACGATAGGAGACTGCTCCTACACGCTCTGTCACCTTAAACGGACCAGCCCAAAGTCTGTCCAGTTTCCTGCTTCCATCCTCAGACCGCCGGAAGAGATGTTTGGTAGAAAGCAACACTTTGTCACCACGTACAAATTCCATCTCTTGCCGTCCCCGATTAGCATATTCAGCCTGGCGCAGTTGCGCCCGTGCAATGCTTTCCTTAGCATGAGTCAACGCCGTTTGCATGCGCTGAGTGAGCTCTTCCGCATAAGCATTTGAGGACTTTCCCATTTCCTCAATTCCGCTCTTTGCCAAAAGAGAGGCAGGGGTTTCTGGTTCCCTTCCATAATTCAGGAAGAAGGGTGTATAACCCGTGCTCTTGTTCTTTGCCGAGTTGATGGCAAATTCCACATTAGGCAGTAGTACGTCCCAATCTGCCTGGTTGGCATCCACATAGTGCCTTAGAATTTCTTCCATCACGCGGTGAGTCCGCTCTGTCTGCCCATCTGTCTGAGGGTGATGAGAGGTAGACATGTTCAGCGTAGTCCGCATGAGCCGCATAAGTGTTTGCCAGAAATCGCTTGTAAAGCGAGGATCCCTGTCACTTACTACCCGTTTGGGTGTACCGAAAATAGACCAAACGTGTCTGTGAGCCAATTGTGCTGTGCCCACAGCGTCCACATTGATGTTGGTGGGGATCGCACGCACCATTTTCGTCAGCATACACACCATCGTCAGAATGGCATTGTGTCCTGCCTCAGTTGGTGGTAAGCATGTGATGTAATCCATACTGACATTCTCCCAAGCATGTGTAGGTATGGGTAGAGGTTGCAGTAGTCCGTACTGTTTGCTTGTGCGAGGCTTAGACATCATGCAGCTAGGGCACGTTGTCACATAGTCCTTCACATGATCAGTCATGTCAGGCCAAAAGTAAAGATGTTGTAAGCGTGCAAGGGTTTTGTCACGCCCCAAATGTCCTGCAAGTCCTGCATCGTGATGCTCTGCAATCAATCGTTGTCGCAAGTGACGGCCCAAAGGAACGTAAAGGCGCGGTTTGTGCGCACCTTCCCCCCCCTTACGATACAGCAACCCCTGGTGCTGTTCAAGAGAGTTTTCCTTACCCGCCGAAACGGCCGCAAAAGCCTTTTGCGCAACAGGGTCAGTGCGGTAAGCGCGTTTGATAGCTTCAAGCAAGCTGCTATCAGCCTTAATTGTTGACACCGCACACAACTGCCGGTGAGCAACATCCAAATTCAGTGGTGTTCGCAGCCTCACGCTAGCCACGCACAAGCGAGACTTTTCCTCCGTGAGCGCTTCTGTGTAATAGCTAACTGATGCAATCTCAACACGACTGAGTGCATCGGCTACCACATTTGCTTTACCTGGAACATACCCAATTGACAAATTGTATTCCTGAGTAGCCTCTAACCATCGTGCCGTTCGGCCGTGTAGAGGCAGAGTTTGCGTCATCAGATAACGCAGAGAATCGTGGTCTGTAAACACCGCCACTTCTGAATTAGCTAGGTGGTGCCGCCATTCTTTTAAGGCCTCCACAATAGCAAGAAGTTCTTTTTCCCGAGTTTTGTAATTCCGTTCAGCACTTGAGTGCTTCCTGGAAAGATAGGCGACAGGGTGAGGGCCTGCACCGTGATCTTGCATCAATACCGCCCCAACAGCAATGTCGCTAGCATCCGTATACAAAATAAAGGGTTTGCTATTATCCGGCGCCTGTAGCACTGGCGCGGAGCAAAGCGCTTCCTTAAGAGCATCAAAAGCCATCTGATGCCTGTCTGTCCAGACCCAAGGAACACCCTTTTTCAATAACTCGGTGAGAGCCAAAGAGATATGGGCGAACCGTTGAATAAATCGCCTGAAGAAATTGGCGGCCCCAAGGAAACTCATTAGCTCCTTAGCAGTGGTGGGCACTGGCCAATTCCGAATTGCCTCAACCTTTTTCCCATCAACATGGATGCCTTTCGAGGAAACCACATGTCCCAAAAACGCAACCGATTCTTGAAAAAGGTGGCATTTGCTAGGTTTTGCACAAAGGCCATGGTCCTTCAACTTTTCCAGAACTTGCCGCACATGTTTTTCATGCTCCTTTAAGGATTTGGAGTAAATCAAAATGTCGTCCAGATATGCAATAACAAAGTCCCATTTTAAGGGTTCCAATATATCGTTTACCATTCGTTGGAACGTCCCAGGGGCGTTACACAAGCCAAACGGCATCACCTAATATTCGTAGAAGCCAAAACGTGTCCGAAAAGCCGTTTTTGGAATGGAAGACTGCTCCATCCGCACTTGGTTGTACCCGGCGGTCAAATCCAAAGAGCTGAAAATCACTGCTCCATGCAGACGGTCCAAAAGCTCGTCAATAGCAGGAAGTGGATATGCATTTTTGACCGTGATATTGTTCAGAGCCCGATAGTCAATCACCAATCGCAATTCTCCCGTTTTCTTCCGAACGAAAAGCACAGGAGCTCCATAAGGCGATTTGCTAGGTCGAATGTGTCCCAGCTCCAAAAGTTTGATTATTTGCCTTTGCAATTCCTTATATTCATCCTCAGACATGCGGTAGGGTTTACGGCATGGAGGCTCAGCGCCTGGAGTTGTCTCAATAACATGTTCCACTGAGTTCTTTATGCTGGAAACCTCAGCCGGTAATTGTTCCTGAAAAACCTCCGCATATTCCTGTAGAAGTCGATCGGCTATTTTTTTTTGCGCGCTCCACCGCCTTGGGTGAAGTCACATTTTCGGTGTCGCCCTCACAACGAACCATTGTGAGAAAAACCTCATCAATCAGATCAAGTGCCATTTCATCCCTTAATTGGGCTGAAGACATAAGCACTTCTGGTTGCTCAGCAGCATGATGCCGGCGTGACCTCAGTACTACTGTCCTGTTTCCACAATACTTGGTGACCACGATGCCCTCTTTCCAGTTGATAGTGGGTTCATGTCGGGCCAACCAAGGCATCCCCAAAATGATTTCGTATGACTGACTCATGGGCACAAGATACAACGTTTCTGGTTGCGTCCAACCGTCAAGCTGCAACATGCAGTGCACCAAAGTGTCGCAAGAAAAGGTACGACCGTCAGCCAATTCAACCTCAAACCACTGCTCTTTAGGGAGAAGGGTCGTGGAAAGCTCGTTAGCATCCACAAATTGTTTTGAAATGAATGATTCCTCAGCACCACTGTCGAGCAGTGCTCCGCCGTTAGCTCTGCACGCCCCCACTTTCGCATTAAAGATGATTGACGGGTGACGCCGCCGCTGGGTTTTGGACTGGGAGCCACACATCCGAACAGGGTTGGTGCGCTTTGCACCCAAGGGACCACCCGCCCCTTCTGCCCTATCCGCCACATTAGCTGGTACACTGCTTTGCGCGCCTCGGGCGTGCACACGCTCGCTGCCCACGGCAGGCGTGTATCGTGCATCCATGTACTCAAAGCTCTGGGAACCTGCCGCACTGCTGCCCGCCAAGGCAGAAGTCACACCACCACTGGTGCTACCGGCAGCGCCGTCTCCCGGGACGACCCGATGTGTGTCTGTAGACCAAATGTGCTCACCAACCGTAGGCACCGCCGGCTCCCTAACATCCTTCCCAAACTCCGCAGATGCTCTCCCATCTGGCAGCGTTGAGTCGGGCTGTAAGCCAGCTGGGGAACACGGCCCCGCCGCGCTTACTCCAGAGGTAGGTAACCCACATCCCAATGTGTGTGCAGAGCCATTCAGTTTTTTGGCCGCCCAGCCTTATCGCGTTCAGGGCATACAGAACGGCGGTGACCAAACGCCTTGCACCAGTGGCAGTCAATGGACTCAAATGTCTTGCCGTCCGTGCCCGGCACGAAGGGCCCCTTGGACATGTCCCGCCTGTCACTGCCACCCACACGCTTGGCGCCACTGCCATTGCCGTAGCCCCCCTTTTTGCCATCGCGCCTGCCGTGCCGCGGAGCGAAAACGGCAGCAAGCTGTGCCAAATCAGCAGAGGGGTCACCCTCACCCTCCCCCTCACTGTCAGAGGGTGGGGAACCCAAATCCTCACCATCAGCAGCCAGAGCCGATGTCAGCAGAGCCGCCAGTCTGCGCCGGCCACCCATGTGCCGCCCAGTGCGTGGCGCAGGGTTGGGCTGCCACAACCGCTCACCCTGCTCCAACTTTTGGGCATCCTCTGATGCTGCAGACAGTGTGTCAAAGTGTTTCCGAGACAGCTCGATGCGAAGCTTTTCCTTAAGTCCCGAAATAAACTTCCGTACAAGCAGTGATTCA
Organism: Chlorella sp. ArM0029B; assembly: GCA_002896455.3. NCBI lineage: Eukaryota > Viridiplantae > Chlorophyta > Trebouxiophyceae > Chlorellales > Chlorellaceae > Chlorella > Chlorella sp. ArM0029B. The sequence goes on from JTEE01000171.1 coordinate 12,196, forward strand.
TCTGCTTGGTAAGCCTCCATGCCACGCATAGCAGCCAGCTCGCGCAGGCGGTGCTCCCAGCCCACCTCAGAGCGGTTGCCCTGTGCAGCAGACTCCATCTGGCGCAGTGCCTCCTCTGGCTCCGTCACGCTGGCAAACCGGCTGTCCAAAAAGGTCATGACTCCTTGATAGGTCAGCTCAGACGCTCCCAGCATGCGCACCAAAGAAAGGAATGCCTTGCCAGCAGCACCCTCAAGCGCCTCTCCCACAGCCAACGCCCTGGCATTGCTGGACATTTCAGGAAAGTGCTGCATGTAGACCTCCAACCGCAGTTTCCAATCACCAAAATCACGCGGGTTGCCTCCAAACTTAGGCGGCTCCTTCGGCTTGGGCAGGATGCAGTGCCTTCTCAATTACATGGACGCCATACACTTTTTGCAAACCGATGTCATCTCAATTCAGTTGCTGGTGCAGTTGTTGAGATTCCAAGACACTTAATAACTGTGGAAACCACCTGCAACCATACAGATCAGGAACACCAGTTCAGCTGACCAGTTACAACCACTCAGAAATTCGCATCAGTAAGCAATCTACTGTCCTGAACCGGCTTTTCTTTACTAGTGCGCTCATCGGGACTGGTTGTGCCAGAGTCGCTCGTACTGCATGACCATCAAGCAAGACAGTTTCCAGCAATACATAGTGGCGGGCGCAGGGGAAGCACGTGAGTGCAAGGGGTTAGTGTATGGCGATTCGACAGGGCTGTGGACTCAGATCCGCCCGCCCCTGCTCTGCTGCCGCTGCCAGGTCACTGCTCCTGCTGGCGTCACGACGTGGCGTGCTGGGGGGCGCTACCGCCTCTGCCTCTGTGGCCTGGCCTGCTGCCCCATTGCCTCCCTCTGTCGAAGCTGCCGCAGGCGTTTGGCCCGCCTGCGGCCGGGCGTGGGTGCCGTGGGGTCCCCACCGGTCCAAATAAAGCTTGCCGCCAATCGTCAGCACACACAGCACTGCCAGCAGGGTGGTGGCGGGCGGATGGGCGCAGGGGGCGAGGAGGCAGGGGAGGGGGCGGGTATGAGATGGGCGGGATGGGCAGATAAGCGAGCGCTTGAGGCGTGGGTCTGCACATGCGCGCAAGTGCAGGCAGGCAGCATAGCCAGGCTCCGCATCGCCTCCCCCCNCCGCCGCTGACAGCCGCCGCAAGCAGGTGTTCTGGGCTTGCGCCGCCGCTGCCGCTGGCACCGGCACCGCCGCCGCTGGCGGTGGGCGGGGGCGTGCAGATGGCGGTGAGGTGCTGGCCTTGAGGGCAGCGCCACAGCGTGTGCAAGCTGCTGCTGCTGCTGCCACTACCGCCGCTGCCGCTGCTGCTGCTGGTAGCTGCCCGAAGGTCCAGTCGGCACAGGTGGTCACGCAGGGCCAGCAGGGCTGCGAGAGGTGGAGGCACAGGGCAGAGACATGGTTTCCTGTGTGGGACAGATGCCTATTCCTTGCCTGCCTGCTTGCTTGTCTTTTTGCCCACACCGCCCAGCATCCCAAGGACCAAGCCGCGCCTTTCCTTGGCATGCGATGGCCGGGTGCAAGCCCACCAGCCCTCTCCCTTGGCTTGCCCACCCACAACGCTGAGCAACGCCGCGCTCAGGCCCGCGCGTTTCCCTGGCATACGACGGAGGGGCGCACAGCCCTGTAACCCTGAATCCTGAACCCTAAACCCTGCCCTGCCTTGCCCTCCCCTCCCCTCATGAGCTTGCCTGTGCGGCCTAAACTCTAAACCCGAAACCCTAAACCCTGCCCTGCCTTGCCCTCCCCTCCCCTCATGAGCTTGCCTGTGCGCGGCGCCGCCCCGCCCTGCACTTGCAGCACGCCCTGCAGCCGCGGCGGCAGCGCATCCGCGGGAGCCTTCCAAACTTGGGCAACCTGCAACACCCGGGCACACGCAGGGCAGGGCAGGGCAGGGCAGGGCAGGCGGGTTGCGCAAGTGTGCAGCTGTGCTGCGTGGAGCCAAGCAACACCCGGGCACACGCAGGCAGGGCAGGGCAGGGCAGGGCAGGCGGGTTGTGCAAGTGTGCAGCTGTGCTGTGTGGAGCCAAGCAACACCCACCCGCAGCCCCTGCTGCAGCTGGCGCGTGCGCCACGTTCAAATGAGCAAGCAGTGATAAAAAGATTACAACAAAAGGAAAAAGCCAGGCCCACAGCACCCCGAAAGCTACATGGAACTGAGAGCCCACGTGCAGGCCCTGCCCCAGCAGCAACCCGCCCTGCCGCCCCTGCCCCAGCCAACGCCAAGGCCATTCACAAGCCACAACAGCCCTACGAAGCACAAACAAAGCAAAGCAATAAGCCCACAGCACCGACTGTAAGAGCAGCTCGAATGTAGCTGAAACCAAAGAGCCCACCTGCAGGCCCTGCCCCAGCCGCGCCTCCAGCAGCGACCCATCCTGCAGGAGCAGCAGCGGCTGCTGGCACAGGTGGCGCTGCCAGCAGCAGTGCGCGGTGGCGTGGGCGGCGCCTATGGTGCCCAGGGGCCGCAGCTCAACGCCTCCCCTGCAGGGATTGGTTTTAGGGTTTTAGGGTTTTAGGGTTTTAGGTTTTAGGGGTTTTAGGGTTTTAGGGTTTATGGTTTAGGGTTTCGGGTTTAGAGTTTAGGGTCCTATCAAAGCCTCCCCTGCAGGGATTGGTTCAGTGTGAGGTTTTACTCGTGATGGGCGGGACCTGCAGATCAAAGCCGGCCCTGCAGGGAAGGCGAGGGGCGGCGGTATGCGCCAGGTGCGGCGGAGGGGGGAGCGAGAGGCGAGGGTTCGGGGACAGTGAGGCCAACATTCCCGGACAAGGAAAGGTGCCCAGGTGGCGCGCGTGCTGTTTGCAGCTGACAGCACTCTTTAACAGCCAGCCAGCCCTGCGCATGGCAAGCATATACTGTGGCCGCGATATGAAACCCTAAACCCCGAAACCCCACCGCGGTAATACCGTGGCGTGAGGGAGGGATGTGCACCCCGCAGTTGCCCCACGCACCACGCCCAGCCGCCCACCCCCTCTGCCCCACCCCACGCGGCCGCAGGACCTGATGCCGCACGCTATCCAGACGCTCATCCCCGCACCCTGCTGCCCCGTACCGCCCCTACGC
>JTEE01000173.1:0-14755 GCA_002896455.3 Chlorella sp. ArM0029B
CCCTCGCTCCGCACTCGCTCTGCCCTGCCCTCGTCCCACACGGGCTGCCAGCTGGCACCGCCCCCCCGTCGCTGTGCCCGGTCGTTTGGCCTTGCCCCGGCCAATCCACACCTCGCTTCACCATCCCGTGACATCCATGCGCCTGCCGTGTGTTTTGCGCTGTATGGTGTGCAGGCCTCGCCCTCTGCGGCAGCGTCTGCATCAGCAACCCGCCCCAGTGCTGCACGGAGCGCTACGAAGTTGGCGTCCAATGCCCCGACAGCACCATTTGTGTTGCCGACGGCGCAGAGTGCGCTAACGGCACCTGCCCAGGTGGGTGGGCGGCGGGGGGTCCACGCAAGGGCCGTGTGGTGGCAGGTGTGGGGCGATCCATGCTGCTGTGCAGGGCCCCAGTCGGCCAAGGCGCTTCCGCAGCCGGTGCATACAGGCTTGCTGCTCCCAGCACGGGCGGTCAGCCCCTGGCTGACTTTGGCACCCCTTTCAGACGAGTGGAGCGACTGAATGCACACTTTGATGGTCGTTATACGAGCGCGCATGGCGGCTGCCCCTCATGCTGCGCTGTGCTTCCCCCCATCCTGCCTTCGTGCAGGTGGCGCCCCGGGGACGTGCGGTAAGGTGTGCTTCGACGCCGCGACGCACTGCTGCCTAGACGCAGCGGCCAGCACGATTGGGGAGATCATCGGGGGCACCTGCTACGCCTACCCGCTCTGCCCTGTCACCTACACCAACCCTTCGGGCGTCACAGTCAGCATCGTGGGTGAGCCTGTTGGGAGGGGGCGGGGGAAAAGGTGGAAGTTTGGGTCCAGCAGGACGCTATGAGAGCCAGTCCGGACTGCAACCGGGGTGTTAGCCCACATGCTCCAACTTTCCGAATGGCACAGCTGGCATGCGTGGAGCCTGTGGCGTGTCCTCCTCATCCTCTGGGCATGCACCCCACTGCCTGTGCCTGCCATGCCCCTTGCATGTCCCGCCCGTCTGCGCTGTCTCCGGCTTGCACCGCGTTCCCGAGGGGTGTGTAGTTACCCAGGGGCAGGCAACTGGATGCATGCTTGCTGCTCAACCCACTCCCCTGCATTCCATGCCACCCCGATCCGTGCAGGCAAGCGGTGCAACCCTCTGGTGACCGAGTCTTGCTCTGAGTGCTGTGAGGACAAGGACTGCTCTGCTTGGAGCCTCGGCCAGAAGTGAGTGGCGGGGCGGGTTAGTCTGCTGGCTTCCTTGCCCCTCATACCGGCGGGCGTTTCCTCCTCCTTCCTCCGCCCTCCTCCCCCAGATTTCTGGGAGTTCACGGGATGCCATTGCGTGCTCTTGTGTGCACAAGGCCTGGCCGGGCACTGCTGACGCTTGAAGGCGCACTTGTCTTGAGGCATGCGGCGGGAGCACCAGGCTCTCTGTTGCAACGCGACACAGCTGTGCCACCCTCCTCACCCCGTTCATGCTTTCCTGTGCAGGTGCATCGCTGGCACGTGCGAAATAAAGGGCTGCACGGTGTTCAACTGCTTCCAGGGCAACACCAAGGTGGGACGGTTGCACAGCATACCCGCAACGTTGTGCCAGCAAACCCCTCGGCTGCCTGAGGGCCGCTTATCGCTGGCTGGCAATGCTGTTGCCACGGAGTGCATGTGCTGCAAGTCCGGTGTGGCGCCTGTGCAGAGGTGTGTGCTTTTGTGTTTGTGTGTATTCTGGTAGGAAGGCGGGCTTTGCTTACAGACATAACTGAGGGCCTTCACCTGAGGACGTGCCATCCACAAGCCCCACCCACGCGGCATGCCTGCCCAACTGCCCTGCCCCTGCAGAACGTGTGCAAGCTGGACGGCAGAGGCTGCACGGTGAGGCTACACGGTGGCTCTGGCTGCATGGCTACAAGCACATAGTGTGTGCTGCTCAATCAACTAATCAGTTACATTTCAAGTCCACGGAGAGCCAGCAACGGTCTCAGGGGCAGGGTGCCACCCAGTGGGGAGGAGGGTGTTTCAAGTTGAAGTTTGTAGCAAAGACAAAATGGATGCTTCCTGACCGTGCGCTGCTGCCTGCCTGACCACCTGCCTGACTTCCTGACTCGCCAACATGTCCCCCTTGCCCACCCACCCGACCGCCCTCCTGTCCCCCCCTCCACGCGCCAGGCCTCCAACCAAAACACCGTGCGCTGCCCCGCCGGCACCTGCTACGAGGGCGGCGACGGCTGCGTGTCAACCTGCTCCTCTGGCAAGCCCAACTGCTGCGGCGTGGCCTCGGAGTGCCCCTCTCGGCAGGACTCCGAAGGCAACATGGAAGGGCGGGACTGCACCAACCAGGCATGCACTTTGGACAAGCGGGATCCGTTTTACAAGCCCAGCCGAGCCTCCGACTACAACGGGTACCAGTACCCACAGTGCACCGGCGGCGACGGAACTGTGTTTGCCCGCACTCCGCCGCCGCCCAAGCGCAAGAAGTAGGCGCGTGAGCAGCGCGGGGCTGTGCCGACGCTGGCTTGGTGCAGCCCAAGTGTTGGCAAGTGCGTGATCTCTGAGCATGCGTCCACCCCCGCCCTGGCCCCGGCCCCGCAGCTGGCCCCGTTCGCCGTGCTTGCAAACATAGAGCAAGGTGCCCACTCCTGGGGCTTGCCACACACGCCACATCAGTACACCACACCACACCACACCCTGCCACAGCATGCTGCATCACATCTCGCCACACCGCATCACATTCTTTGATCCCTTTTGCCACTCTCACTCCACGCCACTGGCTCTCAGCCCTCCCATCGTCACCCATGCTGATAATAAGAGTAAGCGCCCCCCACCTTTTGTGGTGAGTGCGGCTCCTGCAAGCCCTCCCCGCATCCGCAACCCTTGTCACCAGTATCGTTCGTCCTCTTGCTGCCGCTCTCTTCCTCTAATAAGTTACCGTCCCCCGCCACCTGCTCTCCTGTGGTCCCCCCCCATTGGTGTGTGGCTTTGTCAGTGCACCATGGGGGAAAAAACCAATCAATCGATCTGCTTCTGCACTGCCCTTTCCCCCAATTGTTCTTTTCCCGATTTCTTGCCGTAGCAGCAGCATGTGCGGCCTCTGGCAATTTGACAGTCAGGGAAGTTTTCGTGTTTTCGTTTTCCCGCCTTCCTGCCGCACAGCCGCTCTGCGTTCTCCCCCTCCCGTTCACCAATGCTGGACCCATAGTTTCCTGTGCATTTCGACTTCAATGTAAGCACTCGGGGTCACTGTGCATCTCGACTTCAAGGTAAGCACTCGGGTTCGTACATGAACACGACGCATTCAGGTACTGGTAGGCGCCACTTGGTTGGGCAGGGTTGGAGGTGCTGCCAACGAACGGTTCGGCCGCCGGCCTGACGTGGTGCGGACGCTCTGCTGGTATGCTCAGGCGCAATGCCCTTGCTCCTCCTGCGAGTCCAAACTCGACGACGTGGTGAGTGTGGGTGGACCGGCACATGCCCGCCGCACATGGGCCACTGCCAGCGAGGTAGGGCGGCCCGCCGCGGCACCAGGGGTGGTGGCCCAAGCCGGCCGGCTGCTGCATGCCAGTCCACACAGCCGCACGCACAAGACTGCCTTGGATTGTGCCGTAAGTTAGGTGCAGGCATGAGCATGGGCGGATGGGGGCTGGTGGGTGAAATGGATGAGTGGGTCCATGGGTGCATTTACTGCGCACATGGTGGCGGAGGCGGTGGCGGTAGCATGATAGCAGTGGGCGAGAGAGCCAGAAGACCGTGGTGTCGCGTTTGCAATGTCCTGACAACCTGACAACCTGCGTCCCAGTAGGCACAGCCACAGGAGCGGCGGCTAGAGATCACTTGTTTTTCAGCCTCAACTCGAAATGGGCGGGCGCTCCCGGGAGTGCGCGGAGAGCTGTTTGGAGTACTTGACGCTGGAGCTAGTGCGGCACTACCAGCAGCAGCTGCAGGGGCCAACGCTGCAGGTCTGGACCGCTCGCGCGCCTGCACATCTGCCTGCACTGCGGCCTGAGCAGCTGATCGCAGGGATGCGCTCCGCATAGAAGCCGCGAGCCTCTCTGTTGCTGCACCCACCACCTGCCGCCGGCCGCCGCTGCCGCCGCTGTTGACCGTCTGCTGCCGCCAGTGGCCCTGGTGCCCCTGGAGCCTGCTGCCGTGCAGACCTGCCGCTATGTCTGCAGTGCCGCCGCAACCTGTCACTCCCCGTCGTGCTTTCGCCTCCCCGCAGGCGGCACTGGACGCGGTGGGGGAGCGGGTGGGGCGCCAGCTGGCGGAGCGGTACGCCCGCGACCGCCCGCCGCTCACCGAGGCGCTGGAAGTGATGAAGTGGGTGTGCAAGGAGTTTTGGGGGGAGGTGTTCCGCAAGAGCGTGGACAACCTGCGCACAAACCACAGGTGGGCGGGTGGGCCGGGCGGCGCTGCAATCCAATGCCCTGCAGCGGTCTACAGATGTGTGGCGGGCGGGCGGTGGGCGGTGGTGAAGCGTGTTGATGGCTGGATTGCACTTGCATCAAGAAATTGAAAGGTGTGGTTTGACCGCCAACGGCTGCGTGCCCTGCATGCCGCTGCTCGGTTGGGTGAGCAGCTGGCCACCGCCGCCGTCTGTCCAGCCCGCCCGCCCGTCCGACTGACCCCGAGGCTCCTCAGCTGTCCTGCACACCTTTCCACCATGCCATATACTCAGGCTGCACACCGAAACGGAAGTTTTGTGCCGCTGCCGCATTCACTAGTTGATGCCGTTTGCTTGCCGCATGTGACGGTGACTCTGTCACACAAGCTGGCTCCGACTTGAAATGTGATTAATTGATGGATTGATTGATTGACAAGCAACCCCCGGGCCCCTCCTTTGCAGGGGCACCTTTGTGCTGCGTGACACCCAGTTCCGCTGGCTGGTGCGGCTGAGCCAGAACCAGATGCCGGCGCAGTTGGGGCAGCCGCTGTCGGCTGCTGTGCCTAAGAACGAGCTGGCTGCAGACTATCTTGTGCTGCCGTGTGCAATCATCCGAGGGGCGCTGTCGCAGCTGGGCCTGGAGTGTGACGTGACGGCAGACGCCACCAGCCTGCCGCAAGTCGACTTCACTGTGGTGCTGGCAGCGGCTGCGGGGGGCGGCGGCAGTGGGGCAGGCGTCGGCGCGGGCGCGGCGGCGCGGCCGCAGCGGTAGCATGACTACTGGGCGGCCTGCCTGCCTGGCGGCAGCGCCCGGCCCCTTGCTGTGCTGGCCCCACTCCTTCCCGCACCTTGCTCCCTGTTTCTCTGCTTGCTTGCTCTTGCCCGCTGTTTCGCTCGCTGTTTCACTCGCTCAATGCTCGAATCGCTTACTGCACACCCAATGCTGTCTGTCACCCAATGCCGCTGCCTTTGTAACCCTCGCTCGGTTGGCAGCCCCCTGCCTGGCCCTCCATCCCTCCTCTGCTTCCCCTGCACACCGCCACTGGCTGCGCTGCTTACAGACCGCAGGAGGGAGGTTGATTCGTTTTGCATGTTGAATCAAATGGGTGTGTGTGCAAAATGTGGGAACCGTGCCGGCAGCCCCAAACGTGAGAGGAGGGTGGAAGGCCGGCGCATGCACCCACGGCATGTGCAAGGCGAGGCAAGTGCGGTCAGCAGCTCCGCCGCGCATGCTCCTCCACCCCCGCTCGTGCAAAGCCGCTGCCGCCACAGTCCGCTGAAGGAAGGAGTGCAGCTGAGATGGCGGATGGTGGCCGGAATAGCGCCACGACAGAGTGTTGAAGACAAACAAGGATGCTGGTGGGTGGGTGGGATTGGCTAGGTGTGGGGAGCGCGGACTTCAGAAGCGGAAACGAGAGAATGGGGACAGCTGAGGCCGGGTGTCACTCCATCCCTGGCCCTGTGTATGCCTCCATAGCTCAGCTCAGCCCAGCTTGCAGCTGAACCAACTCGCCAGCAGCTCAGCTGGCGGACAGCTGGCTCAGCTGGCAGCCAAGCTAGGTCAGCTGGCAGCCGGGCTAGCTCAGGTTAGCAGCAGGCGGACAGCTCATCTCCGCTCCATGGTGAGCTCAGGCCCCTCAGAAGTCCATGCCTCCCATGCCGCCCATGCCGGGGGCGGGGGGGCCCTCGGCCTTGGGAGCCTCCACAATGATGCACTCGGCGGTGGTCAGCAGGGAGGCCACGGAGGCGGCATCCAGCAGCGCAGTCCGCACCACCTGCACACAGGCGGGGGGGAGGGCAGGCAAGGAAGCAAGTTGGAGGGTGGGGTGAGTTGGGGTGCACAGAACCGAGGAGGAGGAGGCATCAGTGCGCGGCATGGGGGTAGCGACAGGTGGCGGGTGCACACGCACACACGCACACAAAACGCACACCGACGAGGGGGGATGACCACAAACACAGGGACCACACACACACACAAACTGACACACACACGACACACGGCACACACTCTAAACTACACGCCCCCCCACACTCGCACACAAAACGCACGCCGACTGGGGGGGAGGGGGGACGCGGGCGCCCCACGCACATGCACGCACTCACCTTCATGGGGTCGATGACGCCGGCCTTGACCAGGTCCTCAAACTTCCCTGTCTGCGCGTTGAACCCAACGTTCTCGTCATCCCCCTCACGCTCCAACAGCTTGCCCACAATCACGTCGCCCTCCAGCCCAGCGTTGTTGGCAATGGTCTTGGCCGGGCGGCGGATCGCGCGCTGGATGATCTCCACGCCCACCTGCAGCAGCGCACAGAACGTGGGAGGGGAGAGAGCAAGGGGGGCGGGGTGAGGAGGCGGTGCCGGCAATAGTTTTGGCGGGGCGGCGGATCGCACGCTGGATGACCTTCACGCCCACCTGCAGGAGTGCACAGAACGGGGGAGGGGAGAGAGCAAGGGGGGCGGGGTGAGGGGGCGGTGCCGGCAGTGGTCTTGATGCAGTGGCGGATTGCGCGCTGGATGATCTCCACGCCCACCTGCAGCAGCACCACGCGCCAAGGGGAGAGAGGGAGGGGGATGCAGAGGTGGGTTTGCGGATCTCATGGGATGTAGACCAGGCCACACACACTTGGTGGGGAGGTGCCGCAGCTCAGAGAACGGCTTGAAAAGGCGCAGGCAGTGGGCGTGGCGGGCGGTTGGCGGAGGTGTGGGCCCTTTTGATGCAGCAGCGAGCCAACAGGCCCCCACACGTGCCCCTGCCCCTACACACTTGCAGGCCAACACCCCCTACACCCCAGCAAAGTGCTCATCTGCCCACCAACCGCCCTGGGCTGCATAGCAACCCCCTCTTCCACACACACACGCACACACACACACCGGCTGTGCCACACGCAATGCGACATCCAACACCTATACGCACAATGCCTGTGCCTGGCAGCCCGCCCGGCCCCCTCACCTTTTGGTCAAAGTTCTCGCACTTGTCCTTGACGCCCTCCAGGGTGCGGGAGGCGTAGACGAGCGCGGTGCCGCCGCCGGGCACGATGCCCTCCTCCACCGCCGCCTTGGTGGCGTTGAGCGCGTCGGTGATGCGGTCCTTCTTCTCGCTCACCTCCACCTCGCTGGCACCGCCCACCTGCAGTGGGAGAGGACAGGGTGGGAATGAGGGAGGAAGAGGCTGGAAATTCGTGGGAGAGGGGTCACTCCCAGCTCAACCCCTGCTGTAGCCTGCCCACATGCCGCCCACCTGCGGTGGGGGAGGACAGGCAGGAGGGTGACAGCTAGGTGAGACATGAGTGCTACGCACTGGGCGGATGCAGCTAGCAGCAGGTGCAGCATGCGAGCCGTCTTCCCCGCCTGCAGTTGGAGAGGGAGGAAGAGGACAGGGTGGGAGGAAGGGAGGTGGAGGAAATGAGTGGGACAAGGAGGGAGAGACAGGGGGGGAGAGACGCGTGCCTAATTCACGGGTGCCCAACAATTCCTGCGCATGCAACCTTGACCATCACATCCCGTTCCCACTACTAAGATTTGATGCGCATGCAACCTTGACCATCACATCATATCCCATCCCACTACCAAGCTTTGGTGCGCATGCAACCCTGAACATCACATCCCCTCGCCACTACTACACTCCCGCCTGCCCGCCGCCAGCCCACCTTGAGCACCGCCACGCCACCCGACAGCTTGGCCAGCCGCTCCTGCAGCTTCTCGCGGTCGTAGTCAGAGGTGCTGGTCTCCATGGCCTGCGGGGCACAGGAGGGGGGAAGCACAGAGGGAGGCGATAGGGGGGGACGTTAGGCGCAGCTCGTCAAAAGTTGAAGGTGGGAGGCAGCGTGGTGGGAGTCCTAGAACACAGTCTCCACAGCGGGCAAGCCATGCCAGGGAGGAAGGAGAAGCGGTGCGGCGGAGCGATGCAGGGGAGGGAGGGAGCAATGGAGGAAGCAAGTGGGATGGGGTTGCAGCGCGCGCACAAAACAGCACAGCGCGCAAAGCAGTTGGCGTCCTCGGGCATGCAGCATAGAGCAGAGCCGCCTGCCTCCCCACGCCAGTGCCCAGCCCGCCTCCACCCCTTGCAAATGCATGCGCTCAGCCCGCCTGACCTGGCGGATCATGTCGCAGCGCTCGGCAATGGCCTGCTTGGCGCCGCCGCCGTTCAGGATGACGGTGTCGTCCTTGCTGCACCGAGGAGGGCAAGTGAATGCAGGAGCAACGGGGGAGCGAGGCAGGGTCAGTAAGGAGGGCTGGCACGACACGCACAGCACAGCACAGCACAGCACAGCACAGCAGCACAGCACCGCACAGCACAGCAACGAGCACAGAAGTGCAGTGCATCCACGCTGTGATGCATGGGGCACTTGAAGAGCAACAGCAGCGCTCCCCCTTTCCTGCCCCAGCTGTCACTTCAGTTCAGTGCATGCACACTAGGGGCGCAGTGAGCGCAGCATGAAGGCACACACTGCAGCATTGTTCATGTTTCTCAGAAACTCAGTTGGATGCACGCCTTTTGGTTGTCTTTTGCGGTGTGTGTGCCCCCGCCTGATGGCCGCCGTGCGTGCAGAGCCCAGCAAAGCAGTGTTTTGAATGCCTGTGTCACAATCAATGAGTTCAACCCAATACATACAAGATGTTGCTTGTGCTGCGCCCACCCACCCGGTGGCCACCTTGCGGGCAGCGCCCAGCAAATCAAGAATTGCATGCCCACCGGTTGCTGTAATGTGCCCAATCAAGAATCGCCTGCCCACCGGTTATTGTAACGTGCCCACTCGTCTGAGAGCCACCTTGCGTGCAGAGCCCAGCAAAGCAGTGTATTGCATGCCCACCGCTTGCTGTAATGTGCCCAATCAAGAATCGCATGCCCACCGGTTGTTGTGATGTGCCCACCCACCCACCTGATGGCCAACTTGCGGGCAGAGCCCAGCAAATCAAGAATGGCATGCCCACCGGTTGCTGTAATGTGCCCAATCAAGAGTCGTATGCCACTGTTTGTTGTAACGTGCCCACCCACCTGATGGCCACCTTGCGGGCGGAGCCCAGCATGGTAGCGTCCACCTTCTCAAGCTTGAAGCCCAGGTCCTCGCTCACAACAGTGGCGCCCGTCAGGGTGGCAATGTCCTGCAGGCACGAGGTGGTAGGGAGTCAAAGGGTGTTAGCACGGCAGATGATGGGTTGCAAGTTGGAGTGCCCGCTTGCTGACAACAGTGGCGCCCGTCAGGGTGGCAATGTCCTGCAGGCACGAGGTGGTAGAAAGACAGAGGGTGTTAGGCGCCTATTTTAAGGGCATGGGGCCAGGACAGGTGATGGGTTGCAAGTTGGGGGCCTGGCCTGTTCACAATGGTGGCGCCCGTCAGGGTAGCGTGGCACTGTCCTGCAGGCACGAGGCTGAGGATGGGGATGTGCTAGCTCAGGTGCTTGGGTGGAAGACGTGGGTGGAAGACGTGGTCATTGAAGTGTTTTGAGGGCGGGGAGTGTGTGCACAGGCGGGAGGCAAGCTGAGATCCTGTGCTCACTTAAACCACCAGTCAGTGACACCCGTCAGGCACCCTCCTGGCCTCCCTCTGCCCCCGGCTTGCCTGCAGGTTTGCCTTGCGGTTGTCGCCGAATCCGGGCGCCTTGACGGCGCACACCTTGACGCCCGCCCGCAGCTTGTTCACAATGAGGGTGGCCAGCGCCTCTGCAAGGAGGGAGAGGGGGAGGGCGAGGGGGTAGGCAGGGTGTCAGGCGCAGAGCGCGTTGTGATGCATGCCTCATCAAACCTCAACTTAGGCCCCCAGCTCAAGAAGCAGCAGCCGCCCAGACGTACTACTGTCCATGTTAACGGCCCCTTACTAAAAGAAGCAGCAGCAGCCCACTTCACAGCCCCCCCCGGTATCAGAAGAAGACGAAGAAGAAGGGAGAAGAAAGAAGAAGGAGCAGCAGACTCCACGTCCTCGCTGATGACCAGCCCGGCTCCACAGGCCCACACTACTGTCCTCATCTCAGGCCTTCAGCTAAAGAAGCAGCCCAGGCGCCCACCCACCCGACTCCACGTCCTCGCTGATGATCAGCAGCGGCCGCTGGGTCTTGAGCACCTGCTCCAGCACGGGGATGATGCTGGCAATGCTGCAGCAGAAGAAGAAGAGGGCGGAGCGGGGTGGGTGGGGGGAGAGTTGAGGGACAGGTAGTTCATTCAAGGGAGGCACAGCTTCCTGCACCAACTCCAGCACCAGGATGATGCTAGCAGTGCTGCACCATTGCAAAAGAGATGGGAGGGCAAGGGGGAGCGGAGAGGGAGTGGGTGGGGGAGCAGCAGTGCGGAGTGGGTGGCAGGGCTGGGCTGGCGGGGCAGCCCCAAACCTGACGAGGGCTCGAGCGCTTGCCCGGCCCAGAGGTCCCACGCCTGTAAACACGTGCGGGCTGCAAGAACTGCAGGGGCCCCACAAACCTGCTGAGCTCCTTTCTGCAAAAGAGTGCAGAAGGCTCCAGCCTCACGCCCCACCTGCTCTGCCCCACCCCAAACAATGCCATGTCTGCCTGTTGTTTTACACCTCACCCGCTGATCCTCTCGTCGCAGATAAGGCGTCCTCCACCTCGCCCCCACCCAAAGCAATGCTGCTTGTGCTTCCCACGCCCCTCACCCGCTGATCCTCTTCTCGCAGATGAGCACAAAGCGCTCCTCCAGCACGCACTTATAACCCCGCTCAGCCCCACCCCACACATCGCCTCGCGCTGCTCCGTCTGGCCTGCCCAACAAACACGGGTTTGCCCCCTCACCCGCTGATCCTCTTCTCGCAGATGAGCACAAAGGGGTCCTCCAGCTCGCACTTCATCGTCTTCTGGTCGGTCACAAAGTAGGGGGAGATGTAGCCGCGGTCAAACTTCATGCCCTCCACAACCTCCAGCTCATTCTCCAACGTCTTGCCGTCCTGCACAGTGATCACGCCCTCCTTGCCAACCTGCGGGGAGCGGGGAATGGCGGCGTGGGAGGCAAGCAGACAAGGGGTCAGCAGGGATGGGGCGGGGACAAGGTCGAGGTGCCTCTGCCGGGCGCTGTGATCGCGCCCTTCTTGGCGCCCTTTGTGCCGCCGTGATGCGCCCATCTTGCCTGGCAACACTGGGGTCGCGCCCTTCTGGCCAGCCCTTTCCTCAAGAGCGCACACACCGTGGTTGCACCCGTCCGCCTCTCATCACCTTCTCCACAGCCCGCCAACGTCGCATGCATTTTTAGTCATAAAACCCTACCACCACACCCGTCGCAGAGCTTAACACCCTGGCACCACACCTATCCGCCCCTCACCTTCTCCATCGCCCGCGCAATCAGCTCGCCAATCTCGCGCTCGCCGTTGGCAGAGATGGTGCCCACCTGGGGGGGCGCAGGGGGTGGGGGGGGAGAGCACAGTGGGTGTGGGTGAGTGCAGGAAGAGATGCCGGCGGCTGGGGGAACCGAGGGCAGGCTTTACTGGGGGGGACCCAACACATATAGGGACCAACACATGCCCCCTCTGAGCAGATGGCAGCATGCCCAGCCCCGACATTGGCCGTATGCTGGCCGTGCCTGCCTCCCGCACTGCTGGTGCCGCCTGTTGTTTCTCCACCCCATCGTGACACAAACACCCACACACACCTGAGCGGAACTGCTCGGCGGCGCTGACCGTGCCTGCCTCCACCCTTCCTCATACATTTCCCCAGCCCACAGAGGCACACACTCGCACACACGAGGCTGCATGACAAAGGCTGCTGAGCAGCTGTGGCTTGCACAGCCTACTACTAGGGGGGTTCTTGAGAGCTACTGCTCACAAGCCTAGAGTGCAGGGGGACCTGCACACGCACACGGGCAGAGAAACACACACAGACATGCGCACACACACACCTGCGCAATCTCCTCGGTGGTGCTGATCATCTTGGCCCGCGACTTGAGCTCCCCCACCACATGCTCAACAGCCAGGTTGATGCCGCGCCTGCGGGAGGGGAGGGCGCACACGAGGCAGGCGTCAGGCGACAGGCGCAGGATGGAACAGGTGCGCTCAGGAAGGGCCCAGAGCACGCTTTCAAGGCGGCCAGAGCACGCTTTCAAGGCAGCGGGCATCTGCCTGTACATGAACATCTGCCTGTACATGAACATCTGCCTGTACGTCCCACCCAGCTCGGCAGGAAAGCGGGAGGGGAAGGCGCAGACCAGGTCTAGTTTGGCGGGCCCTGCTGGAGGAAGGCAGGTCCAGGTCCGCTTTTGCCAGGCGCACTTTCACAGACAGCAGGTGCCTCGATGCCACGAGGCAGGCGTGAGATGACAGACCAAGCATGAAGCAGAGAGAAATGTGAGACATGTCGACTACCAAACTCCTTACTATACTTCCTGTTCACAAGGTCGGTGTAGTGTACAAACACCTCCCATGCACAAAGTCCCGTTACAAGGAGCGCTCAGGAGGGGCCCAACTGCGGCGGCCAGAGCACGCTTCCAGGGCAGCGGGCATCTGCCTGTACGTCCCACCCAGCCACGCTGGTGCAGCTCGGCAGGGAAGCGGTGCCCCGCTCTGTCCCGATTGCCAGTCAATGCTGTGTGGCGGTAACACCAGGCAGGCGCTCTCTGTGTTCAGACTGTGGGTGCCTGCGTGCTGATACCGCATCCTTGATACACACAGTTGATTCACTGCCGGCTCACACCCCTGCGCCCCGCCTGCCTGCCCACCAATGCCCCAGCCAGCCAGACCCGTGCAGGCTCTACACAACTAGGTGCACACGTTTGCATTTCTTAAGTGCCAAAGCAGCTGTGGGCTCACCTGAGGTCCATGGGGTTCATGCCGGCCGCCACGCTCTTGCACCCCTCCACCAGGATGGCCCGGGTGAGCACGGTGGCGGTGGTGGTGCCGTCGCCGGCAACGTCGTTGGTGGCAGAGGCGACCTGGAAAGGAGGGGCGGGGCAGCGAGGAATCGATGGGGTTTGAAGGATTGCATGGGGGCGGCTGGTTGGGTGAGGGGAGGGTACGGGGGCAGGGGGGTGGCTGGCATGGAGGGGAGCGCGGTGCAGCAGGCCCGCATGCACAGCGCAGCGTGGCACAGCATGCGTGGCACAGCCCAGCACGCTACCAAGTTGACCGACCGCGTCCCTTCCTCCTTCCTTTGCACATGTCACCCAACGTTGGCTCGGGAGGTTGTTCACCAAAATCCCATGCTGGCCCACGGGCTGCCCGTCTGCACACACACACCTGCTTGACCAGGTTTGCCCCCACGTTCTGGAAGCGGTCCTTGAACTCGATTGCCTTGGCCACGGTCACGCCATCCTTGGTGATCTTGGGAGGGCCGTATGCCTGCTCAATCACCACGTTGCGGCCCTGCGCAGGTGTGGAGACACGTGGCATGCACGTGTGAGTGAGCTTTGGGGTAGGTAGGGGTGGGTAGGTGGGCACGCAGGATGCGCGCCACCAAAGAGAGGGGCGCAGGAGGACAGGTGCAAGGAAAGGTTGCAGGTGGGGAGAAGGGTGGTGTGGTGGGGTGGTGGGCCGGTTGAAGCTGCCTGGACCGGCGGGGTTGTCACACCAGCATGTGTGAATGTGCAAACGAGGGGCAGATGGGAGGGGCTGCAGCCCTGTCGAACCAGCAGCGCATGCATGCATCCCAGCAGAGCAGGTGCAACAATCCAATGGCAGCATGCACCAACTGACAAGCGGTGTGCATCAAGCCGCAGCAGCGAGCGGTGGCGGCAGGTGCCGCGGGCAGCGCAGGTGGCACAGGCGGCGGGCTGGCCCACCTTGGGTCCCAGCGTCACTTGCACCGCATCCGCCAGCTTCTCCACGCCTGCCAGCAGCGCTGCACGGCAGTCGTCGCCGAAGCGCAGCTCCTTGGCATAGCCGCGGGCCTGGAGGGCCTGGAAGGCCTGCACAGGGAGGGGGCCGGGCGGCGGCTGATTGGAGGGTGGCGGCAGCGGCGGCGGAGGGAGCGGCGGCGGCGGGAGCAGCAGGCCGGGGTTGCAGGGCCGCTGCGCCAGCTTCCTTGCTTGCTGATGGGATACCTGGGCGCTTGCAAATAGGGTTTCAGGCTGCGGGCCCGCCATGCAGCGTCATTGACACGCACCTCCCTCTTGCCGCGCCGGGCCACGGAGCCCAGAAGCCTGCCTGCGCCCTGCATGCTGCCAATTGCCTGAGACGACTACAAGGGCGCTGGGAAGGGGCGAGCACCCAATTCTCTTCCAGAAGGCGTGCTGCGCTTCGGCTGCCACAGCATGCACTCTATGCCAGGTCACGGATCGAATGGGATGGAGGCCTCCTGCGGCACCTGACGCCCGTGCACTCTGCCAAGCCCCGTATAACTGGCCCTCCTCACACCAGCGCCCCACCTCTCCGCCTCCTGCTGCTGCCAGCGACCCACCCACCCTCTCCGATCGCCCGCTCTTCCCTGAAAGCGGTGCGCAGCGATGCAGGCCACGGCAAGCGCACACCGGGCGGCCGGCAGCTGCAGC
>JTEE01000173.1:16438-26470 GCA_002896455.3 Chlorella sp. ArM0029B
TGGGGTGCTGGGACATGGGCACGGGGGCGGGCGATCTGGGGATGGGGTTGCTGGCACACACGCCCGGGTGCCGGGCTGCGTGCCGAATGTGGGAGGCTGGGAGTGGTCACACATGGTGCTGCAAGCGGGCGGGCAGGTGGGTGTTGCGCCGTGGAAAAGTGCAGCGTGGCAGCGTGTATGGATTGTGTTCGCACGACTTGCAGTTGTTGGGTGGCAAAGCAAAGGCAGAGGACAGCAACTGTGGCTGCTGGGCAGGCAAGTAAAGCAATCTGGCTGGCTGGCAGTCAAAGCTGGCTGGCAGACCAGAGGGTCAGGGAAGTCGACGCAACCATGGATGGGTGCAGCCGCTGGCCATGACGGGGCAGTGCCCGCTGCCCTTCTCCCTGCTTTCTGCTGCTGCTGCTTGTGCTGCTGCACCCTGGCATGGCATGCATTGTGCCACTGCATCTTGGAGGACGAGGACGTGGCTGTTCTCTGTTTCTTTCATTCATGCACCGAGAGGTTGCCCCCCTGACCCTGCCCTGCCCTGCCCTGCCCCCTGCTGCGCATGCTGTGCCCCTGCGGTGCTGCAGGCGTCAACCAGCGCCTCAAGGAGATGGATGTGCAGTTCATCGACATGAACGCCGAGGGGGAGAAGGACTTCAGCAATGTCAAGACCGGGGAGGTGAGGCCATTGAAGGCAGTACCCTGTGCAGTACCTGTTTTAAGCAAGCATGTGTTGCACCTCAACATGTGTGTGCACTGTCTCTGTGCGGTGCGGCCTGCGGTTGCCTCTTTGTCCTGATTCCACACAGCCCCAGCTAGGGGGCTTGCTTCAATACACTGTGTGAGGCTCGGCTTTTTGACACTCTGCCCCACCCCGTGTCCGCCTGCCCCCCCGGTTGCTCCGCAGGTGGTCATCCTGCCCGCCTTTGGCGCCAGCGTGCAGGAAATGCGCCTGCTGAACGACCGGCAGGTGCAGATTGTGGACACCACCTGCCCATGGGTCAGGTGAGGCACAGCAGGCACAGCAGGCCACAGGGAGGGAAGGCGGGGCTGGCGGGACTGTAATGTTGGCTGTGGGCACCGGCTAGCCCTGATTTGTGCGCGGGGCATAGGCACGGCAGCAACACCATAGAAGGCAGGGAGGGGGGCAGGAGAGCATGGCTGTGGGGGCAGCTTAGAAGCTGTGGACACCCTGGGCAGCGTGCTGACCCTGGGCAGCGTGCGGCATTGGCACAGCACATCTTGCAAGCACACTTGACTTGCACATTGAAGGCACAAGGGAGGGAGGGCTGTATGGCCGTGCGCCTACCGTGGGCAACCAGACGCGCAAGGGATGAGCCTGAGCCTTCACCCCCACCTGCTCCCCTGCCTGCCTTCCGCCCCGCCCCTGTCTCGATTGTGTGCAGCAAGGTGTGGAACGCTGTGGACAACCAGACCCGCAAGGGGCACACCTCGATCATCCACGGCAAGTGGGAGCACGAGGAGACCATTGCAACCGCCTCCTTTGCGGGTGAGTGGGTGGGCCGGGGGGGGACAGGGTGGTGTTGGGTGGGAAGTGTTGACTGCGTGCCGAGAAGAGTATATCGGAATATGGTGGCATGGTGCCGGCTGGGTCCATGCTCGGCTTTGTTGTGCCAGGCAGGACGCGGCGACAGCGCCCAGCCCACCCTCACGCCACCCTCACGCCGGCCTCCTTGGTAGATGAGTGGGCAGGGGGTGCAATGCGATGCGGCCGTAAGGAGCCGTGGGGAGTGCGGGAGGCTGGGCAGGTGGCATGGTGCGGGGACGAGTGGGATGATGGAGTCGGTATGGGAGCCGAGAAGCGCAGGTTGTCGGCTGATTAGGCGGGATATGTGCTTTGACGCGTTCCTGATGGCTTTCCAAAATCGGCGCCCTCGGGGCCGCAACTGCTGTCCTCCTCTCATCTGCACGCCTTGTTGTGCCAGGGGCAGCCGTGGCGGCAGCGCGCACCCCTTCTCCCTGCCCTTTGCACGCCAGCCTCCTCTCTCCCTTCCTCTACATCTGCCCTCCACCTGCCCTCGGTCTCTCCTGCCACCTGCCGTCCACGCGCCCCTGCTTTGTTTGCGTTTTCGGGCTTACAATCTGTTTATCCGCCACGAAACTCGCGACACAGACCCCATCGTCGCACCCCATCTTTGCACCCAGCTGTTTGGCCCCAGAAAACCCCCACACACTCCTACCAAAATTCGACCCCGAAAATCCACATCAAGGTGGGATTTGCTGAATGAAATCAAACCTCCCACCCTGCCCTGCAGGCAAGTACCTGATTGTGAAGGACCTGAAGCAGGCAGAGTATGTGTGCAACTACATCCTCAACGGCGGCGTTACGCGCGAGGTAAGAGGTACAGCGAGAGCTACAGGCGTGTACCCTTAGCGCCTTCATACAATCCACAAGCGGGTTTGGAGAGCAGGGGGGGGAGGGCGGTTGCGTGTGCCACTACATTCGACAGCCGGTGGGGGCGCGGGTCGGGCGGGGGCCTTGGGAAATGAGAGCCCTGTCTGCTTCCAGCACCTGTGGAACCTTCATCCCGAAAAAGAAAAGCGGGGTGGATGTGGAGACAAAGGGGGCAGGGAGGCTGCGCGCGACCACAGCTTCCAGGGGCAGGGTAGGAGGTGCGGGTGGGGCGGGGACCGCGACGTGCGCTTGGCTCGTGCGTGCGTGGCGTTGCCCGCACGCCGCGCGGGCCACCCTCCCAGCACTCCCTCCCTCACCCCCCTCACCGGCTTGGCACCCTCCTCCTGCTCCTGACAGGAGCTGTTTGTTATTTGGCGTCCTTTGGACAGGAACGCGCTGAGCGAGGGGCTCGTGCCCCTCATTACAGCATCAGTTACACCATCAGCAAACATAGGGTGCGCATTGCCCGCCCGGTTCCTGAGTTTGTGTGCAGGAGTTTTTGGCGTCCTTCAACACCAACGCCATGAGCGAGGGCTTTGACCCGGAGGCGGACCTGGAGCTCATCGGCATGGCCAACCAGACCACCATGCTCAAGGTGGGCGGGCGGGACATCAGTTACAGTGTGCCTTTGCAATGGGACAAGGGGATAGGTGTGTGGGGGCATGATCATCCAGACCGCCATGCTCAAGGCAAGGCGGGCACTGTTGGGGATCCGCAATGAGCTGGGTTGGGTATGGCAGGGACAGCTGAGCGGCATCACAGCAGGTGCTTGCAGTGTGCAGCGGGGGTGAGGGGCGTGCAGGTGCGCCTGCCAGACAGGGGGCAGCTGCCAACGCCTTATTCCTCGTGTCACCTGTTAGCCAAGTCGTGTGTGTGTAGTGTCATCAGCACACCAGTGTGCCTTCTTGCTTTCGATGATGCTGGTATGGAGATTGGCTCACGTATGTTGCCACCTGTCCTTGCCGCCTGTGTGTGTGTGTGTTGTGTGCAGGGCGAGACGGAGGCGATTGGGAAGCTGCTGGAGAAGACGCAGCTGAAGAAGTACGGCCCCGCTGAGCTGTCGCAGCACTTCATGATCATGGACACCATCTGCGACGCCACGCAGGCAAGGGGGCAAGGTGGTACTGCGTTGGGGCGGTACGGTACTGCTGTGGGGCGGAGAGTGTGGGGCGGTTTCGTGATCATGGACACCATCTGCGACGCCACGCAGGCAAGCTTACTAAACAACCACCAAGTCACGGCTTCTGGGCAAGCCCTGATGGATTCAAGGGCAGTGGTGGCTCAAGGGCCGTGGGTGGGTCGTGAGGTCATGTGCGGCCAGAGGGTAGGGTGGTGCTGCGGCGCCGCTCAGGCAACTCAACCAACTGCTGGGCATCGGGGAAGTGTGGTTAGTACCACCATCACGTCTGTATTTGCTAGGACGAAGCCGTGCGCCAACAACTCTCTAACCGCATTCTTCCATGGGTCTATCCGTCTCCCCGTGCAGGAGCGGCAGGACGCTGTGTATGACCTGGTTGGGGCGCAGGGCACCCCCAAGGGCATCGACATGATGCTGGTTGTGGGCGGCTTCAACTCATCAAACACCTCGCACCTGCAGGTGGGCCAGAGTAAAAAAGTTATGTTTATATCATTCACATAATATTTTGATGTGGGTGCACAAGCCAGCGGGTGTGCCAGTGGGTGGGGTGCAATGCAGCGGATGGGGCGCTTGCCACACACTTAGCATGGTAGCATGGTGACTTTAGGCCTCTTCCGACAGCTGCCGGGGGGTGGTCCAATGAGAGCGGGGCCCTGCCAGTTGCTAGGAGCGGTTGACAGATGGGGGGGTGGTTGATTTCCTTGCTCGGGTTGGGGTGGCTGGCTTGGTCGGCGGCGACGCTGCTGGGTTTGTGCACATGCAGCCGCCTGTGTGCTAGCTAGCCTTGGATTCCTTCATGTGCGCTCAAACCCGCGGCTGCATGCCCCCACCTGCTGCTCTGCTTTTGAAATGCAGGATTGGGGATATGAAGGACATCCCCTCTTTCTGGCTTTGCTTACTTGCTTGCTTTTGTATGGTGCCTTCACCCCGCGTATGCATGCCCCCATGCTGCCCTGTTCTTTGATCTGCAGGAGATTGGTGAGATGAAGGACATCCCCTCCTTCTGGGTGGACTCTGCGGCACGCATTGATGTGGGGGCCAACAAGGTGTGTGGGCGGGTGGGCGGGCAGAGCACTGTGCACGGACTTGCAAAACGTGTTAGCACTGTCTGTGCTACAACCAGGAAGGCAGGCGGGCTGCCCAAACCAGCGTGTCCCCTGGGATTGGCGGCGCACATGTTTTGGCAGTGAGTTTGCTGGCTGACGGGCCACAGCACGCGCCTGGCAAGTGTTTCGGTTCTCTGTTTCCCTCCGTTGCATTTTGGCATGCAATGCAGCAGCTGTGGGCTGGCGGGCTGAGACTGAGACAGTACTGCATCACCACGCCCGCATGTACTGCTGTTGCCAGATTACGGGCAGGGCGATCTGGTTGAGAATGAGAGCAGTACTGTCGCATCATTCTCACTGTTCGCCCTGCTCTCCCCCCTCGCTTTGTGCCCTGCAGATCACCCACAAGCTGGCCCACGGCGAGCTGGTTGAGACTGAGAACTGGCTTCCCGAGGGCCCCATTGTCATGGGCGTCACATCTGGCGCCTCCACACCCGACAAGGCCGGTACGTGGAGCAGCAAAGTCGGGGGCAGGGTGGTGGCTGTGGGGTGTGGCTGAGCGGCTACTTGATGGGCCTGTCGTTGTTAGCATCACCCCGTCGTTGTTTTTTGGTTTTGCGTCGCCTCTGGAGCCTCCAACCCCTGACAAGCCTGGTTGATGAGGCACGGGTTGAAGGCGGGGCAGCGCGGAGGCACGAAGCAAGTCCCGCCATCCTGCGCACTTCGTATCACACACGATTGCCCCCTCACCCTGGTGCAATCGAGGATGTGCTGGGCCGTGTGTTCTGCATTAAGGACCCACACCCCCCTCATCAAACACACTCGATTGCTGTTGATATGGCGGTGTTGCCCTCCCTCTGGTGCAGTTGAGGATGTGTTGGATCGTGTGTTCCGCATCAAGGACCCCTCCTTTGCCGGCATCACCCCCCGCAAGACCGCGGTCAAGAAGGAGTCGCACGGCGAGGAGTGAAGGGCTGGACAGCAGGATTGAAGCGCATGCGTTGCACTGCCCTGCACTCTTCTCTGATGCCAGCCGCGGGGTGTAGGCTGCGACCGCCCCCGCCTGCCGCAGTTGCTGGGTCTGCGCGCTGCACCCGCTGCGCCCCCTTTCTTATTCCATGCTCCCATTCCCTCCCCTCATTCGCAGTGTCAAATTTGGTGTCCCCCGTGCTTCTTCTGTGTGTGTGTACTTTGTTGTGTGCCCCACCCCTCCTTGTATCCCGCCCCCTTTCTTCCCTCCTGCCCTACCCCCAATGGCCGCGGCAGCACCTTTCTTTTCCCCACGCTCCCAGCCGTGCCAACGCAACGAATGGCCGCTGCGCGCCGCACCAACACCCACCCTCCCGAGAGGTGTCTGTTGTGTTTCCGACGTGTGGCTTGAATATGAAAACAAAAAAGTGAAGAGATGTTACTTGCCAGCACTTGAAACAAGCACCTGCTGCTGCAACGGCTGCGCGCCATGCACGCTGCCCAAGGGAAAGCAGCGGGTGGCCGCCCATCTCCTTAGCCGTCGACACCGCTGTTGCCGCCGTTGTCACCCTGCTGCTGTGCTGCCCATGCGGCAATCAAGTCTGCGCCGCACGCGCCCGCGGCATTGCGCCTGCTCGCATCGGCGCCGCACTCGAGCAGGTGCCGCGCCACCGCCCGCTGGCTGTGCATCACCGCCAGCAGCAGCGCTGTGTTGCCCTGCGCATCCTGCATATCCATGGCAGCGCCTTTGCGCAGCAGCAGCTTCACCAGTTTGCCGTGCCCGCCAGAGCAGGCCTGCATGAGGGGCGTGCGCCCGGCGGCGTCGCCGGCGGCCAGCAGAAACTGCCCCGCGTGCTCGCCTGCCTCCCGCAGCACCTGCCGCGCCTCCTCATACCTGCACAGGTGCGCGGGGTGGGGTGAATGCCAGGGGCAGGTTGGTAGATGCAATTCCACAGCAAGGCTGGCTGCACGATGCCTGCATGCAGGCGTGCAGCTTCCACCCATCCAGTCCTTCCGTGCACCGCCTTTCTGCGAACATCGACGCCAGCAACTCTCCCGCCCTCACCTGCCATGCCAACAGTGCATCCGCAGCTCGGCAGCAGCCGCCTCAAGCTGGGCTGCCGCCGCAGCCGCCCGAAGCTCAGCCGACGCCAGCGCCTGCAGCTCTGCTGCTGCTGCCGCCTCTAGCCGAGCATTCACTGCAGCTGCCGCCTCTAGCCGAGCATTCACTGCAGCTGCCGCCAGCACCAGCTTGTGTTCCTGAGCTTGCATCGCGTGGCCGCTGCTGGCGGCAACGCCGCCGGGTTGTGCAGATACACTTGCTGGCTGCTGTAGGCTGTCGGTGCACAGCGGTGGTGGCGGCGGGGCGCCTCTGCAGCTGCTGCGTCGGCGTGCCCCTGCTGCCGCCTCTTGAGCTGCCTCGGCCAGCAGCTCTTGTGGGACCAACAGGCTGACGGCGCTGCTGTGCTTCACGACAGCGCATGCCCCCAAGCCAGATGCAGGCATGCGCTCCCCTGCATGATTAGCCGCTGCCTCGCACCAGCCCGCGCCACCGCCCGCTGCTTGCTCCGCGCCCCGCCGCAGCGCCGCCAGCTGGCGTGCCAGCGGGGACAGCGGCTGCTGCCGCTCCCTCCCTGGCGGCTGGCCGTACCGGCTGCTGCTGACATTGCCATAACGTCGGCTGTGCATATGCTGCTGCTGCTGCTGCTGCTGCTGCTGCCAGGTGCGGGCCTGGCCGCTGGGTGGCGCCGTGCCACGCTGCCGCACACCCTGCCAGGGTCCCCCCGCCTCTGCTGCCGCCTGCAACAACTCCAGCACCTGCCAGTCTGCTGCGTCCAATTGTGCCACCGCCTCCCTGCGTGTTGCATATTCCAGTGCATCAGGCACTGCCGCTGCAGTGCGGGCCGCCGCACTAGCTGCAGTGCGGGCCGCCACGGCAGCAGCAGCGGGCTGCGCCGTTGCTCGTGTTGTGCCGCTCTGCCACCGCTTGTGTGCCAACGCCACAGCGTCTGCAGCGCCAGCGGGCTGCGGCGCCGCTCGACGGCGTACTGCTGGCGGTGCGCCGCTGGCTGGCGGGGCCCTAGCTGTGACGTGCAGCCTGCCAGGCGGTGGGCTGCCTGCTGCTGCTGCTGATGGAGCCGCTGGTGGCTGCTTGTGGCCCACGGCTGCAGGCTGCAAGGACGCAGGCCGGACGGCTGCACCCAGCTTGGGCGCCCTGCCGGCGGAGCGCGGCCTGGTAGCCGCCTGTTTGCTCGATGCCGCCCCTCCTGCACCTGCTGCTGGCTGCTCGTGGCCTCCGTTTGCAGACTGCAGTGCTGCAGGCCCTGCACCTGCACCGGGCAGCACCTCACCGGCGGGGCCGGGGCGGCGGCAGCGGGAGCGCGCCTGTGCCAGCAGCTGCTTCAGTTTGGCCGTGTCGGCTGGCAGCGGCATCGCGCAAGACTACGGCGCTCCTACAGCGCTGCCGGGGCCCTGCGGAGACAGTCAACTCTGCAGAGCCAATGTGCGCAAGGCGACAGGCAGCTCCACGCGGGCTCGGCTTCTGATACAGCTCTCGTGATTGATTTGCAGTGGTGCCTCACGCCGCGAGAAGGCCCCGACCACATGTGAGGACAGGTGGCGTCGCCAGGGCGCCACCGCCGGGCGGAGCCACTTTGGTGCAGCGTTTGCCTTCCTCAATAACGATCCTCTCGCCAACGCCCCTCCAGTTGCATGACCACACGAAATTGAAATTGACTGTACCATGCAACGCCCGCTGCCTGCCTCCCCTGCCCCGCCCCTTGGCCCCATGCCGCAGGCACGCAGGCGCTTGCGCACGTTGGCTGCTTGCAAGTACCTTCACCGGTGAGAGTAAAAAATGGAGTCATATAGTGGGTCGAAATTCAATGTCCCGCCGGCAGCTGCAGCGCCAATTTGCTCGGTTTCGAAAGAATGGCAGGAAGGGGTGCGGCACACAGGCAGCTGTTGAGAAGGAAAGCAAGGCACGTGCCTACTCGTGCATGCGCACAAAGACGGCAGGCAGGCAGGGCTGGACGGTGGTGCAGCTGGAAGAGAGGGGTCAGGAAGTCGGCGAGGGATTGGAGAATTGGAGGAAGAAAGCGAGTGTCACGAGGGTGCGTGTGCAGATGCACGGGGGGATGCAAAGACACGTGGGGCAAGGCGGTTACAAGAGGATTCCAGGGGGAGCGGCGCGCGGCGTGCTGTGCGCGCTGGGGGTCATCTGCGGAATGGACTTATGGCACAGGGAGCGCAGGTGGAAGGGGTAGGGCGGGGCGGGTCTCTCGTCAGTAGGCAGGGAAGGAGGGCAGCGATTTGCGGGGCGGCATGCAGCACGGCAAGATGTGCTCCGCACGGCGCCCGGCACTAGGCTGCACCCCTTTCCTGCAGTGCTCAGTCTCCGGGGGTCTGCTGGGTATTTCCAGTGGCAGCGCACTCAGAAGAAGCACTGCAGCATGGGCTCCCCCTCGTGCCCTGCCGCCGACGCCGTCTCCTGCACGCGTGGGGTGGGGAAGAGCGGGGTGGGGCGGTGGGTCAGGGGTGGGGCCCGAGCAGGGGCCAGGCGAGGCACGCACTGCTGCTTGCATGGGCCAGCAGTGCTCCCCTCTGCGCGGCCTCAGCATGGCCGCCCCTTTCTGCAACACCCCACCATGCTCTGCAGTGTCATACACTAGGGCAATTTGCACCACCACATGCCTACACACATGCGCAGTTACGACACAGGTTTGCACCAGCTCCAGCCCAGGCAAGCGGGCCAACGGCCGCACCCCGTAACAACCGCAAGAGCAACCACCAAATTAAGCAAAGCCAACACATTTCTTGTGGCCCAACTCACCACAATTGTCTGCACGAGCTCCAGCCGGTCCTGCAGGCTGTCTGCATTGTCCATGTACCAGTCGTTCATGCCCAGCGCGCCCGGGGGCAGGTCCTGCGGTGAGGGGCACACAAGTACGAGGGGATGGCGGGTGGACACAGGCAGGCTGGGCAGGTGGTAGGTGGCAGGTGGCACGCTGCCTGTGCGTGGACAAGGTCGTGTCCGTCCGCCAGACACACCGTCCCCCATTTTTGCCAGCACGGGCGGCACTTGCCCGTGCTTCTGGCAGCTGTGGGCAGCTGAGCTACGGCAGGCTCTCGCCCCGTCAACATACAAACATGCCCCAGTGGGCGGCCAGCCTGCGCTCTTTGCACCACACACCACAGGAGGGCGCACCCACCTTGAGGAACCATGCGTGCTGGAAGATGTTGTCCAGACCCACTCGCTTCTCAGGGTTGGGGTTCAGCATGCCTTCAGGGGAGGGAGTGGGGGAGGGCGGAAGAAGTTTGGAGTGCGCTGCTGGGCCAGCATTGCACAGCACGGCCAACAGGCGATGCACACTCTGGAACACATCGTCTTGGTTGCCGAGCCCAGCCGCCCCCATGCTTGGCCCTCCCTCCCCTCCCTCCATTCCCTCCCCTCCCTTCCCTCCCTCCCTCGCCCTGCA
>JTEE01000173.1:35197-73302 GCA_002896455.3 Chlorella sp. ArM0029B
GGGCGCAGCAGCGCGGCGCCTGCCTGGCCGCCGCCGGCGGCCTGGCGGCAGTGTCCCTCACCGCCCTGCCCGCCCCGCTGCTCTTCGAGTGCGGCCTCCCATCCCTGCTGGCCTTCATTCTGGGCTGGGCAGCGGGCCCCAACTTGGAAATCCTGCGAGGTGGGTGGGGCGCCAGCTTGGCGGGGAGGTTGGGGTTGGGAGGGAGGCTTGGGAGGAGGATGTGGCGGGCCTGGTGGGAACCGGGCCAATTGGCTGCTGCACCCACACGGGGGACGCCTTGCAGGCTCTGCCCCATCGCAACGCGCTTGGAACCGCTTGCAGAGTGGCGCACTGCCGTGCAGGGCCCGCTGCATGCATGTCCCCAGCTGTCCTGCCCCCTGCCCCCCGGGGGAGAGCCTGTCAGCTGGTGTCTATGCTGTGACCTTGCCGGGCGGCTTGAGCCTCAGCTGTCACATTCAGGTCACACTCACGCGCACTGCATCCTCTCGCTTACCACTCTGTGCCCCCGTTTCAGAGCTGGACATTGCCGAGAACAGCATGACAATCAGCGGGGTAGGTGGCAGCTGACCTGGCCACCAGCTGTCCGCGATTGATCCGGAGGGAGGGCCGCTTGCCCGCACCCCCCGGGGCGGCTGTCTGCGTAGCAAATGTGGGCGCCCATCAAACTCCTCTGCGCCGTTGCCCACGCGTGCGCCAAACTCAGCTCATATATGCCTATCTCATGACGTAGTAGTCCCACAAACTGGCTTCCCCCTTGTTCCTCCCTTCCTCCCCCGCTCCCCCATCACCCACCACGCACCACACCCCTACCTGGCAGGACGAGGCCGAGCTGGAGGTTGTGGTTGACCGGCGCACCGCTCCCGCCACCTGGCTGGCCATCGGCCTCGCCTCCTCCCTCCTCCTCTGGGCCTCCTACTCCCTACAGCACCCCGTGGCACAAGTGATGGAGATGCTGGCAGGTGATGGGCGGGCTGCAGAAGAACGTGCGTCATTCTGGTAGCACTCGGCTATCCTCAGGGCTTGAGACGTCCCGTTGAGACGTCCCGTTGAGACGTCCTCAGGCCGCTGAGACGGTCTGGGGGGCTTGGGAAGGCGTGCGTTGCTTTGGCAGGTTGTGAAAGGGGTGTGTTCAGGCCGTTGAGGGGGCGGTAGTGCGCATGCATGCACAGGCCAGATCAGGAACACGTTTTGCCTGTACCTTGGGCCTGCCTGGTGTGAGGTGCAGATCACAAGATCTGGGCAGCTCGCCTTTCCCACACCCGTTGATCTCTCATCCCTTGCACGGTGACATCACGCTGCGCACACCTCCCTGCTAACTATTCCCTGGACATTATTTTCTTACTCGCAGACATGGACGAGGAGGAGCTGCAGCAGCTTCTGGAGTACCTGGCAGCTGCCATCCAGGCTGACCTGGCTGCTGAGCTGGCAGACCCGGATGTGCAGCAGCAGCTGTTTGAGCTCAGCCCCGAGCAGTGGAGCCGCAGCGCCTAGGGGCCCACCTGCTTGCTACAGTGCTTGGCCTGCGGGGCCAACTCGAAGTGAGCCGTACCGCACCGCAGCTGGCTGTACCGTAGGGTGACCTGCGGCGCGCGCCGGGGCTTGCTGGGGGCACTGGCCCAGGCTAAGTGCCGGGCTGTGCATCATCTCTCTCTTTGTCAATTCCAGTCCCTTATCTGAGCAGTGTAAGAGGCCACAGAGTGAAGCATCCTCGCGCTGTCACATCATGCACAGCGGTTGCCGCCCGTGCCGCTGCTGGCCACGAGCTCCGAGTCGGGGGGGCATGCCGGCTCGAGGGGCTGCTTGCAATCCAGAGTAGCATGGGGAGTTTGTATTCGATGGATGCACACTGTGACGAAAGGGTGGGGCACCCTGCCAGCATGATGCACACTTGAGTTTGCGATGAAAGTCGCAGCAAGTCAGCATCCTGCATTACTTGCGCTGTTCAGCCGCTTTGCTGTCCTTGCTGTCCTTTATGAAGTGCACCTGGCAATCCGCTCCTCCGCCACTGCTGCCGCCCTGCCGCCCGCCCTTGGAAGCTGCACCGCCGCCGCTCATCATCATCCGCACCCCCTGGGGCGTGGCTTTACCTCATACCCCAACAAAGGGTAACAGAAGAAAGAATAAGAGGAAGAGGAATAAACAGAAGTGATGTGTTTCCACAAAAACAAGCTGTGGGAAGCTGGCGCGCATGCCGCGCAGCAGGAAGGTTGGCGGGCACCTTTCGCTGAGGGACCTCGGACGCCTATTCCCTTGCCAACGAGTCGCATCACGTACCATCCCGGTTCGTGCCGGTGCCATCCGGTTTCGTGCTGAGCAGCCTGCGCGGCCAGCTTCTAGCGAACCGCGTTGCACCGCGTTGCACCATGTCCAGCCCTGGACGCGCCCTGGCCCTCTGCTGCCTGCTGGGCGCCCACGCCTGGGCAGCCAGCGCCCAGCGCCCCTCCAAGTATGAACCTGGCAGCGGCGGCACCCCGCCAGCGCCCACCACGTCAGCACCCACCACGCCAGCACCCACCACCCCGCCCGCCCCCACAGTCCAGCCCTCACCCCCCGCTCCCTCGGGGGGTGGGGGCAGTCAGTGCGTGGTGGTGCCTCAGGCCAATGCCGAGGGCGAGGTGCTAGCTTCCCTCACAGGCGAGAGGGAGAGCAGGGCTGGGGGAGGGATGCGGGGCACGGCCAAGAGGGGAGCCGGGCGGGAAATTCGAAGGGAAAGGCAGCAGCAGGGCAGGCAAGAAATGAGGGCCGCACAACGCCCGAGGGCGGAGGAGGTACGCGGGGAGGCAGGGTACTAGCAGTCAGTGGTTACTCCCCTTGAAGCAGGGGGTGGCATGCCTTCAAGGGACTACCCTAGTAGCAAGCAGCAGGCGGGACACGCATTCACCCGCTTGCACTGTGTGCATCCTGACTCCTCCGCCTGCTCGCAGACGTGTCGACTGTTGCCGACTGCTGCACCGAGTGCAAGCAGACCCCTGGGTGCCAGGTGTTTGTGTACTGCCCCAAGGACGGAGGCTGGTGAGTTGCCTGGGCAGGGGTTGTGCGTGGACACGCCATGGCTGGCACGTGCAGCAGCCGAGTGCGCGGGGAAGGTTGCGTGCTCGCACCACGTGCGTTCTGCCCAATGCGGTTTCGTGCCACTGCCGGCCAATAACATCCTATTAACTTGCTCCCCCCTGCTCCCCCCTGCAACAGCGATGACGGCTCCGGCACAATCTACCTCCAGGTGGGCACGAGCAGTTTAGTTTTGCATGCAGTTGGTTTTGCATGCAGTTGGTTTTGCATGCATGGCCCACAGGTGGGCTGGAAGCCGGACTGCCTCCGAGGTATACTGGAGTCCAGGTAGACTCGGGCAGCGTGGGAGGTTGCATGCATGGCCTTCTCGTTTACATACACCATAGCGCGCCCGTCCCCTGCCGCCCCCCGCAGAACCTGTGCACTCTCAAGTCTGTGCCCGGGCTGGAGGCCGGGCAGGAGCCTCCCTACTATGCACAGGGCTCGCTGGTGCCGTGGACCAGCGGCTACCTGGCCTGAACAGAGAAGCCGAGCCACTGCAGTGTGCAGCCAGCACGCTAGTGCATTTTATGCATCCGGTGCTTGTGTCCATGGTTGCAAGGTTTCAAATAAATCAGACCAACCAGACAGTGCAATGTATCAGAGCGAGCAAGAGAGAATGAGCGAGAGGGAATGACACACAGTAGGGGGGTGAGGGACATGGAAGGTGGAGGAAGTCAGGCGGGCACCTCAAGGAGGGTATCCACTACAACCCAGCCAACAATTCCAGCCGGGTATTGCCTCCACCAGTCCCACCAGTCCCACCACTGGTCAGTCCGAGTGTTGCACTAGTCCCACTAGCCTCGATTGCGATGTGCAGCCCTGCGCGAGCCCTGGCATTCTCTGCTGCCTGCTGGGCGCCCACGCCTGGGCAGCCAGCGCCCGGCGCCCCACCAAGTTTGGCAGCGGCGAGGTGCCCCTGGCGGCGCCCGACAAGTCGGTGCCCACCCCGCCAGCGCCCTCTGCTCCCGCTCCTCCGCCCCCTTCCCTCTCTGCCTGTCCCGGTGGAGGACCCGTCCCCTCCACCCTCGCCTGGGTGTGAGCACACCGTAGTTTCTGCCGACATACACTTCACGGGTGAGTGACATACATTTCACGGGTGAGTGACATACATTTCACGGGTGACATACATTTCACGGGTGAGAATGTAATGGGCACTTGTTGTTTATTGGAGCGGGCCCCATGAGCTTGCCTCAGTCCGCCAGGAGGGAGAAGGGTGAACTGCCAAGTACTGCTGGTGCAAAGCAGCAGTACCCACAAAGCTGCAGGTGCTGAGCTCAGCTGAGCCGCGCAACTGCGCACTGGTCAGGGCCCCGTCATGCCCAGCAGCAGGCGGGAAGAAGCCGGGGCGATGCACCGGGATCCTTCCCTGCTTGCTCTACCGTCGCACCCTGCCACACCCTACTAGGTAGTATCCCTCCTGGCCTGGTGCAACGAAGGTTAGACCTGGCACTACAGTGCCGCTGCATGCCCCCGCTGTAAACCACAACCTGCTGCGTGCGTTGTTTGCCCCGCCCCACCTGACCAACAGGAATACAGCATCACCCTTGAGCGGCTGCGTGAGCTGAACCCTCAAGTCCCAGGAGACGCCATTTTTCCGGGTGTGATCGGTGCCCGAGCTGGGAGGAGTAGCAGCCTGCAGCTGCGTGGGTGCTGGCCACTCTCAATGTCACGGTTGCTAACTGTGAATTTGGGTTTGAAGCCCAGTGTGTGTGCACCGTGCTGTGTTCCTGGGCAACTTATGGCTTCAATGGTGTGCTGGCCATGCCTCCCCTGTGCTTGCAGCGCTGTGCTTGCAGCCTGCAGGCGATAAGCTCACTGTCTGCTGAGCCAGGGGCTGCACTTCCGGCAGCCTCAAGGCCGCTGGCACGTGTGTGCGGCAATCAGCCGCCCCGGAAGGGCGCAGCTGCAGCTGCAGCAGCTGCTCTATGGACAGATATGGCGGCAGCCATACAGGCTGAGCTGGCACACCCGCGCTCTTGGCAACATGATTGTTCTCCCTCGTCTAGAAGTCTCAAGCCCCATGGCCTGGCTGGCGACACCCGCTGCTGTGTGAGCGCCTACGGGGCACGTTGATATGAGGCACTTGTGTGCATTGCTATTGCAATGTCTCAAGGTGAACGCCACCCAACGTCATATGTTGAGAAACAGAGAGACACATAGTGAGAGACAGAGACAGAGACAGAGACAGAGACAGAGACAAACAGTGGAGAGCGTGCATCTGCACGAGAGGATGGAAACCCGGCGGCCGCGGCAGGTGCCGGCTGCAGCGTAGTGCAGGCAAGAAGGTGAGCGGGCACCTTAGAGCCGCACACCCTAAACGACGGCCGCCTTTCTCGCCCAACCCAGGACAGACGGTGCTTCTGGTTCTTGCTTAGCAGCAGCCCGCGAGGCAAACTCGGTCCGGCCGAACCGCGTTGCACCAGTCACCATGTCGAGCGCTGGACGCACCTTGGCCCTCTGCTGCCTGCTGGGCGTCTGCGCTTGGGCAGTTAGTGCCGATCGCCCCACCTCGTTTTCCCCCGGCGGTAGCGGCAGCGACGGCGGCGGAAGCACCCCTCCGGCGCCAACCCCGCCAGCGCCCACCACACTGCCAGCTCCCACTGCCCAAGCATCACCCCCCGCTCCCTCGGGGGGTGGAGGCGGTCAGTGCGTGCTCGTGCCTCAGGCCAATGCTGAGGGCGAGGTGCTGAGTATCATCACAGGTAGGCGGGTGTCTAAAGGTGGGCAGGGCTGGCAAGCCTCCCTTCGGTTGGTGCGGATACAAACGAGGCAGGCAGAGCGCAGAGGTGGCTGGAGCAGAGAACAAGAGCTGAGGCCACCCATTTCATGACAAGTGTGCTTTCTTGCTCCGCCGCCTGCCCGCAGACGTGTCGACTGTCGCCGACTGCTGCACCGAGTGCAAGCAGACTGCCGGGTGCCAGGTGTTTGTGTTCTGCCCCAAGGACGGCGGCTGGTGAGCTGCTTAGCAGGGAAGTGCATGGGGGGTGGCATGTGCAGCAGGCGAATGCATGGGAGGGTTGCTTGCCTGCACCGCCGCCCGCTGGTGCCCGTTACTGACAAGTAATACCACCCCTCTGCTCTCCTGCCAACAGCGACAACGGCTTCGGCACGATCTACCCTCAGGTGAGCAAGGGAAGCGTGGAGGATGCATGCTGGGCTGGGACTTTGGCAGACTTCTCACGCGGTGGGCGGTTTGCATGCTTGGCTGGCCGCAGGGCGGTTTCCTCACCATGCACCTGCCCAGCTCCATTTGCCCACCCAGTGTTTGGGGGCCCGCCCGCCGCCATACCCGCAGGGCCAGTGCGCGCTCAAGTCTGTGCCCGGGCTGGAGGCGGGCCAGGAGCCTCCCTACTATGCCCAGGGATCGGTGGTGCCTTGGACCAGCGGCTACCTGGCCTGAACAGCAGCCGCCGGCACCCGCCAGACCGGCACCAATCCTTGCTCATACACAACGTGCTGTGCTCACGTTCTTTCCTCGCCTTCAAAAACTCATTATGGTGCTCTCGTCCTTGTAATCGCCATGTAATGGATGCCCCCCCGGAGTGGAAACCGCTGACTGGGCAGGGGGGACTGTGACGGTGACGGCGCCATTCGGGCGGGAAGGCAGGCGGGCAGCTGGAGGAAAGCTCCTCCCGAAACGCGGCAAACGCGCGCCTTCTCGACAGTCTCCCAACGCATCATTTGCGTCTTTGCTCGCCAACAGAAAGGCAGTTCTTTCTCTACCTGCACGTCAACAGCCGCGAGGTTGCACCTGCGCGTTCCCCCGGTTCGACTACCACTCATGTCGCGCCTGCCAGGCCCCGCACGCGCCCTGACCATCACCTGCCTCCTGGCCGCGTGCGCGTGGGCGGCCGAAGCTCGCCCCACCAAGTACGGCCCTGGCGGTTCCACCCCGCCCGCCGGCACGGCTCCGCCACCGCCCACCACCTCACTTCCGCCTGCCACGCAAACTGCTTTGCCGCCAGCCCAGTCTGGCCGCCGGCAGTGCGTGATGGTGCCGTATGCCAACGCTGAGGGAGAGATGGTGACTGAACACCTGACAGGTGTGGTGCCGCAGGGAGCAGGAAAGTGTTTGTGTGCAGCAAGAAGGCCAGCGGGCACAGCGGCCGGCAACACCCCGAGCTGCTGAGCTTTTCCCCGTGCCTGTCTTTTCCTCTCCCTAGGTGTGGCAAGTGTCGCTGACTGCTGCACCGCCTGCAAGCAGACCCCGCCGTGCGACGTGTTCAACTTCTGTGCCCGAGAGGGCGGCTGGTAAGCTGAGCCGATGATGTGGGCAGTGAAGCAGCTGGAGGCAAGCCAGGCAGCCCTACAAGAGTGCCCCACAGGCAGTGCCACAGTGTGTGCCAGCTGGCTCAGTGCCAACTAATGGGGGCCAGCAGCACATCAGCATCTTCAGGCCTGCCAACTCATCTTCTTTCCTCCCATGCAGCGACGATGGCTCGGGAGTAGTGTATCCCCAGGTGCGTGGAAGAAGGGAGGGAGGGAGGGGACGTGTTTGGGACGATGTGTGCCACAGCAGTGCCACAGCAGTGCCACAGCAGTGCTGCTTGCCGAGGGCACAAACCAGACCACTCTCCGTGCCGCTCACTAGACTCGGCCCAACTGCGATTCCGCCATCCTGGCCCACCTTGCAGTTCCTGTGCACCCTCAAGTACCAGGGCATGCAGGCGGGCCAGGAGCCTTCATACTACGCCAAGGGCTCGATCGTGCAGTGGACCAGCGGCTACCTGGCTTAGGGGGCGCGCAAGGGGCATTGCCACGCAAGGAACAGCCCCAGCCGCTGCTTGCCCTGCACAGCCAGATAACCACCGACTGCCGTCCCCCAAACCCCGCAGCTTCCTGCAGCTACGCAGCAGGTACCCGACAGTGGCAAAAGACTTGGTGCGATCTGTGCCGAACGTGCCAAATGTGCCAAATGGCACGAGGCACCCAGGTACTACAGCAGCTAAAGTCCAGACTGCCCTGCTCTGCATTGATTCACATGTGCCCTCCCAATGCAACCATCCTTTCCCACTGTACCCCAGAGACCGCTCCGTCGGTCAATCCTTGTGACACAAACCCGCCTCCCACATCCACAGGCCACAGGCTAACAGCGGGGCAGCGGCCGGTGGCGGCAGCTTAACAGATGATTGCGTCTGCCTTCATGATGTTTGCTTGCAGATGTTTGCTAATACTCTTAAAAGCGCTCCAGACCGTGGTACTGACATTGACGTGCCGGTGCGCGCAAGGCCACGTCTGCGTACCTCCATCCTGATGTGACCCACTCCAGTCCGGCAGGAAGGCGGGGAGGCACCTGCAGGCACCTGCCCGAAGGTACCATGAAGGTACCGCACACCCATGGTATGCTCTCACTGAATCCGTCCTGCTGTCCACAACTTGCCTGCCCAAGGTTGCCCTCCATGGCTGTCGGACTTGGGCGTGCCCTAGCCCTCTGCTGCCTGCTGGGCTCCTACGCCTGGGCAGCCAGCGCCGAGCGCCCCATCTCGTATCCCCCGGCCGGCGGCGGCAGCGCGCCGCCAGCCCACACCACCCCGCCAGCACCCATTGCCAAGCACTCACCGCCCGCTCCCTCGGGGGTTGGAGGCGGGCAGTGCGTGACCGTGCCTCATGCTAATGCTGAGGGCGATGTGGTGACCTACTCGTTTGGTAAGCAGGGTTGAGAGGCAGGCACGGCAGCGAGGGAAGTGATGAGGCAGCAGAGGCAAGCAGAGCTCAGCAAGGGAGGGCAAGCCAGAGCGTGACTGTGACATGACCTCTTCGGTTTGAAGCCTGCCCACAGGTGTTGAAACGGTCGCCGACTGCTGCACATTGTGCAAGCAGACCGCCGGGTGCCAAGTATTTGTGTACTGCCCCAGGGTTGGAGGCTGGTGAGCCGACTGATCAATGGAGTGCATGTCAGCAGCTGAATGCACAGGAGGGCTGCGTGCCGTGCGTGCTGTGCATGCGCTGCGTGCGTGCAACAGCCAAGTGCCAGCTTTCTGCCGTCGCCTGTTGCTGACAGGCAAGCTGTGTTCATGACCTGCTCTGCTCTCCCCTGCAACAGTGACAATGGCTATGGGACGGTCTACGACAAGGTATGCACGGGAAGGCCGTGTGTGAGAGGCCGTGTGGCAGGGTGGGAGGCGGTCTTTTCTGTTTCACAGTGTGCCCCGTCCCTTTGGAGTCTGCCACTTGCCTACAGCGCAGCCCGCCCCCTGCCGCCTCCCGCAGGGCCTGTGCACGCTCAAGTCAGTGGCGGGGATGCAGCCGGGCGAGGAGCCTCCCTACTATGCCAAGGGATCGGTGGTGCCCTGGACCAGCGGCTACCTGGCCTGAACAGAGAAGCCGAGCCACGGGGCCGGCACCGGTCCTCCCTCATGCACAGATGCCACATGCTATCAACGCTCAGGTGTTATTGTCTGCAATGAAAAACGCGATGATTCTTGTCCCACGTGCCCTGTAGTGGTGTGAGGAACAATGGGTGAGCAGGGGGAGAGCGCGCCACGCGGGCGGGCAGGGTGTGCAGAGGGACAGGCAGGCCAGCATAACGCCCAAGCACCGCAGAGTGCACACATCCCTCGCAGATTACCCTAATGAATGAGGTTTCAAGGGTCGATCCCTGCTTGATATTGCAGTCCGTATACGTGTGCGGCGTTCCCCCCGCGCATGTGATGCTGATGAAACACGCTTTGCAAGGTGCAGAGGCAAGCAGATTCTTGATCTGAGATTGACCCATACACCAAGGGGGGCCCCCCACCAAGGGAGATTGATTATATTGACGTGTTTGCTGCAGCCCAGTAGCAGCTTATTCTAACTGTTGCGTGATATTTCATGGGATGTGCTGTGAGTACATGGCAGCCTCACAAGAGTCATGTCTCACTGAGACTCTCAGCCGTGCTCTGCCCGCCTGGCGCCGCTGGGCGCCGGCGGCGGTAGGTGTTGGGAAGCGGCTTGGCGGAGCGGGATATGGGTTTCCTCAGACGTCTGTCTTACCTCCTAGGTAGCGCGATCACCCAGTTGCGGCGCCTTTGCCTGCCGACAACGTTCAAGGCACCCCAAGGCAATGTCCTCGGGTTGGAGGAGCCTGCTCTCCTGGCTTGGGCTCAAGACGGCTCCTACAAATGAAGAAGCAGTGGCGAAAGCTAAGAAGGTGGAGAGCAAGCTGGTCACGAAATATGGGCTGGCGAGCGGGAGCTGTGAGAGGTGGGAGAGGGAACCCTGCCCGTATTAGCCCTCCCCGCTGCCGTGCCGCACCGAGGTTGGTGCACTTTCGCGCCTGGGGCGGCGCCTGCGACCGCCACCCCCCTAAAATACTCCGCCGCCGCCGCTGCTGCCGTGCGCCTGCCGGCGGCGCCCTATCGCTGGAAGCAGGCGTGCACGCCCCTCCCTAGTGCTCTCCACTGCCGCTTCTCCACCTGCTCTTTTCTTGCACACCCTCCTTTGGGTGTGCCCATCCTGCCACTGCATCCCTCTCGCCTGCCTCCCTCCCACCCTCTCCTTTTCCCCCCGGTTGCCCCGGCAGGCCCAATGGCGGGGTGCACGCGGGGTGGGCCACGCTGCGCGGCAAGCGTCCCATGAATGAAGACACATTGTACTGCCAGTGGCACCGGGAGGGGGGCACGGATGTGGGCACCTTTGGCGTGTTCGNGGCCGGGCGGTGGTCTGGTTGGGTGGCCAGGTGATGTGAGTTTGATGCTGGCCGGCATGGAGGAGGCATGGAGGAGGCAGGCGTGCACGTGCACCCACAGGCCCGCCCAAAACCTTGCCTGCTCCAGCGTGGATGCAGCAAGGTGTGGTGTAGCATGGGCCCACGCATGGCAGGTTGGGGCGCTTGTGCACGCAGCCTCGGTGGATGCTGAGGGTGGGCACTGCTCTGGGGAGGGGCGTCCAAGGCAGCTTTAACGAGCGCTTCCGTTCACATTGTCTGCACCGCCAAGTGTCACTGGCAGGCTCAGCAGCTGAGTGATCATGTGCTGCACATTCTTCACCCCTTCTCTCTTGCAAGCGCGGTGGGCCCTGCCTCCCAGTCCGTGTGTCCCCAACGTGTTCAGCCGCAGCCAGACGGTGTGCACCTCCTTTCCCCCTTCCCTCTTGCAGGCACGGCGGGCCCTCTGCCTCCAAGTATGTGTGCAACCACCTTTTTAAAAACTTGCTGGCGCACGAGCAGTTTCAGCGGAACCTGGGCAAGGCGGTGGAGCAGGCGTACCGGGTGGGTGGGCAGAGTAGAGGCAGTGGGTGTGTTCATACCGTGGTCTGCCTTGCCAGGCGTGGGTGGGCCAGCACAGGGGTGGCTGTGTTCATACCGTGGTCCGCCTTGCCAGGGGTAGGTAGGCAGAGCACGCAGAGGAATGTCGCGGCGCTTGTACGTGTGTGAGTAGTCGGCGTCATGGGTGGGAGGCAGCCTGAGGCCTGCTTAAGTGTCATGACAGCGGAGGCCGGATCAGCGATGGGGAACTCTTCTTCACCTGTCACCTGTCGTTGGAAAAGTGTGAGGAGCAGGGGTGGGGGCGAGGGAGGAAGAGGGGAAAAGTTTGTGCCTGGGTGAGGGGCACAGGACAGGCAGGTGTGCCTGCCCTTCCCGTGCCCTCCTCACCCCACCCTTCATCTCCTTAAACAGCAGACGGCCTGCAGTGCACTCTGCACTGTGCTGCACTGCATTGCTCGGTACTGCCTCGATAGTGTGCGCCCCGCACAATATGGGTGAGCATAGCATTGTGAAGTGGAAGCTCGGCGATGATGAGGTTCAAGATAAGCATGATTAGCAAGCTAGATGTCCGGCACCAGCGGGATGTTGGCACCACCACTAGCCTGCAGCCATTTGTATTGTACTTCATGTACTGCTTCCTGCACTGTACTGCAGGAAACGGATGAAGAGTACTGCGAAATGGATGTGCAGCACCAGCGGGATGACGGCACCACCGCGGTCACCGCTGTGCTGCTGGGCAACCGGCTGGTGGTGGGGCATGTCGGCGACAGCAGGTGTGTGCTGTGTGTGCTGTGTGTGCTGTGTGTGCTGTGCTGTGTGTGCTGTGTGTGGGGGGGCAGCAGCTGCATCACCACCTCCACCTCCAGCGGCAGCAACAGCAGGGTGGGGGGCAACGGTGAAGGGGGGACAGCGGACATGAGTGCGGGGGGAGCAGGCACCGGCAGAGGCATAGGCACAGGCAAAGGGCGAAGGCGCAGGGAGGTGTGCAGGGCCTGGTGGCTTGATTGGAAGATCTGCTGAGGCCTGTGCACGTGTGTGTGCTTGCACATGACACCAAGGCTGGGTGGCAGGGTGGTGGCAGGTGCAGTTTCATGCCGACGCTTGCCCCCGCCGCCGGCTCCACCCCCCTCTCCTGGCTCCCCTGCCCGCCTGGCTGCAGGGCCGTGCTGTCGGCCGGCAACGGCGCTGTACAGCTGTCTTCTGACCATAAGCCTTCGCGGGAGGACGAGCGGGGGCGCATCGAGAATGCGGGCGGGGCGGTGGTGTGGGCGGGCACGTGGCGCGTGGGCGGCGTGCTGGCGGTCTCTCGCAGCTTTGGCAACCGCATGCTGAAGAAGTACATCATTCCCGACCCCGAGATTTGCGAGCTGCAGCTGGGACCACGTGAGGCGGCCAGCGGGCAGGAGGAAAGCCAGGGGCCGGCGGGGGGAAGGGTTAAAGGGCCAGGGGAGGCTCTGGCAGGCTGCAGGCAGGTTTGCTCGATTAGGCTTGGAGGGGCCGGCGGCACTGGGAGATCTTATGCAGAGCAGCTGAGCGGGCCGTGTGAGGGGGGCGGTGGGCAGGAAATGGGTGGGGCGCAGGCGGGGGAGGTGGCTGGGCAGATGGAAGGCGGGGTGAGGGGCCTGGTGTGGAGCGGAGGCCGGGGGGGCGCAGCGTGGCAGGGCAGGGTGCAGTGTAGCGGGGCCAAGGATGGAGGCCACAAGCGGTGCGGCTACTTGCAATAACGGAAGCTGCCGTGACGCCCAATGGCACCCAGGGTACACTTTGGTGGTGGGACACGGGAGCAGCCTGTCCTCCCGGCCTGGCACATCCCTACACCTGCATCCACCCTCCTCACTGCTCTGCCCCCACACCCTGCACTGCCCCCTCCACTTCCTGCCCTACCGCCGTGCCGCCTGCCTGCCAGCCCCTTCTCCCTGCTCTGCCCCCACACGCTGCATTGCCCCCCTCACTTCCTGCCCTACCGCCGTGCCGCCTGCCTGCCCCTGCAGGCAATCAGTGCTTGGTGCTTGCCAGCGACGGGCTGTGGGATGCGATGCGGAATGAGGAGGCGACACGCCTGGCGCTGCAGTTCCGGTCGGTAGGCGCCGAGGCAGCCGCCAAGGCGCTTGTGCAGGAAGCGTTTGTGAGGGGCTCCTGCGACAACATCACAACCATAGTGATCTTCTTTGACATGCCATCCTAGCACCCCCATGACATGCTTCTGGCACCACCATCCTGGCGCTGCGTTGCGTGCCGGCTCATGCTGGCACCGCCGACAGTCCGGGTGCGGTGCGCTGACCCAGAGACCTGTCGTGACCATGTCCATGCCCGCCTCTCAACTTTGACCGACTTTTTCACCCACCGTGGCGGAAAGGCAGCCTGCCGCCCCCGCCTGACTGCGACACTGACTCCCTCTTCGCTTTCCTGCTATTCATTCACGCCGGCTGCGGGGGGGCAAGCGGGGGCCACGTCCGCGACCACGCCAGACGCACACGCACCCAATCCTTGTGCTCACTCCGCGCCCAAGCCGCTCCTTGACCAAAACCATACCTCATGGCATGCACACACCCAGGGTGTGATCCCTCCCCTCTGCTCTGTTGCTGCCTCAAATTTTGGTGCTGCTTGGCTCCCCCATAATGTCCTGGCGGCACGTTTGGGTGGGGAAATTTTGTATGTTTGCGGGCCGAATGCCCTGCCTGGCCTGGGAGAGCCATCTCCGAAATGCCCATGACCCTGTAACCTGAATCCTCCCCTCACTAGACTGGTGTGGCAACCCCTGTAAGTTCCAGAACTTGCTGAACTTTAACAGGACGGGGCAAACCCATGCCGCTGGGTGGCGCCAGGTCACAATCATGTCGCCACTGATGTCCACACCGGTTGAAAGTGCTGGAGGTAACTGGAATTTCAGCCACCTGCGCCAAACAGCGGCGTCAGAGAGGGCCAAAACGAGGCCGCGCGCACTCTGCGCGGTGCTGCGAACGAGGTTTCCTAGCTCACAGTACCGTGATCGCATTTCCGCCGTAAATTGCTGGGCGCACGGTCCACAGCGCGCAAGTTGTCCGCAGCAACTTCACGCGCAGCTTCTGTCGCGGCCTCTGCACCAGGAGCCAGCAATGGTGTGGCGAACACCGTTTCTGTCACTATTAGTCTTGGCGTGTGCGGAGGTGTGGCGGGTGCAGGCGTCCAGCCCTCCCGCCGCTCCCGCTGGCGCCGCCGGCGGTGCCGCCACAACCCCCCCACGCACCGGCGCACCAGTACCAGCGCCCTCTGCTGCTCCACGCAGCACCAGTCCCAGCGACGGTGAGCCTCCTATGCGCCTGGCCTGCACGCTTGCTTGCCTCTGACCCCGCCCCACCTGCCCGGTTTGTGCACACCCTCCAATCGTCCAACCCCTGCTTGCCTGCCCCGCCTACCTGCCTGCCTACCAACCTGCCTGCCAACCTGCCCGCTCACCCCTCCCCCACTCACCCCTCCCCNGCCCTCCCCTCCACCACCCTGCAGTGTCTGCCCTGCTTGCGCTGCGCACCTCTCTCACCAACCTGCCCCCCAGCTGGAGCACTTCTGACGACCCCTGCACCTGGAAGGGAGTGGTCTGCAACGTGACCACCGGACGCGTGGTGACTATCAACGCGTCCTGCACACCCAGATCATGCGAATATGGCCAGCTGGGGGGCACCCTGCCGGCAGCGCTGGCGGGCGCCACCGCTCTGCAGTCGATCAACCTGCAGGGCAACCGAATTGGTGCGCTGCGCTGTGCTGCGCTGCGCTGTGCTGCGCTGTGCTGTGCTGCGCTGCGCCTGCTGCCTCCCCTGCCTGTTGGCCCCCCTATCGGCTGGCTCCCTCCGTCCTCGGCGGGGCTGTTGAAGTACTGCTGCCTCCCAGCTCTCAGTGGGGCATCTTGCGAACCCCTGTCTTTCACCTCCCTATCGGCTCGCTCACGTCGTTGGCGGGGCCGTCAAAGCACTGCTGCCTCCCCTGTCTATACCTCCCCCACTTCACCGGCTGCTCACACTGTCCACGGCAGGGCTGCCGGCGATTCTGCTGTGCTTGCCCACCCACTGCGCAGCACCGGTGCTGCCTTCACGCTGCCCCCGCGCTGCGCTGTGCTGTGCTGTGCTGCGCCGTGCCTGCGTGTGGGCGGGCGGCGTGCCTGGGAGACAACCCCAGCTGCTGTGCCCTCCCCCCTGGCCTGCCCCTGGCCGCTCCTCTCTCAACCCCTCCCTGCTCCGCCGCCCGCTCTGACACCCCTCCCCCTGCCCGCTGCCCCTACTGACACCCCGCCCCCCCCCTGCAGGCGGCACGCTGCCTCCGGAGCTATCTGCTCTGCGCAGCCTAGAGATCGCGGTCCTTGATGGCAACAAGTTTGTGGGCCCTCTGCCGGGCAGCTGGAGCGCCATGTCATCGCT
Organism: Chlorella sp. ArM0029B; assembly: GCA_002896455.3. Taxonomy (NCBI): domain Eukaryota; kingdom Viridiplantae; phylum Chlorophyta; class Trebouxiophyceae; order Chlorellales; family Chlorellaceae; genus Chlorella; species Chlorella sp. ArM0029B. The sequence goes on from JTEE01000173.1 coordinate 50,822, forward strand.
GACCACGCTGGCGCTGAGTTCAAACGGACTGACTGGCGTGCTGCCTGACAGCTGGGGACAGCTGTCCCGCCTCGCTGTCCTCTTCTTGGACGGCAACCGTCTGGGGCCAGGGTTCCCAGAATCGTGGGGAAACCTGGGCAAGCTGAGGCAGCTCAACCTGGGTGAGTTGGCGCCTCATATATTGTTCAATCCCTTGCCGCCTCATTAGACTCCGTAAACTCAGAGCTTCCAGAGCCCAGCTTCCAGAGCCCAGCTTCCAGAGCCCGTAAACTCAGAGCTTCCATACCTTTCCTGCCGGACCAAACAACTGCCTCTGCCAAACAGCCATCTGATCGTCGGGCCCGTCGTGGGCCTCTCATCTCAAACTGAAACTCTAAGCTGTCAACACTGTCCAGAATGGCAGCACGATGCCAGCAGCCTGTCATCCCCCCGCCACCTTTGCCGACTTCCGGGGCCCTCACCTCACCCGTGTGTCGCCTCGCCTGCAGGCAACAACGACTTCAAGGGCCCGCTGCCGCCCTCCTGGAACAGCATGCGCTCCCTCACCCTCCTCTCTGTCCGCGGCATGTGCGCCGTGTGCGGCGCAGACCCGTTTTCGCAATATGTTGATGTCAAGGCAGAGGTGAGATCGACTGGCAACCATGACTGACAACAAAAAAACGCACCACACACACACCTACACAACATGGAAAATAAATAAATAAAACTCGCTTTCCGCTGTATTGGGTGGGAGGCAGGGACCAGCGGCTGGGGTGGGGTGAGATGAGCCGCAGCGGCGGCACACAGGCAGGCGGGCGGGCCGGCACAACGTTTTGGCAGCACTGGGGTCAGAATTTGAGCGCTGATGATTTGGGTGCAGCGGGCACAGCGGCAACCTCGGGGGGCCCGTTGGGGCACTCACACCCGCTCCCGTCTCGTCCCTGGTGCACGGGTGTGTTTAGACATGTGTGCTACCCAGCAGCGCTGCCGCTGGCACTGCCGCCCCTTCTCTGAGCGTGCCGCTAGCGGCCACAAAGCAGTGACTGCGTAGTCAGCAGTTTGTGTAGTTCAACAGCGCTGCTGCTGCTGCCTCTCCCCCCCCCACACACACGCACCGGCAGGGTTCCTCCTATGGGTGGAGTTGCAGTCAGAGCAACTGCTACAGAATCCCTCTGGGCTTCATCGGACAGGCAATCATCATCGCAGGTACGTGGCAGCCGACGTGTGTGTGCAGTAGCAGTAGTTCAACAGGCCCGCCGAGGGCGGAGGGAGCGAGCCAATGCTTTGAGGGTGTGGGGGCAGGCATTTGCGATCTGTGCCATCGAGGGCTGGGCAAAAGCAAGCAGCAGCAGGGCCGGCACCAGTGGGAATAGTGGCAGCAGCTGGCAGCAGCAGCGGCGGAGTGTTGGTTGTGCGCGATGGCAGCATCACAGGCAGGATGCCAGATGGTCTGTGCACAGCAGCAGCAGGGCAGCAGCAGAAGCAGCGGCAGCGGCTGCGGCTGTGGATAGCACTGGGCGTCAGCAGAAGCGGGAGCAGCGAGAGCTGCAGTGCAGCAGCACAATCGGCAGCGCTGCCTGCCCAGCCCGCCCGCGCCCCAGCCCTTTCCTGCCTGCCCTGCCTGCTGCGCCTGCTGCGCGTGCAGGCATCATTCTGCTGCTGGGCACCATGTGCGTGTGGCGACGTGTGTACGTACACCGCCGGCGGCGAATCATTGGCATGTCACGAAGCAGCGGCGGGGGTGGCCAGGGGACGAATGGCCCTCACGAAGAGTGAGTGCAGGGTGCCGAGAGGGCCGTTCCACAGATCAAGAAGTGGCTGGGCCCGCTTGCTATGCTGGCCAGGCCTGGGACTGCGCACTTGCCCGCCGCCTTTGGCAGCGAATGCTGGCGCCTGCTGCTCAACGCATTTCAGCAGCTGAATACTGCCCCACAGCAGGGACCCCACAAGGTGGTTAGGCATGCGCAGCGCAAGCAGGGGGCTGGCACAATCGGCGGTCGTGGGTCGCCTGTGCACCCCTCCCCTGTGCTTCGCCTCAACCCCCCTTCTCCCGTCTTCCTCGGCCTGTGTCCCTCACCCTTCCCTCTCACTTTTTCGGCTTGTGCCCCTCACCCTTCCCTCTCTCTTGCTCAGCCTGTGCCCCTCACCCCTACCTCCCACTTTCCCGGCTTGTGCCCCTCACCCCTACCTCCCACTTTCCCGGCCTGTGCCCCTCACCCCTGACCCCTTCCTCGGCCTGTGACCGTCACCCCCTCACCCCCCATCCACCCCTTGCAGGTTGGCAGCGGAGCAGGAGGCCCCGCCGCCTGTCCCACCCACTGTGGTGCTCATGCCTGATGGCCTGCACTTCTGCACCGCTCGCATGGATGCCGAGTGGGCCATGGCAGTGGCGGCGGCAGCAGAGAGTGATGACATGGCAGACAAGCCAGGTGGCGCCGCTCAGCAGCCGGGGGCAGCAGGCGCAGCAGCAGCAGCAGCAGCAGCCGGTGTCCCGCCGCAGCAGCTGGGCCAGCAGCAGGGGCCGGCGCCGGGGCAGCAGCGGTGGTGGTCCCGCCTTTGGGGGCGTGATCGTGCGGCATAAGAGGAGCAGCAGCAGCAGCAGCAGCAGCGGCGGCAGGGGGAGGCGGCAGGCGAGCGTGTCGGCAGCGACCGCCGCCCTGTTTGGCTGCAGCTTGCTGGAGCATCCGCCGCCGCAGCAGCAGACCGTGAGGCAGACCGTGAGGCACAGCTGGCTGCCGGCAGCGAGCCTACCGCCAGCGACAGGCGCAGCAGCAGCAGCGGCTTGCAGGCGCCAGCTGGCGCAAGCCACGTGGGCCCGCGGCACAGCGTGCAGAGCACGGGCAGCACCGGCAGCAGCAGCTGGTCGGCGCGCCTGCCTGCCGGCCTGCGTCGGAGCTCCGCTGGGCAGCAGGCGCCGCAGCGGCCAGAGCCTCGGCTGCAGGACCCGCAGGCCACGGTGCGTGCCATGCTGTCGGCAGGGCGGGGCACGCCACGCGGGCAGCGCCGCCCCGTGCCCATCTTCGACTTGGAGCTGGCGGGGAGCGAGGAGCTGGCGACAGGGCCGGGCCCTAGGCAGCCTGGGACGGCTGGGACTTCCATAGGGGCAGCTGGGCCTCTGGTGTAGGCTGCCTCGAGCTCGACCATCATATGTGTACACCACACGTTGACTAAATCCTCAAACCCATGACGGAACCGCCCACCCGTGCCGTGCGCACAGGTGTGCTCAGCGCAACGCTTCACGAATGAATGAACAACTGAATCCGTGCGCACATGTGTTCAGCGCTACTAAATGCACTATCCACTTACGTAATCGAATCCAACCCCTCGCGACCTGCGCGTTTGCACTGTTTTGTAGCGGTCTGCCCCACCGGCACCGCTCGCTCCCTCTCTACGGCGGCCCCTGCAAGCCAGCCCGTCCTTCCATCCTGGCCGTTGCTTTTTGTTTCATCGCTCGTGTCAGCGGGCATGCAGCCCCCATTGCTTGCCGGTTGCATTTCATTTCCCGTGCCTGCATCTATTATTTCACAGTGTTTTAGTCTACCAGGCTTCCTGCAACATGTAACATAACCTAAATGGCAAGTGTCGATCAAGAAACTGTCATGTTCACATGTTCACTTACAGCCAATCAAGCGGAGGGCAGGCTGAGGTGCACTTTGTTGCCAAAGCTGTACAGACTAGACTAGGCTAGGTGCGCTTTGTTGTGGGACAACACGGCTGGGCATGCTATCATTGCTGAGCTAATGCATGGGGCATTAGGGTGTTGGATGCGGCTCTACCGGTCGTGGGCTTAGGTGAGGGCCTGTCGGGGGGGGGGGGGGGGGGGGGGGGGGGCTCCCTCGGTGGCGAGTGCCAAAAAGGCGGCTGGCCCGGGACGTGTTGTACTTCAGTACCTCTGGCGCGTCCCGCGTTTGGGGTAGAATTTGGCCAGGTGACCGCTTTGGAGGTGCCGCAGCGTTCATCCGNAGCCCGCTGCATCGGTCCAGCCTGCTGTGTTTCCCCTGCTCCTCCTCCCTGCTTGCAATCCTGGCGTACACTTTCCAGGGGTCTTTGTCGCACTTCGTGTTGTGGAAACAAGACTGTTTACATAACTCTCCAAAAGCAAGGGGGCGCTGTGCCACTGTCTTGGGGCGAGCGGGCCTCCTGATGCGGGGCACAGGCGCGGGCCGCATGGGAGGCTTGAGAGGAACCGGACGCGCGAAAGGGGGGCGTGGTTTTGGCCGGGGCGGCGACTGCGGGCTGCGTGGCGGTGGGCGCGGCGGCGGAGCCGGTTTGAATCGAATCGGCCAGAGGTATCGGGGTGGAATTGGACCAAACTCACCAAGGATGCTGAAAAATGCAGGAAACGAGACTATTGAGACGTGTGAGGGACCTCAATTAGTTAGACTGCGCAATTCCACAGCACTGCCCGTCCACACGTCCCTGCTGTGCATGCTGTGCTCATCCTACCACCGGTTCAGCAAGGATGTGTTGTTTGCTTTGCAAGAACGACGCACACCGTGTCGTTTCGACGGCTGTCCAGCCATGCATCCCAGCTCTTCTTCGCCTCTGCTGCAGGGTCCTCAGGCGCCGGCGTGCGCTATGCTGTGAGTCGGGCGTGTGTGCGTGCGGCACCGCTGGGCGCCAGATGTCAAATGGGAGCTGGCGGCTGGCACTGCCTGGCATGGAGCTGGCATGTAGCTGGCAGCAGGGATAGCAGGGCAGGCCCTAGCAGGCAGCAGGCCGGATGGACCTGCCCCAGAGCAGCAGTTGGGAGCAGGACCTCTTATGTGGGCTGTCTTGATCATGACCACGCCGTGACTGCACTTCAAGTGCACACCAGCCTTGGTGCTCTGGAGGGGTCATGGGCAGGCGCGCTCGTGACCTCCAACACCACACCCCCGGGGCCTCCACCCCACCACGCACGCCCCGCCTGCTTCGGTCCCGCCAGGGGCCTGCCTTGGGCACGGCCGGTGTGCCTCCAGATGGCAACTCAACAGGGCGTGCCAGCGTGATGCGTCTACAACTGCCAATGGTGAAGCAAAGCACGCAAAGTGCAATAGGCGGAATGGGAGCGAGGCTGGGCCACTGCGTCTGTCCCCATTTCAAATCCCCTCCAGCCATTCGGGACAGCCAGACAGGCGGCCCAACTAGGCAGATGGCCAGCTAGAACAGGCAGGCAGGCAGTCAGACAGTCAGCCATGTCACAGCCACAGGCGTACAGCCAGGCAGATGGCCAGCTAGAACAGGCAGGCAGGCAGTCAGACAGTCAGCCATGTCACAGCCACAGGCGTACAGCCAGGCAGATGGCCAGCTAGAACAGGCAGCCAGCCAGCCAGCCAGCCATCTGGTTCTCTACTCCACCACCCGCAGGTCCTCCTCCCCCTTGCCGTACTTCTCACGGTGCGCCTCAAACAGCGCGCGCAGAGCTGCCACGTAGGCGGCATGGTACTTGTCCACCAGCGCTCCAAACTCTGCCGAGGACTCGTCCCCTGCATGAGGAAGCAAGGGAGCAGAGAGGGTCGAAGGGCGGCAGCGCTAAGCTCCAATCACCTCAACAAAGTTCCTGTCCCATGAGACCTGTCACTTGGCTCTCCGTGGACGTTAAATGTAACCGAACTAACTAAACGAAGGGTTGAGCTGTGTGCTGCTGCTTCGACCGTGCCCGAACAGAATCAAGCCACGGGGAAGCCCACGGGGCACGTGCTTCCTCAAACAGAGTGCCTCCTCCCTGCTTTCACTTACCCTCGAACTTGGGCACCTCCAGTGGCTCCCCCACCACAACATCTAGGGGCACCGGGAAGGGCAGGAAGCCCCAGGGCAAGAAGAGGCCGGTGCCAAAATAGAGGGGGATGGTGAAGCTGCGAGGGGGAGAAGGCAGGGCGGGTACAAGAGGGGTGGCCACGCGGCATGGGGTGGGTGGTCAGGCAGGGTCATACACGTGGAGAGGCACGGGAGCGCACTCAAGTTAGAAGTGGCACCGAGCCCAAGCACGAGAGCAGCTGCACTGTAGTAGAGGACACGTGGTGCAAAGGGGTGCGCAGCCATGAGGAAGGTCCTGAGGCGTGGCAGGGGTAGAAGGGGAGGTTGATATTTCAAAGAGGCTGGGAACGAGGTGTTGGGTGTTGGGGCAGAGCGTGCACAGCGCACAGCACAGCATGGGCAGCGGGCCGCGCCAGGAGGCCCCAGCCGCCTCAGGCTGCTGGCAGGCTGCTGGCAGGCTGCTGGCAGCTGTCCCAACATTTCCTGCCTTCCACCCGCTCCCTTCCTCCAAGCCCTTACCCACGTCCCTGCTCCCACACACTCCCCTTCCCCACACCCACCCCGTCAGCCTGGTGAGTGCGCGCTGCAGGCGGCGCACGCGGGAGCTCGGCGGCAGCTCGTTGACAGTCCTGCCGGGGGGAGGGCGAGCAAGCAAGGAGGGTGCACCACGTGGTTTGGCAGGGCCATGCACAAAGTGCCTGCAGCGGCTGCACCCAGCATGCAGCTTGTGGCAAGCCTCGGAGCATCAGCGCACTGCACGCGGCACGCAGCGCGCTGGCCCAAGCTGTAGTCCCGCTCGTGCCTAGCCACCCATCCCCAGCCCCGCAGTTGACCCCCTGGGCAGCCGTCCCATACCCACGTGCCCCCCAGGGCTGCAGTCTTTCCTTTTTAGAGTCAACACAGGTGCCGCCACACCCACCCATAACCACCCCACACTCGTGTTAAAGTCAATGCACAGGTGGCCCCCCACCCACCCATAACCACCCCACACTTCGTTAAGAGAGAGTCGAGCACAGGTGCCACCATAAGCGCCCATAGCCACCCCCCACACCCCACCTGAAGGTTGCGTTCTCCCCAAAGGCATACACAGGCACCAGGGAGGCCCCCGTGCGCAGCGCAATCTTCACAAAGCCGTGGCGCCGGCGCAGCACCAAGTCGTTGGCGCCCGGCTTGGCATACAGGCTCTGGGGAGGGGAGGGGGAGGCAGGACCGACTTGTCTCAGACAGGCAGTGCCCACGGGCTGTACGTTTGTGTACGGAGGGAGGAGGTCAGGAGGTCACAAGCAGGGCTGAAAGAAGTGGCAACTTGGGTACAGGCAGGCAAATGGGCTGTGGGGAGGGGAGGGGAGGGGAGGCAGGCAGGCGTGGCAGGCACCAGTGGTACGGACCAGTGGTATTGAACCTGGTTCAGCACCACTGGCATTGCCAGAGCAAGCTGCCCGGCTTGGCACACAGGCTCTCAAAGGAGCCACACTGGCAGGCGAGGGAGGAGGGTCAAAGCAGGCCCAGCAGGCAGGCCAGCAGGCACTTGTGGCAGTGGCCGCAGCAGCTCTGGACGGCCGCACGAAGGAGGCAGGGCACGTGGCTGAGGAAACAAAGTTTGACAGCTGGCATCCGCTGCTGGCTGCTCATGGCAGCAGGAGCAAACACACAGCAAGGTTCGTGGCCACAGCTGTCGATCAGCCCTCTGCCTGCCCTCCAGCTGACCCACCCCCTTACCTCGGTGCCTCCCCCCACTGCGATGAGCAACGACTTGCCGGCCCGCAGCAGGTTGAGGCAGGCGCGCCTGCTGACGTCGCACGCTCCTGTAGGCACAAGCCGGCAGGCAAGCGGGTCAGGCTGGGCTGCTCACGCATGCACAGGCATACCAGCATGCAGAGGGGCGGGCCTGCAAGATCGGGCACTATGGCGCCCGCCCGACAGCGGACACCGAGACCGGCCACCCTATTTGTACTTGATCGGCCAAGCAAGTGATGCGGCCCATTCACCTTCATGTGGCGCCTGCTTGGCAGCTGCATTCAAGGCAAAGCGATGCAAGCCACCATGGAGCGGCTGGTACTCCCACCCTGGCACCTGCCCGGCAATCACCCTGGCAGTACCTCTGTGCAAACCTACCGTTGGCCAGCAGGTGCTCCCACCCTGGCACCTGCCCGGCAGCTGCCCTGGCAGTACCATCGTGCAAGCCTACCCACCGTGGGCCAGCAGGTACTCCCTCTGGAAAGGCGAGCGGAAGTTGACTTGCAGAGTGAGGACGCGGCAGTCGAGGCCGGGAAAGAGGCGGGAAAAGCCGAGCGCTTCGGTGCCAAAGGCCAGCCAGACCTGCCAGGCATTGCCGGGGGGGAAGGGAGGGGTGAGTAAGGGTGCTCCCTTGGGTTGTCAGTGACAATGTCACTCGAACAAAAAGCAATAGGAAGCCAGCCAGGCCAGGTAGGCAGAGGGAGCGGGATGGTGGGTGGGCATTCGGCAGAGGGAGGTTGCTGAGGAGTCAGGTTGGAAACAGGGGAGGAGCACACAGGTGCACGTGCTGGTTCGTGTGCCACGTGGGGCTGGCTGCTAGCTGCACGCGCTGCCTGCTGGGTTTTCAGGGCTGGTCTTACCCCGCAGGACACGATGCCGTGGGGGTGGGCGCAGAAGACGTCTGAAGGCAGAGGGAGAAGAAGAAGAAGGGAAAGAACAGAGCTCAGCTCTGAGGTAACCAGCGGAGGTGTCTGAAAGCAGAGGGAAGGAGAGGCAGGCAGGCAGGCAGGGAGGCGGTGGGAGAGCAGGGGCAGCGAGGCAGGCTGAGTGGCCCAGGGCTGATCAATGCGCCGGTGAAGTTGGCGCCCCAGTCGGGCCGTGAGCCCACCCCAAAGTGCCCGCCTGCCTGCCAACCACGGCACTGCCCCCGCGCTGGTGGATCTCAAGCCCTGCCTGTCAATGCAGGCACTCTGCCCACTGCGCTCAAGCAAGACCAGCAGCCCTTTTCTCCCACATAACCCACAGTGCTCACATGGCTGGCCCCGCGGCAGCTCCGCCGTCCTGTGCAGGGCGGCCGGCCGTACTCTCACCCGCCTCACTGCACTCACATGGCTTGCCCGGCGGCAGTTCCGCGGTCCTGTGCAGGGTGGCGGGGAAGTAGGAGGCCATCCACCTCCAGAGCGCCCAGCGCCCGAGGGGGGCGGGCCAGCTACCGGAGCGGGGCGCCTCCGCGCCCCAGGTGTACACGTAAAGCGTGTAGCTGTCGGGGCAGGGCATGAGGGGAGAGGGGAGGGGAGGATAGGGGATGTGTGGCGGGCTTGGAAGGGGACAAGAGGTGAGCAGAGCGCAAGGGGAGGGCAAGCAAGCAGGCAGAGGGGGGCCAGACGGGGAGCCACTAAAAACGGTAGCCAGACTCCTGGCGGGATATCATGAGGAAGCCAGCCAGCAGCTGCGGCCACGGCATTCAATTCAACCCCACACCGGGCGCCACTGGGTGGGTTTGGGGGGCAGCAGGCAGGGCGTGCACTCACAGCGCGAGCACGGGCCAGAGCAGGGCGGGTGCGAAGCTGCACAGCCAGGCGGCCAGCAGCCAGCAGTAGACTCCCAGGCCAAAGGACCACACGTAGTAGAAGGCCGCGAGCTTGGGCAGCAGCCCAGGGGAGTGGCGGATCTGCAAGCGGGGCACGGTCTCGAGGCTTTAGGTTGGCTGCCAGAATCTGTACCACTGGTTCTCGGGCGGGCAAGCCTGGGCGGCAAGCAGGCTGCTGCAGCACGAACTGGCCCCCTCCTTGGCAGTGTGTGCAAGCCTGTCCTGCCTTTTCCTGGATGAGCTGCAGGTCGGCGCTGCTCCCACTGCAGGCAAGGCCAGGGGTGGTGCACGGGGTGAGCAGGCAGCGTTGGCAGGCGGTGCTGCAGTGGCACGCAATGCGGGGGCTTTGGCCACCTTGTGACGCCGTCTGCTGGCCTTGGAGCTCGGCTACCGCCCTCCCAGGGGTGCTTGCCTGCGCTTTCCCTTAGAGCCCTCCCGCTGCACCAGGGCACATGCCTTTTAGCGCCGCCATGGGCGACAGCGACACCAGGCCTCCCATTGCGTCCAGGCCGCTCATTGTGGTCGCTGGTCGGCAATTTTGAGTGTGATGCACAGATCAAGCGAAACAAGACTCAAGTTAAGCACTGCTGGCGCAGCTGAGCTGGCTGGCCTGTCGGAGAGCGTGATGATCCAGCGATGCGGGCCGCCGTTGCCACATCTCGACACGATGCGTCGCGCAGCAGTGCTGGTGCTGCTCCTGGCGGGCCTGGCCTGGGCCAGGTCGCCTCGTGATCAGTCGTCGTTGTTTGCTGGAGAGGTTGCCTCTGAGGTGAGCTCAAACTCGTCCAATCGCAAGCGCAGTGACAGCGGCGATGGCCGCCGCAAGGGGATGGCAGGCGGCAGCTCAGGCGGCCCCGACCCCGCCGCCCCTCCTGTGGTCCCACCCTTTGCGCCGCTCACACGTGCGTGCCCTGCAGCGCTGGCACCCTTCAGATTACACAGTGGAGGCGGAAGCCGACCGTGTCACCGACCTGCCTGGTGCCCCGCCCGCCCACCACGCGCGCATCTACTCAGGGTGAGCGCCGCCTGCCGCCGGAGAGGCGAGTGAGGCTGGAGTGCCAGCTGCTGTGTTGAAAGACAGCTGGCAGAACGACAGTACAGGGTGGGAAGGCAGTTCATGGCAGACCTACAGTACATGATATAGCGAATGCTGCAGTACATGACTGATGCTCGAAGTAATGTCAACAGCACCGACCGAGGGTCCAGTTCTCACACCCGGACGGCGCAGTGCTGTGCATGCCCCTTCCCTGTGCCAGCTGCCCTCTTCACAGCACCATGGCACCCTCAGGCACCCGTGCCCACACCTGTTCCCGCCCTGCCTAGAGAAAGCACGTACTGCCTCTACCACACTAATTTTGCATTGGCTCCGCACCTGATTGTACCACGCTTGCTGTGGCCTCACACACACATGCCCGCTCACGCTTCCGCACCTGCCTCCCTGCCTCCCACGACACACGTCTGCAAAAGATCAGCACGTGAACAATATACAGCACCCCCGTGGGTTCAGCTGAAAGGCCGGATCTCGGTTCATTGCACCCCTGCCACCCTGTCCAGCTGAAATGCATGTTGCAAACTCAACTGTACCCCTGTCCCGCAGCTACATCACTGTGGATGAGCAGGCCGGGCGGGCCCTGTTCTACACATTCGTGGAGTCCACCGACCGGCCGCGCTCAGACCCGCTGGTCCTGTGGCTCAACGGCGGCCCGGGCTGCTCCTCCCTGGGGGGAGGCTTCCTGGCTGAGCTGGGACCCTTCTACCCCACCCCGGGTGGACAGAAGCTCATCCCAAACAAGTATGCCTGGAACACGTGAGTGGTGCGTGGCTGGCATAGTTTCACAGTGAGGAGGGTTGGTGGTAGGTGGGTGGGTGGGGCAGGGGAGGACGGGCGGGGGCGAGGGTGGTGGGGACAAAGAGCGGCGATACAGCAGGCGATACAGCAGCGGAAGCATCGGCCCCGGCAGAACACCGGTTGGACCCTCCTAAGCTTGAGCTGCGGCCCGTTGTAACCGGCTGGCCCTGGCCCCGCTGGGTGGCCTTCATGCCAAGCCTGCTCCCCTGGGGCGCCTCGTCTCCAACAACAATCATCCGTTCCTGCCCACCCAACCCGCCTGCCCCTGCCCTCTGTCCCCTGCAGTGTGAGTAACATGCTGTTCCTTGAGAGCCCCGCCTTTGTGGGCTTCTCCTACTCAAACACGAGCGGCGATGCGGTGACGGGTGAGGGGGTGGGTGGGGCGGGGCAGCAGCATGCAGGCACAGGGCGAGTGCGGCAGGAGCAGGCAGAATTTGACTCATGCACGGCTTGCAGGCGTTTTTCAACGTGCACCACACCCACACCCTCCTCTTTGCACGCTCCGATCTGCAATCGTTCCAACAAGTGTCTCTTTTTTAATCACTCGGTGTGCCGCTGCAGGCGATGCGCGCACGGCGGAGGATTCGCGGGAGTTCCTGCTGCGCTGGTTCGACCGCTTCCCGCAGTACCGCCCCCACAACTTCTGGCTGTCGGGGGAGAGCTACGCGGGACACTGTGAGGCAGGGCAGGGCGGGGCGGGGCAGGGCGGGGGGTGACGGTAGAGAGCGCGGCAGGGCGAGAGTGTGATGGGGGGGAACAAGGCCATGGCTTGCGGATTTATGCTGGTGGGCGAGAGAGCTGCGGTGAGGGTCTGTGAGCTCCTTCCTTTCGTCCCTCCATCCTGTGGGCGGTCATGGATGACGCGGCGGGGCGTGCCTGCTGCAGCCGCCGCTGCAGCCCCTGCAGCGCCCTAGCGCCCTGCTCTGCCCACCCTCTGCCTGCTTCGCCCCTACCCCTGCCCCTGCCCTTGCTCCTGTCCCTGCCAAGGGGCGCCCAACCTGGCACAACACATCCTTCTACAGGCTCCCTGCTGTGCCCAGAAAGCTAATTACATGTGTGCCCTCCCCTCACCCCCTTCCCCTCCCCCCTCTTGTGCCCCTCCCCTGCCCCCATCTTTCCCACTTGACACAGATGTGCCCAACCTGGCGCGCGAGATTGTGCGGGGCAACAAGCGGGACTCTGCTGAGCAGCCCATCAACCTGCAGGGCTTCCTTGTTGGTAAGGGGAGGGCCTGTGAGGGGGGCGTCTGCACGGGGGGCACCTGTGAGGCCAGGGCTTGCAAGGGGGCGCCACCTGTGAGGAGAGGGCTCGCACGGGGGGCGCGGGCTGCCACCAGCTGCCCTGCGTGCAGATGCCAGTGCGTGCTAGGGTGCATGGTGTGTGGTGGGGTGAACGTTGAATGCTCTTGCCTATGTTTTTGTCAGTTGGGATCACTCCAGCATGCATCTATGTGCAGCTGCCTGTGCTGTGCTGTCCCATGCCGTGCTGTGCCACGCTGTGCCGCGCTGAGCCCTCCCCCGCTGCCGAGCCACGTGTCCCGGGCACGCTGCTCCGGCAGGCAACGCGTGGACGCACGCTCGGGCGGAGAACGCTGGCGCCGTCAAGTTTTGGTACACCCACGGCATAACGTCCACAGAGGCCACCGACGGCATGCGCCGCAACTGCGACTTTTCAAATGTGGGGCCTCTAGCGGACCCTCTAGAGGTTCCCCTAGAGGACCCTCTGGAAGAACCCGAATTTGCACAGGTGGGCGGGATTTGAAGTCAGGGACACCCATTCAGCGGCCTCGTTTCTGAGCCTTTTTTTTCTCCCTCCCCCGCCGCTGCCCGCCTGCTGTGCCGTGCGCCCGCCCGCCTGCCCGCCTCGCCCCGCCTCGGCAGGTAACGCGCTGACGGTGCCCGCCACCGACTCTAAAGGCGCGCTCCAATTTTGGTGGAGCCACGCCATCATTTCGACGGAGACGCGCGACGGGGCGCTGGAAAACTGCGACTTTGAGCACATTTACCCGCTTCGAGAGCCTTCCTCGGTTAGTGGGAAAGACAGCGCCCCACAAAGTGGCTGCCTGCCTCAACTCTGGCCGCCTGCCCGCCTGCACATGTGACCCCATTTCCACCGCCACTCGCCAAGAGCTTGTCTGATGGTGGCGGCGAGGCACCTGCTTTTTACTCGCCTCGCAGCAAGCCTGCTGGTGCTGGCATCAACTTTTGGAAAGCCGTTGCTCGGCTGTGCTACCTGCTCCGTTGGTCGCACGCCAACGGCGCAGAAGATAGCAGCAACATGTTGTACGGCATGAGGAGGCGGAGCCTGCGTTGCAGGGCAAGAGTGATCTGTCCCTGCCTACCGCCTTGCCGCCACACGCCCTGCCCATCTCCCAATCCCTGCACTGTCCCTTGCTGCCCCCCCGCCTGCTGCCTGCAGGGCACGGACGCGTGGGAGGATGAGGAGGGAGGAGAGGACCTGTATGTCTCTGCTGTTGAGGGCCTCACCGGCTCCCCCAGGCCGGCGGTGGGCAGCAAGGCGGAGAAGTGCGACAAGTTTGTGAACCAAGCCATGCAAGAGATGGGGGGCATCAACATTTGTGAGTGCTGGCCGTTGTGGGGCCGCTGGTTGGGCGAGTCAATCAATCAGTCAAAATCAATCAATAACATTTCAAGTCCAGCGGGGAGCCAGCAACGGTCTCATGGGACAGGGTGGGGTGAGAGTGTGTCTTGTAGCAGGAGTGTATCACAATTACCCGAGATGCATGTGGTTTCACATCTGTATGGGCACATTGTGTTTCCCTACTGCCATGCTGCATCCATGAATTTGACCTGTTTTTTCAACACACATGTTTGTCCGGCCCTTCTGCCTCGCCCTCCACCCGCAGACGACACCCAAGCCGGTGTCTGCCTCCCCAGTCACTCACCACACAAACACATCACGACGTCTTCACCTCTATCAATCCATGTTTTCGTCACCTGCCACTATCCATTACCCCCCGCAAACGACATGTTTCGACGTCTGCCTCCCCAGTCACACACCACAAAAAGACATTCAAACGTGCCCACTCCCCTCCATCAATCCATGTTTTTGTCACCTGCCACTATCCATTTCCCCCTGCAGACGACATCTATGCCGACGTGTGCCTCCCCGGCCCCGCCAAGCAGGCGCGCCAGCTGGCGCTGATGCTGCGCGACCACCCCGCTGGCGCCAGCTCACGCCACCTCATCACCGGTGAGGGAGGTCGGCAGGGGCGGGCACTTGGCACGAACAGTTCCCCGTTCAACGTCTCTTATCGACGGCTCCTGTTGAAAGTTCCTGCCAGGCACTGAGGCAGCGCGGGGCTACCGTGGGAGGAGGGGTGGGTGGTAGGGAGACTTGCTGCCTATGTGCAATCTGTCCCCGTCTGCTGCCGTGCCTACCACCAAACCCAGCGTGCTATGCCCATTTGTCGTGCTATGCCCGTTTGTCGTGCTATGCCCATTTCTCTGCTGACCAGTGATTCTGCCGGGCTTCTTCTCCTGGCCCCTACCTCAGTTCACACATTGGCGGCACATCTGCTTCGAATACGCATAAGATTGCCAGCAGAGTTCAAACGGGCTTCGGGAGGGGACATTACTGCTGCACTGGCCGGCTGTTCGAGCACCAGTGCTGCCTTGCGTTCCTCCGCTCCAATTAGTCACTGCTCAGCAAATGAACACTACTTTGTTCCCCCTTCTAGGCGCCCGGGCCCGACACGTGTGTTCCCGTATCTCCCTCCCGCCTTCCTGCACCCCTGCCCCTACCTGCCCGCCCCACCCTGTCTCTCCTTCCTTCTGCTCCTCCACCCGCGGCAGGAAAATACGACCCTTGCATCGATAGCGAGGCCGAGCAGTACTTGAACCGCCCCGAGGTGCAGAAGGCTCTGCACGCCAATGTGTCGGGAGAGCTGCCGGGCCCCTGGCAGGACTGCACACCCGTGATCAGCTACTCGCGGTGAGGAGGCAACCTGTGTGTCAGTATGTGGTGGGGGTGGGGGTGGGGTATGGCCTCATTGTTGTTGGTGTTGTCACAGGCACTGCCTGGCAGGGCGGGCGGGTGGGGATAGGAGGGCATGGCAGTGGGGTGTGGCGGCATGCGGCGCTGTCGGCGGTGCCATCTGGCGCACACAGGCTGTGTGCTGCCAAACACTCTGCACACAAATCTACGTGGCACCAAGCTCTGCTGTCTTGCTGGCCCTGCGCTGCTGTATGCTGCATCTGCTCATACCCACGCTACTGCCCGCCCGCACCGCACGCACGTGATCAGCGCGCCCTCTCAAGCGCCCCCCCCGCCCCCCGCATGCATGCCCCTGTTTGCTTTGGTCAGGGGTTTGGTTCACGCCAGAGCTTTCAGTCATGTTGTATGGCGAAATCCACACAGCACTCTGTTTCATGCGTGCCCCTGTCCGCTGCCTGCAGGAAGGACTTGCTGTCCTCCATGCTGCCTGTGTACCGCGAGCTGATGGAGTCTGGGATCAAGATCATGGTGTACAGGTGGGGCATGGCATGCTGCGCTGTGGTCTGCGCTGCGCTGTGGTATTTGTTGTGCTGTGCTGTGCCGCGATGTGCTGGGCTGGGCTGGGCTGGGCCGCGATATGCCGTGCTGGTTTTGACCGTGCTGCCGAGTGCCCTGCTGGCACATGGCCTTCCAACCCTTCTGACCCTTTGGCACCTTGCCCCCTGCCCGCAGCGGTGATGTGGACGCCATTGTGCCAGGTCAGCCGCCTTCCTGACCATGGCTGAGCTCTCCAGCCCTCAGTAGCCAGCACTAGCTCCTGCAGCCAGGCATGCAGGCATGCAGCCCAGGGTTGCACCGATGCAGCATGCACAGCGCGCTTGACTTCCGGCTTTGCATCGGCAGCAGACAACAGGATGTGTGGACATGCTCCAGGGGTGCCCATCCTCTTGTCGACAATCCCTGTATGCCTGCACACCTGCCCCTGCAGTGATTGGAACCCGCAACTGGATCCGCTCCCTGCACCTCCCGCTCAAGACCGCCTGGCGCCCCTGGCACAGCACCACCGGCCAGGTGAGGTGTTTAGGGTTCAGAGTTTAGGGTTTAGGGTTTCGGGTTTGAACCGTTTAGGGTTTGAAAAGAATGAACCCACCGCGCAGGTGAGTGCAGGCGGTGCTGTTCTGCGGCAGTGCAGGCAGCTATCTCTATGTGGCAGCAGCTACAGCTCCACACGCCTGGCGTGCCCAACAGGGCAGGCCTGTTCTTCCTTCCTTGCCTGCTTCACATCATTTACACCGGTTTGCCTGCCTCCAGAGGCTCCTCCACGTGCACCAGGCACGCAGACAGGCATGCCCTGCTGTGCGCTGCCGCACTTGCGCCCTGGAATGCCCGCACTTGCGCCCTGGAATGCCTTGCCCCTTGCTCCTACCCGCCCGCCTTGCCTTGCCTTGCCGGCCCTCGTGACACCGCTGTGCCTTCTTGCCTGCCGCCCACCCTCGTCCCGTCCCGCTGTGCGTGCCTCAGGTCGGCGGGTGGACCTCTGAGCACGAGGGCCTCACCTTTGCCTCTGTGCGCGGCGCCGGCCATATGGTGAGGAGCATGCACCAGCACACACCCCTGGTTGCAGGCAGCATGCAGATGGGTGGTGGGGGCTGGGCTGGGGTGGGCTGGCAGGAAGCCTGGGAGACGGGCAGGCACGCTGCGCTGGCAGCTGACCATCCAGGCTGGCTTACGGGGCTAGAGCACGCGTGCGGACGACGAAGCAAAGTAAGGTTTACCTCGTGCTAACTCTCAGTATGCGGATGTCCAGTTCAGCTGTTGTGCGCAGCTGGTAGAATAAGGAGGCGGGCAGCCGACAGGCGTTCAGGCATGCCAAGCTGGCTACTGGCATGGTTTTCGCGGGGTGCACTTCGTTGCTGCCCCTGCCGACCTCCACACAAGGTGCCCCATCCCTTGGCTGTACGCCTGCATCTCCTGCCTCCCTCCCTCCCTCCCCTTGTTGCCATCCCCCCAGGTCCCCTACACGCAGCAAGAGCGCGCCCTCTACCTCTTCTCAAAGTGGATCCACCAGCAAACATTGTGAGGCGCCCCCCAGGCAGAGCCGCCTCTGTGAGCTCTGTGAGCGCCCCAGCCCAGCCCACCTCCAGCCCGGCACTTGTCGGGTTCCCAGGCAAGGCAACCGAGCGAGCATCCACGGAGCTCAAAGGGGCGGCCTCCCGCAGGCACAGTGCACGTGATTGTCGTGTGCATTCACCCCCAGCTAGAGCGACTCGCCGCAGGCACAAGGCCCATCAACTGCGTGCAAGGCGCCGGCCAGGCAACAGCACCATCCTCCGCCACACGCCTGCGCAGACGTCAGCATCCCCCACCTCCACCCCACTTTCAAACCAGCGGATGTGGCAAGCAAGCGAGCAGGCGCGTTGAGTTATCCTGCCCAACGTGCCCGCTGCACTTCTGAAGACACCTCTGAAAACCCGCGCAACCCGCGTTCACCCCTTGTTGCTTTGCCCATCCTTGTTGTGTGCACTAAGCAGGCACTGCATGTAACCTGCACCCCTGTATCTGCACCCCTTTTGTAAGCCCCTCGGTGCACCTCGTGTAATACATGTGTTTTAATGACTCTGGCGTGGGACGTTGGAGGGCTTCAGATTGCCAGCCTCGGGCTCTGTTGCTGGCTGACAAAAGCAGTGACGAATGGCAGTGATGCAACAAGACGTAATGCGGGGAAATGGCAGGCCCACAAAGACGGCAATTCAGGGACGGGTTGGTATGGTTGGTGTCGGCAAGGCGCCAGCCCCACAAAAGTGCTGCGGAGCCTTGTAAAAAGGCAGGCTGCCAGCACTACAATCAATCAATGACACTTCAAGCCCACGGGGAGCCAGCAACGGTCTCATGAGACAGGGTCGTGGGACAGTGTGTCGGAGCGGAGTTCGTAGCAAAGAAACAGAACATGTGCAATGCGGACATGTGCAATGCGGACTACAGCCACAGGTCCTCCACCACCTCGCGTGACCACATGCGCTGGCTGAGGGCAAAGATGCGGTGGCCGTTGCGCAGCGGCATGCTCACTTGCTCCTCAAACTGGCGCACCCATGCGTCCTGCAATGAATCAACGAATCAATTTATCACGTGTTCAAAAGTCCACGGGGCGGCAGCAACGGCACGCAGACCACGGCACCATGCAGGCACCGATTCAGTGTGTGTGTTTATGGGAGGCAGGGCCAGCACCATGCAGGGACCACGCCGTATGTGCACACCACGGTGCGTTGGCTGGGTGGGTATGCAAGGGCATGCAGCACAGGGAGAGCGCACACACTTGGCAGGTGGCACAAGCAGGGCACCATGCGGGTGTGTGGGGGCGGGGGGAGGGGGGAGGGAGGCAGGGCCGGCATCATGCGGGGACCACGCCGTATGTGCAGACCACTCCACCAAGCAGGCACCAATGCAATCAATCAATTCCGTTTCAAGTCTACTGGGAGCCAGCAACGGTCTCATGGGACAGTTCATGTGCACGTGCGGGAGGCCGGGCCGGCACGGTTGGTGGGGCGGGCGGGGAGAGGTGCCCTTTGGCGGCAAGTGCCCCATCCTGCTCCCAAGTAGGCATGGTGACAACAATGAGCAGAGCGGGAACAAAGGAATACAGAAAGAAGAAGAAGAAGAAGAAGAAGAAGAAGAAGAAGAACCCAGCCCTCCCCTCCCATTCGCCCAACCCTCCCACCCTCCACCCACCGCAATTCCGCCCTCCCTTCACACTCCGCTCACCTTGAACACGGCATACTCCTCAGGCAGGCGGCCCGTCCTGTGGCCCGCAAACTCCTCGTCGGACCGGTTGACAAGCGTGATGAGGCGCACACGCAGCTTGTCTGTGTGGGGCAAGGGGGTGCGGCAAAAGGCAACAGGGGTTCAAGGCAGCGGTTCAAGGAAGCGGTGAGAGAGCCAGCACGGCAAGGGCGGGGGGTACGAGGTATGGAGGGATCGAGGAGGGCGTTTGGCCCACGGTGGGCCGAGGCTTGAAGCCAGGCGGCCGCGCAGCTTTGCACTCAATGCGTCCTTGCTGCCCTGCCCCCTGCCTGGCCTCCGTGCGCCCTCCAACCCTCAGGCCCCCACCCTGCCCGCCCTCCACACTCACCGGGGCTGTATGCCTTGAGGTATGCCAGGCGGGGGCCCAGGAATTGCACGGGGTCGTGGCCAAACACGCGGGGGTACTCGGCCACCTGCGCACAAAGATTACCACAAAGTGCAAATCGATATCAATTCCACATTGTGCTTCATGCTTTACGGAAATGAATTGCATGGGGTACTCGGCCACCTGTCCAGCAGTGCAGCAAAGTCGTTTCGCACAGTGATATGCATTGCTCGCACGACGATTCAGGAATTGCGCCGGGTCGTGGCCAAACACACGGGGGGAACTCCGCCACACACATGGGCGTACCCAGCCATCTTCACAGCAGAACTGAACTTTCAGCAAATCGAAACGCACATCCATGCGAGGTTCACGCTGTGAACATTCCTGATGTGCGCCCTCACTTTTTCCAGCCCGATCCCAAAGTCGGCCAGAAGCTTGAGCGGCAGGCGCACCAAGTCGGGGCTGCAGGGGCAGGCCGGGCAGAGTGGGAAGGCAAAGGTAGAGGTAGGGTGCATTCGCTTCAGCTATCCCCCGTTTTGTCCCTTTGCGTGCCCTATTGGACACTGCGGTGCTTTTGCGCTTGCACTTGATGTTTCATGCATGCATGCCTGTTTGATTGATGCATTGTGCAGCACAGGTTTGTGCTGACTAGGTGTGTACCCCCACACAGAAAAAAAGAAATGGACACTGCGAGG
The DNA here is from genome assembly GCA_002896455.3 of Chlorella sp. ArM0029B. NCBI lineage: Eukaryota > Viridiplantae > Chlorophyta > Trebouxiophyceae > Chlorellales > Chlorellaceae > Chlorella > Chlorella sp. ArM0029B. Next base: position 70,711 of record JTEE01000173.1, read on the forward strand.
CCACGTGGTGGGGAGTGCGGAGGGTGCAGGGACAAACAGAGGCATGCTGTGCATGCTGTGGTGGCGCGTGCTCAGCACGCCGCACACCTTGCAGCACGCACCCATGTGGCCCCAGTGCACGAGCCGGGGGCTAACGAGTGCAGGTGCACTGTCAAGCACAGGCAGACAGGCACAGGCAGACAGGCAGAGGCAGGCGGGGGGCAGGGCGGCAGGCGCGGCGCACTCACTGCAGGCACAGCACGTGTGGGTAGCCCAGCAGCACGCAGTGCAGCTGCTGCCACGTCATGCCGTAGCCCATCAGAATGTCAACCACCTCCTGCACGGGTGAAGCGGGCCAGGGGGTGTGCGGCGTGCAGCAGTCGAGAACAGAGCAGCGGGGCAGGCAGGAATGAATGCTGCCGAATGGGGCAGAGGCACCGAATGCCCACGGCCCTTGTACTTTCCATCAAATGCGTCCTGCACATTCCCCCATCCACTGATGGCACCTGGACCGAACGGCCCACCCTGCCGGCCCACCTGTCACCCTTTCCACCACCTCCCCGCCTCTGCCCTCTCCGCCATCAACCTGCATCCACCCTGCCGACACATCTGCCCACCTACCTGCCCGCCTCTGCCCTCTCCGCCATAACTAACGACACCCCGCACTGCCCGCCTCTTCCCTCCTCCGCAACTCTTCACCCAACCAACCCCACCTGCCCTGCCCCCCACCTGCATGTTCTCATCCGGCTCTTTGAGCAGCGTGGGGCATCGCGCCAACACCAGCGGGCACAGCGGCGGCGGCAGGCGCCAAGATCCCAGCAGCAGCAGCTTCTCACGCAGAGCGGCGCACCCGGCCCGGCTCATCAGGTGCGGGTGCCGGGCCAGCAGCTGCATGGGTGGGGCAGGGAGGCGGAGGAGGCGGAGGCAGTGAGGAGGGGGCAAGGAGGTGAGGAGGAGGGTGGCGGTGAGGAGGGGGCAAGAGGTGAGGGGAGAATGGTACTACGCAGCGGCCCGGCTCATCAGGTGCAGGTGCCTGGCGAGCAGCTGCATGGGAGGGGCAGGGAGGCAGAGGCGCTGGCGGTGGGGAGGGGGCAAGGAGGTGAGGGGAGAAAGGCATTGCTCAGCCGCCAGGCTTATCGGGCGCGGGTGCCTGGCCAGCGGCTGCACGGGAGGGGAGCAGCGGGAGAGCAGCGGGTGGGGTGGGTATTTGTAGCGGGAAGGAGGTGGCAAAGAGGGCGCAACGGCGGTGAGATCCAGAGGCAGGGCACTACAGCAATCACGGGCGCATGTAGGACAGTCAGGGTTGTTTGCACCAATGGGGCAACCTCGTGCACACCGACTGTGCCCCTGCCCCTGGGCCCCTCCTGTATTGCCCCCTTGTACAGCCCTCCTCACTGCCCCTCACACAACCCTCAGTGCTTGCTGCCTTGTGCAGCTGTCTCTGCTCACTCACATGGAACACCTCCCCAGGCGCCTTGCCCAAGTCCAGCCCCGCCAGCCGCAGCCGTCGCACGACCTCCTGCCGCCTGCAGCGGGCAGGCGGGTGTGCGTTGCGGGGGGGCAGGAGAAGCGCACATGTCATGTGAGGGCAGATGCACAGCTCCTAAGCCCTGACTCGTGTGGTGCAGGCTGGCAGGTCATGGCTGGCACATGCCAGGCCGCAGGATTGCCGGCCCGTGTGGACCGCAGGCTGTCCACTTCCTCCAGGCAGGCAGGGAGACGGGCAGGCATGAGACACGCTGGGCAGCTGGGCAAGCATAGAGGCAGGCAGGCAGGAGGAGGGGCCACCGCCTGGAGTGCGCTGCCCCTTCATGGGCAAGCACCGCAGCCTGCAAACTGACATGAGTTGCACACACTCCACATTGTATTGGACAGCCTGGGCAGGAGGCACGTGCGCACTCGAAAGTAGGGCTCGTAAACACCTCTCCTTGACCTCACGATGATACTGCACGTTCACCGGTGCTGCACACTCGCTTGCACCTTGCACCTTGTGCTCGACATGCTCACTTGCACGGCACACTCACGTGTATTGCACGATCTCAGGGAAGCGCAGGATGGCGGCAGACACCTGCTCCCGGCTGAACCCAAGGCTGCCCAGCATCTGCAGCCCCGCCCCAAGCTGCAGGCAGGCAGCGGGGCGTGGCGCTGATGAGGGGACAGGCAGGCAGGCAGGCAGGCAGGCAGGCAACACATCGCCTGGTCGGTTGGCAAGCTGGCCGCGCAGGCAGAAGCGTGGCACAGTACAACAGGCAGGCAGGCAGGCAGGCAGGCAGCTGTGTGTTTTGACCGCCGAGCGACATGAGGGCAGCACAACAGGCAGGTAGGCAGGTGGGCATGTGTGTGTGTGTGTGGTGGCCACCGAGTGTCTACAGTGGGAGGCGCTTCATTCACAGTTCACAACCAGACAGTACAGGGCAGGACAGCGCGGTCTGGAACACGGCACACCGTCAGCGCTGCTGTGCCCCACAGCACCAACCCTCAAGAACGCGCCCACCCACCTTGGCAGGAAAGCAAGCAAGCAAGCAAGCAAGCAGGCAAGCAAGCAAGCAAGCAAGCAAGCAAGCAAGCAAGCAAGCAAGCAAGCAAGCAAGCAAGCAAGCAAGCAAGCAAGCA